>BSBK01004653.1:7500-164896 GCA_027943335.1 Chamaecyparis obtusa
AGTAGCATTTTCATTTCAATTGTTATTTATAACATTTTACTCTTTTTCACATTCCTAACTTTTTCTAAGCTAATAAAAACAAATGACTAGCATAAGAGAGCTTAGCCGTGAGAATTCAATAATCTTCCTATAATAATTTCTAAATATCATTAGGTTATAACTAATAAGATAACAAATAGCTTCATTATACCAAATTAGAATTATAGATTATAGAAAAAAAAAACCCTAAATCACCTTAAAAAATTATGCCACAACATAAAAATTCAAATAATAAACACTTTAAAATCAGCTTATTTTTCCATGGCTAAAGATTGTATTATATACAACATACATTTGTTTCATCATCATTAGTAATAAGGTAAATACATCATCCTTTTCATTTAATATTAAATGTACGATCACTTTATCAATCTTAATAGTCATCAATTTGGTTGCTGGAATTGACTTGGAATTGAAAAATGGGAATTGGTTTCCCTTCTCAAAATTGAATTCTCAATTCCAATTCCATGCCTCAATTCTAATTCCAGATTCTGAGGTGGATTGGTAGAATGCTCATTTTGGACCAAAATTAAAATTGGCCTATACCAATTGGCCAATTTCCGTTTTCCCAATTCCAGATCAATTCCAACAACTAAACAAGCCCGAGTTCATGGAATTAACCTCATTCACTCTAACTGAATATTATTCTTGAACTAATAAAAGATGTGAGACAGATAACTAATGTCTAAATTATAGGATATTAGTAAATAAAAACAGCGTTATCACATTCTATTATTGTGTCCGCAATTTGTGGGCGTTAAAGGAATGAATAATGGCTGGGTTCATTTGATGATAAATAAATACGCCACAATCGTTGTTTTAATATCATCTTTCCCATTTAATCAATAATGATCAAAGAATTAGATAGAAAGGCTGGGATCTGTTGCCGGCTTTCATGTTAAATTCTAACATGGAAAATTTAAAGTCTAAAGACTAATAATGATGCGAGAATTGAAGCTCTTATAGTTTTGGGAAAAAACTAAGAATTAGATGGAAAGGCTGAGATCTGGCCCAGCTTTTGAAGCTAAATTCTAACTTCTAATGAATTCTAAAGAACAATAATGGTTCGAGAATTGAATCTATTACAGATTTGGGAGAAAATACAGTCAAAAATATCACAATTCGCACGATTTTTTTATGTGGTGATAAATTCGCCGCTATGCTTTGACAGTTTAGAGATTTGAGAGAATTTAATCTGATGTAGATAGTTTACCGATTAGAGGTGCATAGCAATCTCTGACAGTCAATAATAAACTAAGGACGAGAATAATTCCAGTTTCCAAATGGCCTTCAACGTCAATATGTTAGGCATCGACGCACCAGCAATGTTCTACGAAGACTGATAATGTTTACAAATACATCATCGACAAGTCGTTTTCTCGCTTATGTGAAACGCTTCTCGATGTATTAAGAAGGTCATGCTAATCTTGAACAGACAATACAGTTTTTTCAAGGTTTGAAGGGTGTGCAGAAAAAGACTATAAATAGGAAACATGTCACGCTTGAGCTACATAAAACTGGTAGTTTATCTGCCGAGATGGCATCTCGTATGAAGATAATCTGCTATATTCTGTTGGGTCTCATATTTGCGTCCATTCTCCTTGATAGCGCTGTGGCGCAAAAGCCGGATGTGGAGGGGGTGGTATTGGTGGTTGTCTGGGAGGCGGTGGAGGGGGGTCGTTCAAGTGGCGGCGGGGGAGGTGGTTCAGGAGGTAGTAGAGGAAGTGGTTGTGGTTGTGAGGGAGGGTGGTGGAAGCAGTCGTTCAGGTGGTGGAGGTGGCGGTGGTGGAGGCGGAGGCGGTCTAGGACATAATGGGAGTGGCGGTTGTTCAGGTCATGGTGGTGGAGGTGGAGGCAGTGGCGGTGACGGCGGCGGTGGTGGTGGTGGCGGCGGCGGAGTATGAGCTCAGAACATAGTAGTTTAAATATACTATCTAGAATGAATTAGAAAATCAAGATGGTTGCATTCATTATTATATAATGAACATGGTGGCTATCACTTTGTTATGTTATTTAGCGTTAGTTGTAAACTTTCTAAAATGAATCTGTATTTAAAGTGTTTAATCTATGGTATATAAAAGATTAATGGTTAAGTTGTTAGTGACCATGTAACATGCTTGTTTTTTCATTCATATGCTTTTAAGAAGATAATTCTTTACAATTTTCTATAAAAAACTTATGTATTTGTAAACATGATAAATTATTTTTTTATTTTGATGATTAATAGTAATATAAAATATTAAAAATATGTATTTTATATTTAGAAACTATTAAGACAATTAATTAATTTACCAACTTATAATAAATTGAAATAACTATCCTATTATTAATAAACTATTAAGAATCATTTATTAAATATGAAATTATAGTACATTATATTACTATTCGAAAGATAGCATCTCTCAAAATATAAAATAAAAGTACACCCTTTAAGAGGAACTCTAACATAATATTTTCACAATTTTGTCATTTTATTAATGTAGGATTATTCAAAGAGGCGTGGAAACAATCTCAACACTTGTGTCACTATAGATGGTTGCCTTCAAATAATTAAAATCTAGTAATTATGTATGAACTTAATTGGACTATTCTACACAAAAATGACAATTCTCAATCTAGAATATAAAACTAATCTTTTGAAGGCTACTTCCCTATTCAAATAAATATAGAAGAACCTATATTCTAGTTATAAATATCTAGTAAGCTTCTATAATGTTTCCTCCCCAATCTCAATAAATAATTCACGACAAAAGAGTCTCATATCATCCAATAGGTCGTCAATCATTGAAGGAATTATTATTAAGTATCTTTTGACTTTTTTATTTGTTCTAGGGGTAGGCACTAGTTATTTCTTCATTTTATATAGAAGCCCAATTTCATTAGACTATTATTTTTCAACACAATGAATCACTAGAGGTGAAAAAATATGGGAATTAAATGGATTTGTTGATGCTTGTGTTGGACTAGTAGGCTTTCCTAGTTGTTTTCCTTTTACCTAGAAAAGAACTAAGGTATTTGGGTTTCTATTGGTTTGCATGGAGTTGCCTTTCCTAGCCATATTTAATTTGTTTATTTGGTGCAAGCTTCCATACATTTTACTTTTGTTGCCCCTATTAACCGATGGGGTTTTTTAAGGAAGACTAGTCCTTATGCTCATGTTGCTCCTACAATTCCATTAAGAGAATACGTGATTAATGGTACAAAAAAATATTTTACTAATAACATTCTAGTTCTTCCCAATCTAAAATTATTGAAATTTCATGATTTGACCTCTATTATGATCAAAGGAAAAATTAATTATTATGCTTATGCTAGAGGTTTTAATCTACATGTTTTTGGTAGAAATTATCTTATATTCTCCATCACTTTTGGTGTCATTTTATATATGATGCTATTGGTAATACTATTGATAGATTATTGAAGGTTGGCTACATAAAAAAAATTTGGTGACATAACATTTTATCACATATTAGTGGAGGTTGATATTTTGAAAATTTTCTTGGAGAAATTATTTTAAATGCTAATTATAAGGTAGGGTCTCAAATGACCTACTATGAGGGCATCCATTTTCAATAAAGAGTTTATTTTTTTCTATTTTGATTTGACCTCTAATTTCTATCATATTGTATATACATAGTCTTCCTCAATATGGTAGAAAAATCCCTATAATGATCATGTAACTATTTTTCCTAATTGTATTTATTTGAATGATTTTATTAATATCTTCTAGAGGATATAGAACCACTCATTCTAAAATCATCTCTTTCTATTTCTATAAATATTTTAGTGGATTTTTTGGCCAGCCTCTCCTTAAATTCCCACACCACTTTATAGTACAACTCCATATATTCTATCTACTATCCTTATTTTATTCACTCTTTGTTTTGATAAAGATGTATATTTTTTATATCTTTTAAAGGGGTATCTCCCCAATATTTCCTAGTAGATTCAATTTTAAAATAAAGAGGCTGAAATCATCAACTATCCTCCTCTTAATAAATTCAGCCCCAAGAAAATCTAAAAACTATATAAATATTTAACTAAACACCCTTGAATAAAAATGGCACACAAAAACACCAAACCCTCAAAGAGAATACTGAAAGGGCATGAATTAATTTTTTTTTTAAAAGTACATGAGGGAAGATAAAATCTCCTTACCACAAAAAATATGACTTGTATAAAAAACTTAAAAAACTAGATGAAACAAGTATAGAGGGATCCTTCATCTCCCAAGAGATTAAAGATAAAGGATTGATACACAATCGAAGCCCCTACCACCAAAAAGAAAACCATGGAAGACAAAAGAGAGGTAGAGGGAAAATCTTCAATTGTTGCACAAACTTTCTTAGAATAATCTTGATTTACAATCGAGAAACCAAACATCTAACTGAGGATTTTGATCCAAACACCAATGAACCACACTATAATAGCACCCTAAAAAACACAACTCATAGAACTCAAGTAAAACCTCTTTGAAATCCTAATAGTGAGACCAACCAAGAGAAACCCACTAGAACCCTCTCTAACTAGACCATCTCTCTAGTAGGTGAACCAAACCAAGGCACACCAATCTAATAAACATAAGCCACAAATAAAAAAAGCTTACATCCCAATAATAGAGCTAAAAAACCTTCTAAAATGATATCCCTCACCAAGGAGAACTACACAATGAATGGGTTGATGAATTGCAAATATGAGACAACTTCCCCAAGAAATGAAAATCTTCTATAGATAGGCCAAATATCCCTAAAAAAGGGAGGCAAATCTAACAAGAGGAATGCATATCAAGAAAATAAGTGAGGCATGGGAAAAAAAGGCCCCCCACAAAATGGCTCACACTAGCAGAGACCTATGCAAAACCATATGGGTTCCTCCAATAACAAAAAATATAGCCATCAGAAAATCCCTAAAATAATTGCTACCAATAGAGAAAAATAGGAAACTATCCATGAAATAGATAATACGGGGCATCACACCAAAAAAATGGCACCTAAACACCCTGAAAAGGCCAAAACTTCCCACTTTGAAGATAGACATAGATCATAGAAGGAAGTGACCTATGAAATTGACCAAGAATGTATAAGAGAGGCAACTACAACACACAACATCCATTCATCCCCTCCCTCATTTGTGTCATCTTCATCTTAATCGCCATCCCCTGCATCAGAAACCCTAGTTCCACTACCTCTAATATCACCCACCACCATTATGTTATAAAAATTATATTAATAAGAAATATATTAAAGGTTCTATTATACAAACTTTCAAAATAGTTAAATTTTAAGGATTCACATTTTGTCTTAGTGATCATTTTGTTTAGAATTATTAATTTTTATTTTAATCTAATATTATAGATATGTTTGATGAGAATAAGGTTCACTAATGTGATATAGATTAGATTGTTATGTGTTGCCAAGAACCCATAAATGGAAATTCTACAGGGATATATTAGATAAAAGTAACATTCATGACAATGTAGAGACCAAAAATTAGTTTAGGCATTATGAAATGAAAATATTACTTTCTATTATTTTTTATTTAATTTCTTGATAAATTTTAAAATAGTTCAAGTGATTTGAATTTTCTAATTAATTAAAGTAGTGAAGAGTCCAATCCCATTACAAAATAATGATTAAGTTAGAAGAGAGTAGTCTCACAAGAGATGAGACTACTGAAAAAGAAAAAGAAAAAGAAAATAAAGAACCAAAAGAGGAAAAGAAAGAAACAAAAAAACAATGGGGGCCTGGAAAAGGCTGACCAACATAGTAGCTAAGGATAATCCAATAGACTGAGGTCCTTCATAGACTAGCATTCTTTGTTTAAAATTTACATCTTGCCAAAATCTATTATGTTGATAGTAGAAAAATTTCAAGATGATTCAAATTTTTATATGTTAATCATATAGAGGAATTTTGATTGAGTAAAATATTATAATTTGAGTATAGATTAATGAAGCCTTTGTTAAAAAATTAAAAAATGTGAAAGGTTACAGTTTATTAATCAAGCTAGGGAATTTCAAAGTCATTGTAATTTAAAGTCCATAAGCATCAAAGTCATGGCTAGTGTGGTTTTTGGTTGTACCTAGCATGTGTACATAATATTTTTATAACCTTTGTCTCAAGGGTGAGCATATATCTCATGAATAGAATAGTTTCAAAATAAAAATTGTGAAGTGGATATATTTTAGCATTTACATGTACTAATAGACAATGTGGAAATTTCACATGAAAAGAAGGGGACATTCTATTCTAATTGAGTGGCTCAAGAATTATACTACAAGTGATAAGTTAATAAAAACTATAGCTCCCTCTCGAAAGATCTAGAATATTCATGAATAATAGATTCTCCCTTGCATTAGGGGAGGAAATTTTTTCAGCATGAATTATATGTCCCATATTTTATCTCATATAATTAACATAAATTAATGAAATGAAATCTCTTGGTGATTGTCATTTTAAGGTAGCAATAGAATAATTACCATAATTTATTACATTAACATCTTTATTTCATCCTAAACAATTAGAACATTTTAGAATGTACTCTAATGTATTTACACATATCTTACATTGCAACTAATTAATTAAAGGATTATGTCTATAAATATTTATGTAATTTTATAGTAGAAGTGGTGAATTGGAAAGAATAGTTGTTTTAAAATGTTGATATCTTCTTAGATGTTATATTGAGAAAAATGAGCATGCTTAGTAAATGTATATATTGAAAAAAAGTAAGTACATAGAAAGAGAAGAAAATAGGTCACAACTACTATATGGGATTGATATCAAATGTTGATCTTATTTCTAATTGAATGAAGAAATATTTTCAAAGGACCCAAAACCTTTTATAAAGGGCTCAATAATATCAATTGAATAGAAGGAAAATAGATACAGCACAAGAGGTAACTAGTGTAAAGCAACAAGGATAAACCTATCTAGAACACTTAAGTTTCATATGTTTGTGGAGTGAATATGAAAGAGACTTATGAGGATACCACTTTTGTCAATGTACAACTATCCAGATAATCAACATTCATTGAATGTCATAAAATAAATAAAGACTATTAAGTCCCACTCGGTTAAGAGATTTATCTGTAGCAATGGTTAGAATGCAACAATAAATGATCTGATTCAAATACAACTTCCTTCATATCTATTCTTTAAGCTCAAAATACCTCTGGCTACTATAATTAATTCAATTTATTTGTATCCTCCAACTCTGTTCTGCTCGATTAATTCCTTTCTGTGACACTCGATGCTATTTGTAGATTTTCTTAGTTTTGTCTTTATCTTGTCTGACTAGCCTCGCATGAATACAATATTATTATACATGTTCGAGAAGAAATTATGAATCACTTGTATCCTAAAATAGACATAATAAACTATTTTCTTCTTAGTGATAGATTTGCCTCTTAATCTTCACCATTAATTTTTCCACTTCGACCTTCCTCAAAATTTGTCTGAAACACATTTCGTTCTCCATCATCTGATCATCCTTGAATTTTGTTAGCCATTTGATTTTCATAACAAAATTTATCTTTAACCTCAAAATCATCCATTTTTTGTCCAGCTCATCATCTTTAGTCAGAAATCATATATTTCATATTATTTCTTTCACTCGGTCAATACCGTGATGTACTGATGATTTCTAACTTGGTTAAAACTGTACTCAATATACACTACACTTGCTTGGTGTACACTATTTTTAAATTAGTGTATACTAAGTTCTTCATTTACCAACCTCATAAACTTGTACATTTTTTAATCATCAATTCATAACAGAATTATCTAATACAATCAAATCACTAACATAATGTCATAGACTCATCAATAAGTTACCCAATGAATACCATATCCATATCTTTCTCATACATTTCTTCTTCATGTTTTTGATAATTAAAGCAGCAAGAGGGTGTTGGCCCGAACAAAAAAGGACTAGTAGCGCATTAACAACACATTAATGTAACCAGTCATAGTAGATAAATAGTTTAATAGTATAATCACCAGTCTAAATTTGCCCCTATCAAAAACATAAACCACAAAAATAGAGTATCTAGACCAAGTAGTAGCAAGTAAAGTATCATTTAAAAGCCACATAGGGCTGAATAGAAAGCTGTAAAAATTAACATTGACCCCATAAAAAAAATAGGGGGTCCTCGGGCTAGGCCAAGGCAAAAATAACCAGCACATGGGAAACATAATTAATTTTTCCCACCCAACTGCTTAGACAGCAAGGTCCTCGCCCATTCTTCCTGTAGAAATAGGAACAGGTTGTTGTTGTCCTCGTTTGCTTCCAGAGTACCACCCACCAGCTTCTCTTGCACATGACAGAGAGTAGTAGCCGAAGCATGCATAACCTTCAAGCTGAATTTGTTGGTTAGCATACATTGGTTCATCAGCTCCTGCATGTTTTTCTTGATCTCCGCAATCTCTTTGTCCAAGTTTGTGAACCTCCTTTTAAGGGTATCTTTGAGACTGTCCTCCAGGGCCTCGGTATTGTAAACAAAGGGGGGCTTATCCTAGGGGTCTTGAGTGGGACTTAGGGGCGAGGTAGGAATGGGGGTTTCCATGGCCTGCTTGGGGTCAGGAATAGGGTTGTTACTGGGCCTAGGGGGGCTCATATGGTCATCAAAGGAATCGTTCATAGACTCGATGGTTTGGGAGTCTTTCTTAGTCATGGATTGTTCTTTAGAAGACATTTCTGGTAGCTTGGTTTTACATTACTCCTTGGCGAGTCTGTTTGACCTCCTGTGACCTGAGCCACTCAAATCCACCTCCAGGCTAACCTAGCTCTCCATTATTTTCCTTTTTTTGGGCCTACATTCAGTGTCCAGAGTATTGTCATCCTCCCTATTTTTAATTTCCTCAAACTCAAAGACATAGGACACCTCTTGGCCATCCTTCTTATTAAACAGGTTTTTGACACATTTTGTTTGGTTCCTGTCCTCTTTGGCACCTGGCTCAGGCTCCTAGATGACATGGATGGACTGGGTGGGATTCTCAATTTTGGCTAGGGAGTCTTCCTGGGGCATTTCCTGGATAATCAGGGGGGGGTTGGGGTGCCAGGCAGATAGCTTTATGGAACTGGTAGATGTAGAGAAGGAGGCCTTGGTGGAGGATAGGAATAGGCTTATCTGGGTTATCCTTAATATCAAGAATGTTACTTTCTAAGGAGTGCAGAAGATAGAAAGGGATGGAGATTAAATATTTGTTTCTAACATGGTTCAGGAATGGTAAGTAGTAGTAGTAAAAGATAGTAAACTTACCTTCCAACATGAAGTATTTCATCACTATGAGGTATATTTTTGGCAAAAAATCCAACAGCTCCTCCTTGTTGAAGCCCCCCTACTTTTTCACTGGCAGCTATCCATCCTTGAAGAACTGGTTGAGGCGGGTAGGGTCGGGATTTCGACTGATTTTTTTGTATTTTCTCCCCATCATAGAAATCCTAGTTGCCTTGGCTATGACCTCCTCGTTCAGCTGAAAGTGGATGCCACCAATAGAGACACTCCTATTTTTCTAGGATGACACGAATTGTTTAGAGATTTGTTCATCATGCCCCACCTTCATTCTCTCCATAAACCCCCAAATGCCACTCTCCTTGTAGTAATGTGTCACCAATGCATCAGAGGTGAAGGCCTCATCAATTCTATCAGGTTTAATGCGGAGAATGTTGCCACCCATTTCAAATTTTAGACCCTCCAACACTAGAATACCTTGGAAAACAAAGAGCCGAGTGTTTTTGCAGAACTTAAGAAACCCTTTGAAATTGCAAAGCCTTTTCGAGAATGGTTTATACTTAAAATGCTAGCTTGGTGAAAAGTTTTGGAAACTGGGCTCTATATCGCTAGATCTAATGAATCTCCAGGTGCCATAAATAGTAATAATACCAGGGACACACTTGTTGTCCTCATTCACCAAGTAAGCCCTCATATTCAGATAATGCCTACTCCACACGTTTAAGGAGTAATTATGATTTTTTATGGGAATTTGGGTTCTCCTTTCCATAATCACAAAAATCATCGGAACACGCCAACACGTGATCCAATAAGGATTCACAATGAATAAGATGGCATGGCACACCTTGATATTCATTTCTCCCCCAATTATTTGCTGAGTCACTAGGGGTAAATCACTAACCATCCTCCAACTATTGAGTTTAGTTTGTTTTAGGCCCGTTGCTGCCATTGAGTCAGCAACCGAATTCCCTTCTCTGTACGTGTGGGCTATAGTGGTGCTCTGGAAGCTATTAATCAGTTCACCGATCTCCAGAATAATAGGTCTAGTCTGCCACCCTGCACTTGCACCCCTTTTGACAGCCTCAACAACCACTTTGGAATCCCCCTCAATTTCTAGCTATTTGACCTTCATTTGTTTTGTGAATTTAATCCCCCAGAGAAGGGCCAATCCTTCCGTTTGGGTGATAGTGTAGTTATTGTTAGGGCCAACATAAGTTAGTAGGCAATCACCTTTATAATCTCTCAGAACACCACCCCCACCTTGGCTCAAATTATTTTCCACCCCATCAAAGTTTAATTTAGTCCATCCTCTAGGGGGGGCAACCCATTTGGTAGCCTTCCTAGCTATCTTTTTAGCATCATCAAATCTGGAGAACCCATCAAGGATATTCCATCTGTCAGTAATTCTCACTTCCCAGGGAGTAGGAGGACAAGGGGGGAGCTTCCATTTAGTCATCCTGGCATTCTCACACAAGAGCTTAGTACCTATATGAAGACATGTCTCAGAATGGTTGCTCTCTTCTCTAAAGATCCTATTGTTCCTTTCCTTCCAAATGGCCCAGCAGATGTGAGGGGGTAGCATACCCCAGAGGAGTTGGAGAAGGGGGTGATTGGAGTGGGATTTATAGTTGCTAAATTGATGCACTTCTCTGTCCAGGGCCCATGAAATACCCAAATTGCCAATAACCTCCTGCCATATTCTGGAGGCATAATCACAGTGGATGAACAAGTGTTCCACCATTTCTTCCTCCTCCTTACATAGGATACATCTATTCACCATGGGGATGCCCCTCTTTATTAGGTTATCCTAGGTTAGGACCTTACCATGCATTAAAGTCCACCAGAAAAAAAATATTTTTGGTGTGAGCTGGGGAATCCACACCTTCTTCCAGTCCCCTGGGTTACTCTCCTCCTTCAGAAGTAGATTGTAAGAAGACTTAACAAAGAAGGTACCAGCCTGGGTGGGGGCCTAGATAATAGAGTCCTTAAGCCTATAGATTCTGACATTAGCTATAATTTCCATGAGATCCTTGGCTAAGTGTTGCAGGTCCGGTCTGTTTCTTACCCGATTAGGTATATCCTCCCAATCCCTACCAATGATATAGCTGGAGACCCGGTTACCCAAGATAGGTCTAAGGTAGTCCATAAGAGGTTTGAATCTGTAGCCCAAATTAGGCTGGTTCACAATCCAGTTGTCATTCCAAAATTTGGTAGATCTCCCATTTCCAATTTGCCAGAAAGTACCTTTAGACATGAGGGTCTTACATTTACATATGTTCATCCAGAGTTTGGATCTACATGGGAGGTCTCCATCATGGTACATTTGCCTATAGGGGTGTCCTTGGAGATACTTGGCTTCCATAAGTCTGCACCAATCCACCTTCCCTTCTATAAGCTTCCAAGCCACTTCGTGGTAAGGGCTTTATTCATCAGCCCAATTTTTCTTAGCCCCAAGCCACCCAATCTTTTCAGGAGGTAGACAGTATCCCAGTTCACAAGAGA
The DNA here is from genome assembly GCA_027943335.1 of Chamaecyparis obtusa. NCBI lineage: Eukaryota > Viridiplantae > Streptophyta > Pinopsida > Cupressales > Cupressaceae > Chamaecyparis > Chamaecyparis obtusa. The sequence goes on from BSBK01004653.1 coordinate 19,277, forward strand.
CATCCTCTTCTTTTCTTCATCTCGAGCCCACAGAAAGGTTCTCTGGATCCTTTCAAGTTTGTCTGCCATGTAGCCTCTGATTTTAAAGAGGGATAGGAAGTAAATAGGAATCCCTTTGAGCATGGAGGCCACCAGCTGAAGTTTGCTAGCATTGCTTAAAAACTTCCACTTTCAGCCAGGAAGTTTTCTCTGGGTTCTTTCAAGTATGGAGTTCTAGAAATCTTGGGACACCTCTTTAACCATAAGGGGGAGGCCCAGGTAGGTAGAAGGGAGTGAGGCTGCCAGACAACCCAAGATTCTGAGCACCTTATTTTGTAGCTCAATGGGGGTATTGAAGAAGAACAACCTACTCTTCTGATAGTTGATACACTATCCAGACGCCCAAGCATAACTTTCCAGAATTTGTTTCCACTACCTGGCCTCAATCATAGAAGAGTACCCAAAAAGGAAGGTGTCATCCACAAATTGTTCTAACACCACCTGAGGAAGAGTAGAAGTAGGTTTGATGCCTTTTATTCTTCCCATGGTAGACAAAAAACAAAGATTCTTGCTAAGCACATCAGCCACAATAATAAAGAGGTAGGGGGAGAGGGGGTCTCCCTATCTAAGACCCTTCTTAGGTTTAAAATAACCCCCAGGGGAGCCATTGACCAGAATAGAAAGGCTAATAGTTTGAGTACATTCTTGTATAATCTAGATAACCTTCTCATTAAACCCCATTTTAGCAAGAATTTTAATCAGAAATGACCAATTAACTTTTTCATAAGCTTTGGAGATATCCAGTTTAAAAGCCATACCTGGAGCCTTGCTTCTGTCCATAGAATGGATGATTTCATGGGTGGCAATGGCCACATCAAGGATCTATCTACTCGACACAAAACCTCTTTGAGTAGTGCTGATAATCTTGTCTAGTAGAGGTTTGATTTTTCCCACCAAGATCTTGGTAAGGATCTTGTAAAAGGTATTTCACAGGCTGATGGGCCTAAAATCCATCATAGTGGTAGGATTGTCATGCTTTGGGACTAGCACAATATAGGTTTGATTATGCTATTTGAGGATGCACCCAGTCCTAAAGAAGTCTATAGCAGCCTAGGTAATATCTTTCCCCATGATGTCCCAATACTCCTGAAAGAACGCTAGAGGAAATCCATCCAATTTGGGGGCTTTGTAAGCTCCCATGGCAAAGACTTCATTCTTTACCTCTTCATCAGAGACCCACTCTGTAAGCATGTTATTGTCACTGAGCATTACAGCACTTTGGATTTGGTCCAGAAGTTGGTTTTGGATGTTGTCCGGGCATATCGGACCCACACTAGAGTACAGTCTCCTAAAGTAGTTGATCGCCACCTAGTTGATCTTATCCTTCTCCTTGACTTCATTCCCTCCTTCATCCTTAATAGCAACAATAGTGTTTCTTCTTTTATGGATGTTGGCAGACCTATGAAAGAAATTTGTGTTCCTGTCCCCTTCAGCAAGCCACTGGACTCTGGATCTCTGCTTCTAGTATATTTCTTCTTTTTTTAGAGTTTCATGCCACTTGTGTCTAGTCACCTCCTCCTCCACCTGAACCTGGGGTGAGTAGTTTCCAACAACCAACTAGGCCTAGAAGGAGTCTAAAACTCTAGACAGTTCCATCTTCTCATTGTGAAAGTCACCAAAATTATGTTTGCTCTAGCCTTTAACCTCTCTTCGGATAATTTCAAGCTTTTGGGCTATTCTGAACATGGCAGTACCCTTGATGTTAGTCTTCCACCATAATTTCACTTGGTCCCTAAAGGATAGGTGAGAACACCGCATAATTTCAAATCTGAAGGGCATCAGGCTAATCATGGGGGTGTCGAGCTAGCTGAGAAGGAGGAGGTTATGATTTGATGTGGTATGAGGGAGGGAAGATAGTGAGGAGTTCATGCAAAGGTTCCATGAAGAGGTGGCTAGGGCCTAGTCCAGTCTCACTTAGATGAGGTGGAAACCTTTCCTATTATTAGACCAAGTGAAGGGGTTCCCTTTTAGGGTGAGGTCAGTAAGGCCTATGGAGGAGATAAAATGAGCCAGTTCCCCCATACTATCTGAGTAATCCATAAGACCACCAAACTTTTACCAGGGGTAAAGAGGGGTATTAAAGTCGCCTGCCAGTAGGAAATTCACAGAATAGTCCAGGTCTAGCAGATGGCCAAGATCACCCCACAAAGAAGCTCTACCCACTCGGGTATTAGGAGTATAAATATTGAAAATAGTCCATTCAGTACCATTCTTCCTGAAGGTGACTACAAGGAAGTTGGGAGAAGAAGTAGAAAGTTGACCAGTTATCATGTTGGGGTTCCAGAGCATAGCAATACCACCAGATGCCCCCACAACTTTAGAATAAAGGAAGGCAACACTCAGGCAAAGATTGGGCACCAGGGTAGAGAAATTACTAGCAGACATCTTAACCTCTTGGAGGAGCATAACATCAAGCTTGAGGTTAAAAATGTAGTGTTTGACAGCACTTTTCTTGAGGGAGTTGTTCAATCCCCTCAGATTCCAAGAAAGACAATTCATTTCTTACTTTTGAAACTAGATTCCAGGGTTTGTTGCTTACCTGCTACAACATCCCTTGTTGTCCCCCGCGATCTTTGTGCCCTATCTGAAGATCTTCCCCTGGGTGTTTCCATTCCCACATCAGCCTTTTTAGGCTTGGTTTTCTTTCTTTGCATTTTCCATTCCTGTTCATCATCCTCCAAGCCATCAAGGGAGCTAGATGGGCTCTTCTTCATAGGCCTTGGGGGTTTTAGCATTTGGCTTTGGGGAAAGCACCTCCAAAGCCACCACAATGGTAGGCTATTCTATCTCAGTAGGGCTAGTCTTCATCTCCTCCAGGGGGGCGTCGAGGGGGTTTTTAGCAGCTCTGCCACCTGGTGGAGAACTGGTTCCTCTGTGGACTTAGGAGGACACAAATCCAAGCACCCAACATTCATCTCCCAGGGGGGAATGATCTCACCTTCTTCCAGGGCTAGATCTTCAATAGCTGGAGTTTCTGTTTCCTTAGTCACCAAGGGTGGCCTAGTTTCCACCTTCTCTTCTTCATCTACGGGGGAAGGGCCCTCAGCCACTCCTTTGTCCTTGTTCCCTTTCTTTTGTCCCAGCTTGGAGGACTTGCAAGTATTACTAGCATGGCCCCTGCAATCATAGTTTTGGAAAAATAGGGTAGCATTCTCATACACCAGAGCTCGGGTCCATCTACCCAGCTTAGATTTCAGAATGATAAAGTTGGGCAGGGTTTTGTTCAGAGTAACATTCACACAAAATCTAGGAAAAACAAGCCTGGACTTTGAACAAGTCACCTAGTCTATTTTGATGAAAGAGCCAAAGGAATTGCCTATCCATTTGAACACTTATTGTACCAATACTCGAGAGGGAGGCCAGGGAGGCAAACCCAAACCAGGGCCATTCTTGTTAATTTCATCGTCGGATTGAATCCGGGTTTCCATTTTGCGAGGGCCAGGAAGTGCTTTCCATAAACCCATGACCCCACCAGCACATAGGATAGGTCCTCAAGAGTGGTAAACTTAAACAAAAAAACTGCCCCAAGCATAGCTGAAACCAGGATAGAACCCTTGATCTTCCACTGATTAGAAACCCATTTCCTAACCATTTCAATGGTGGGTCAAAAATTGAAGAAATGACCAACCAAGGACAGCTGGAAGTCCGCCATTGTTTGGTTCACCACTGAGTCTAGGAGCGATAGTTCAACACCTTCCTCAGTCTGAACAAAATCCACCAACAGGGCCTCCAGAGATTGATGAGTTTCTCCAACAAGGGCACCTTTCCAGTTGGGTTTTGGGGGAGACAACAGAGCATCTTTTTGAGATTCCCCCATTGACTCAATGGCTAGGCTCATGATAGAGGAAATCGTGGGAGTGGTCTGGGGTCCATCAGGACCGATAGGTGGGTCAGCTAGGGGGACAACATCTCCCACAGAGGAGGCGGGCATGGGAGCCTGCAATTTGAAAATCATTTTGGGCAGGAAGTTCCAGAGCAGCATGACACTGTTTAATATCTCATTCCTTCAACATTATTTCTTTCTTCAAATGTTTGTATGTACTATAAGTACCTTTATAAGATTCATTTGACAATATTTATTCAAAATGAACTAAATTACCATAATTAGTAAGCTATTTTAATAAAAATAAATACAATAAACATTATATATCTCTCTAATTAAGAATGCTAATGATAAGCTCTCAACAAGCCTCCATTGGTGATAGTCCTCAAATGTGAAAATGATGAAAGATTACACAATTTAAGCCTATTTCAAAGAAACTATGCTTAATTATGCCTAAAATGCCTTTCTAGCTCCAATTTGCAATAACTTTGATGCAATTCTCAGATGTGTGGATCCTTTTCTCCTCATTTTAGCCTTCTATTTATAGATTTTAGCAAGCATAGGGGGTGGACTTAATTTTATCATGATTAGGTTAAGGTTTAGTCTATAGTTTCAATTATGGGGATAATTTAAATGGTTTGTCCTCAAATCTTGGGACAATGAGATAAAATGAGTGGTCAAGATGCTCTCACCTTATGAGTGATTGAGACTTGATTTTGGCTTGATCCATGTGATTCCAATCCTTAATTCCTATTAGTTGAGGTAATTTCCTCTCATGTGGTGGGTGAGGGAAATTAGGAATTAATTAATTGAATTTAATTGATTTCTTTAGCCATGTCTACCCCTTAAATGGGTTGGTTTGACCTTTAATTGAACTATATAATTAATTATATTAATTCCATAATTAATTAATTTATTTGACTTAATTGGCTTTTGACTTTCAAATAAAATTGATTTTAGCTTGATTGCAACTAATGTCTTGATTTTGCCTTAGTTGCTCACTTGATTTGAACTTGACCATTTTTAGGTGATTAAAAATGCCCCTCTTTGAATAGATGGGTGAAGCGCATTGGTTCAAAGAATGTCCGATGTCCTGATGCAACTTCCTAACTTTTTATTTGATTTTGATGATAGATATAGATTCCATGATGAATTCCTGATTGATTAATAGTCTTGATGCTCATTTCGATGATGGATCCTTGAATTCAATTTTTTTTATGTTGAATGATTGTCACTGATTTGATTGTATTGATGATAATCCAAGTGTATTTCCCCTCAGAAATGAAATGGAATTTGATTATGTTGAATAATTTTGCATTTTTGATAAATTTCGTTGAATATTTTAAATTTTGCATTAATTTTGATTTCATTTCTGATATTTTTTTAAGATGATGTGATGAAAAATGCCCCTAATTTACTGTTCGATTTTGACCCTAGGCCAGTTTTCTGCTAAAAGGACCCTTTTTAGGTCAAATGGCTATATATAGGGGTAAAAAGTCAATTTTACTATTCATTTTCACCACTCGTTTTGACTTTTCACCCTCTAACTCCTCTAAGCTGCAATGATGGTGGTGTCTTATAGGGAGCATAGATTCAAGTGCGGCTCACAATATCAATGTCTATTGGATTATGGACCTCTCGTGAGTACCCCTAGAAACTTCTTTTGTCTATTTCATGCATTTAATTTTTTTTTAAATAGATTTTTCTAGGTAAAAGTATATATTTTTTTCCAAATTAAAATGAAATAGTGCATATAACATTTTTAATAGAGCATACAAAATATTTTTAGTGCATCTACTATTTTTAGTAGCGTGTACAAGAAATTTAGTAGCGCATTCAAACATGAACCCTAGGTCAGAATTTTGCTTCTTATATTTCCTATAGAGCGTATGATTTAATCTACAAGAATGAGCTTTTCCATAGTGCATGCACATATTTCCTGTAGTGCGTTTATAATTATGTAGCGCATACACCTTGTCTTAGCATGTTTGATGGTTTTAATAGTGTGTTTAACATTTTAATGGTGCATTTGTCTTTTAGCGTGTACAAGCATTAAAATAGTACGTACACCCCTTTTTGAAATTTTTACCTCTTTCATTCAATTTACCTACTTGATCAATTGCATCAATCTGTCAATTGGTTTGATTGATGAGTCTTGTGATGAAACAAGTTATTTAGTGTTATTTTTTATCATGTGATGATGAATTTTGATTGTCAATATTGATTGGTTGGTTTGATGGTGATGATGAATTTTTCATCCTCTTAGAGTAGAATTAGGAAAATTGATGATGGTTTGATAGATTTAAGATATCAATTGACCTATGATGATTCAATATTTGATGATTTTGATTACTGATGTGATGTTGACTTGATTCCATAGGCTCCTCTTAAGAATTTATCCATCCAAGGGCTATATCCTTGTCTATTAGAGATAATAGATGATCTGATCAGATAGGAGCATCAAATGATAGGGTAATGTGGTCTTTTAGTTTTTCTTACCATTCCTCGATTATGAGTGAATTGGGGTTTACTCATAGCTATGGAAGAGAGTTAGCACTCTAACCATATTACCTTTCACTTGACACTAGGGGAGATGACTCACTCTTGAGGATGTGTACTGACTACTTCGTGTTCCCATGCACGGAGAGATTGTGTACTATGATCACATTTATGATGGCACAGTATGCAGATGATTATTTGGTGACCCAATGATTGGCCATGAGAGCATCATGTGGGCACAATTTACCTCTTTTCCTATTCTTCGCATAGTACTTGGACTATTGGTCGGTGCTTTCTTACTTCTTGAACGACAAGGTCATAGATTTGCAGTTGGCTGGGGTTGAATTTTAGAGGATATGATAAGTCATCCTCAGAGATTTGACTATGGTTCTTGCGTATTGGCACAACTATGCCACAAGTTTCATGATGTAGTATATAGATGCGGTGTTGCACTATTTGTTGGTGTAGTTTTATTAAAGTTATGGACATGGGAGCATGTTCTTATCACATGCCCAATTTCAGTACAATAATGAGACCCTAGGTGGTCTTTTGTATATATTTATGAGGGTATGGTTTTCCAGGCACATCTGGGTAAGCTTGACTATTGGCATCATATTGTTGATGATTTAGATCAGGTGAAATGGAGGTCATATCTTCAATGTGAGCCATGGGTTGAGGATGATTGGGCATACACCTTTGATTATTGAGTGATTTTTTTTCTATAGAGTCCTTCGGTAGTATGACTGAGTACATGGAATTCCATAGGGATTGGTACTTTATACGTAGGTTCAGGTAGAGCAATCCCTTTGGGGTCCTTAGATAGATTATAGGACAACACAAGATGAGCTCCTAGGCCTACCACATTTGGCCTAGGACATGAGTGAGCATATTGTTGATGTTGGTATGACCAATGACTATGTCCAATGGCTCACTCAGAATCCATTTCCATGATTTACTGATCTCCCAAAGCCTATTCCTGGGATCGATGATGGTGACAATGGTGGTGGGGGTAGAGGAGGTCAATGAGGCAAACATGCTGGCAAAGCCAAACGGGGTGGAAGAGTAGCTATTCTTGTTATCATTTCCCTGACTCCTATTAGAGGTGGTGTTCACATGCGTGGTGGTCGAGCACATGTCAGAGGTGGACCATTCAAAGCCTTACATCAGGTTCATTAGGTGAGACTAGGTAGATGGGGCGAGCATAGATTGAGATCTTTTAGGCAGGTAGCCCCTAATTTGGTAGCAAAGATAGTTGCATAGGTTGGAGAATAGATTGGGCCACAAATTCCCCAGATCCCACAAGTCTTACAGGATCCTCAGGCACCTCCATCATAGGAACCCTTATAGGTATCCTCATAGGTACCATCCATTCAGACACCACTAGTTTAGACACCACCCTCTTAGGTAGTACCATCATAGGAAGCACCCTCAGAGGAACTGATAGGTTGGCTTTAGAAATCTAGTCACTATGGGATGATGTGGCTGAGATCAGACATCAGGTGACACAACTAAGAACTATGATGGAGACCTTTATTCCTTTTATGAGGTAGCATGGATTGTAGGCTAGTTTGAGTAGAGGTCCTATCCCAGGTCCTGATGGTCCAAGCATAGATGGTGTTGGAGGTAGTGCAGGCACAGGCGGTAGTTGATTCATATGATGTGCCTCTGTTGATTGATACATGTATTTTTATGATTATTTGATCGAGACTCTATACAATATATTCTTTTATGAGATTATGTTTATTATTGATCGATACTTTATGTTTTGGACTCTGATTATACTGACTTTGATGATACCATGGACTTTGTTTTACTTTTATGGACTTTACTTTATATGATGTCATCATGTATTGGATTTACTTTTTAGATGATTAATGATATGCATTTCTACTTGATCCTATTCCTATATTATTCTTTATCTTTATGTTTTCCAGATGCAGGTGATGATATGAATGCACATGCTATGGTTAGTTTATGTTGAATGGATGTCTTATTTATGACATCGATTAGCTGGATGCATTTATTACATGATTTAATGATCTCTAACGATGAATCTATTTAATGCTTTAATATTTCAATGAATGATATGGATGGATGGATTTTGAATCTTTATGGGATGTAATGTAGTTATGTGCAATGTTTAATGGATAATGAGATGTAAATGCAATGATGTGATGAATTTAATGTTTTAGGATTAATGGTTTAACTAGCTTAAGGATGAATGCACCTAATGAATAATAGATGATAAGTAATGAAATTAACCTAATGGATGCAAACTAACTTAATGAATGATGAAATACCTAATGATATGTAATGATTAATTCTATATTAATGGGTTTAATGTAATTATGATGACCTAATGCACTTATAAGCAATGCAATTTAATGTTTAAATGCAAGTTAATACAACTAAATCAAGATTAATGCAATCTAATGATATGAAATATAGTAATGCAATCTAACATTTAATGAACTACAATTAATGTCACCTAATGATAAATACAATCTAATGCAATGAGGTATAATGAATACACCTTTAAGGATGAATTAAAATGGATGCAAATTATATTGAATGCAACTTAATGTCTTGACTCTAAAATGAATGCCAATTAATGCAACTAACATTTCTTTGATTTATGATGTAAATAATCTAATACAATGCACCTTAATATAAGTATAATTTTTTATTTTTTGATTTCGAACACATTCGATCACATGAAATAATGGTGAAATTTTTCAATTTTAGGTTAACTCCACCCCCTTTTTATCTTTCATAACCATTTTTGAAACAAGGATCCATGCAAACTAAATGAGTTTAGTCTAGTATGGATGCAGCTAACTATCACTATTCATAATTGGGAATCTTATTTTCATCATTGAGCATTTTGAAACCTAAAATTGGTACAATTGTCACTAGTTCAACCATGGTGATATGAATACCTTTTTTTATTTTTTTTTGTGTTACTAAAGCCAATACAAATTTCACTTGTTAGATTCAACCATGAGAGTCTGAATACCACTTTTGTCAAATTCAATATTGCAAGTAGATTTTGGTATTATTATATAGAACATCAATATATACAAGGTGTCTTGCTATGTAAACAAACAAAGATCTTGATTATGCCATATGTACATTTCCTTTATGATTCTTTGATGATCATGTCATTAGATGAATGATACATATTTTAACACCTTGATCTTAAGACAGTCATGTAGAAATCAATAAAATATCATACTTTTATCATCGCTTATCTAGTCCAAGACTTCATCGATTTTGCTAAAACTATATGATTTCACCAATCAAGTAAGAACTTTAAAAAATTGCACTATTTTTCAAATCCATATTTCAAGTAGAGTTCCATCCATTTCATATTTGATTTTTCATTTTAATCTTGATAAAGGTAAGGTCATTGTGAAATCAAGGATCAAAAGTTTTCATTGTCGAATCATCATTTAGATTAGGATTTGAATCGATTGTCTAAGTATTTGTGTCAATTGATATCTATTTTATGAATCCATTTTTCTTTTAGGATAGAATTTCCCCCAGTTTGATTTCATTACATTGTTGGACTTGAACACTTTTTAGATCTATAACGAAATCTTTAGGTATTTTCAAATGTTACTCTGGGATTTTATTATGTAATATTTACAAATGCTGGCGAATGCAATATTTACAAGGATTGCTAGGTATGAGACTTGACTTGACTTTCAATGGTGCCTATTTACTAGGTTTTCACTAATTGAATTTATTTCTCTTTTTTAAAATTTTATTTTTTGCTATCAAGGCGCATATTTGCTAGGTTTTCACCAAGGCACTTTTCTTTCTTTTTCGATTTTTTTTTGTATTTTTCTCCTTTTCAAAAAAAATTTCAATTTTTTTGAATCTTTTCAAGATCACTTTTGACTATACAAAATAATTAGGATGCTTCCTCATCTGATTTTCTAATACTCTTTCTCTTTATACTCTTTCATCTACTTTAGGTGTAAAACCTTTTTTAGGTAAATGTTGTTGATAGGTTCTTGTAGTTGCTCTCCATCATATTGAGCTAGCTTGTGTGTATCTATTTCAAAAGAAGAAGTAATCCTAAAGGGACCTAACCAATTTTCTTCACATTTCCCTTTCTTCTCTCTTTCTTCCTGATTTTTAGGGTTTTCTCTCAATACCAAATCACCTATTTGAAATTTCCTTGGTTTGATGTGTCTATTATTATTTTTTGACATTATTTTTGATACACTTTGAGATGATTAAAGGCTTGTTGTTTTCATCAAGCAATTCCAACTCTTGTAATATGGAAACCCTATAGTCTTTCTCAATTAGCAATCCATGTAGTGAAACTTTTAAGGATGAAATTTCAACTTCTAATGGTAGTATCACTTCAGCTCCATATACCAATAAAAATGGTGTAGCTCTTGTTGGCATCCTCACACTCATTCTATATGCCCATGGAGTAGGATTTATCTGAATATCCCAATCTCTACTTGAGTTGTCAACTATCCTCTTCGATATTTTTAAAATTTTCTTATTAGTGGCCTCCACTTGTCCATTTCCTTGCAGGTAATATATTGAAGATGAATGATGTATCATATTAAACTTTGCACTTAATTATTTCAAGTCCTTGTTCTTGAAATGTTTAGTATTATCTATTATGATAGTTTGAGGGATGCCATACCTACAAATTATATGGCTCAATATGAACATGGATATTTGTTTTCCTGTTGCGGTTGATAATGGTATAACTTTGACCCATTTGGTGAAGTATTCAGTTGTAATTATAATGAGCTTGTGACCATTGGATGAAGGTGGGTAAATCATCCCTATTAAATCCATACCCCATTTATAAAAGGGCCAAGGTGTAATCATTAGATGTAGTTCTTGAGCTGTCACATGAATTAGGTTTCCATGATATTGACATTTTTGGCAATTCTTTGTAAAATGGTATGCATCTTTCTCCATGGAAGGCAAACAATATCCTATCCTTAGAAGTTTCTTTGCTGATCTTAACACATTCAAATGTAACCCAAAAATTCCTTCATGGATTTCTTGTAAATATAATTTTGATTCCTCCTTCTCTAAACACCTTAAAAGTATTTTGTCAAGACTCTTGAAATACAATGTGTTGTACACAAGGGTGTAACAAGAGACTTGTCTTATGAAGTTCCTTTTCTAGTTTTAGGTTTTGTCCACGGGTAGGGTTTGGTCTTTTAGGTATGTATATGGATCTGTACCAGGGTGATTCATGTCCCAATAATAGACAAATGATGTGGTAATTGGAAGGGTCAATGCAGGTTGTCCCATTTCTTCTACGAAGAATTCTTATCTTGTACTTTGGTCTGACATTTGGAGAAGTGAAGCCAATGTAGCCATGGCATCTACTACTTTGTTCTTTTCTCTAGGTACTTGCTCAAATGTGATCAAGGTGAAATATTTCTTGAGATCCTCTATCATATTCTTATAAGGTATCAAATTGTCATCTTTTGTTTGATATTCATCATTTATCTGGTTTATGACTAGTTAAGAATCTCCATATATCTGTAATTATGTCACCTTCCATTCTAAGGCCAATTTGATGTCAATGACTAATGCCTCATATTCAAATATATTATTTGTACATGGAAATAGTTACTTATATGATTTAGGTATTGTTGATCCTTGGGGTGTAATCAATAGTATGCCCACTCTTGACTCATGCTGATTATAAGAACCATCAAAGTATAATTTCTATATTTTTGCTTCAATATTGATTATTTTTTAATCTAGAAATTCTACCTGAATGGGATGTTCATATTCTAATGGTGTTTCTGCTAGTTGATCTTCTATCACTTGGCCTTTTATTTCCTTTCTATCCACATACTCTATATCAAATTCTCTCAACACCATCACCCATTTGGCCAACCTTCTTGTCAAAGCTATTTTACTTAGAAGATATTTTAATGGATTAATTTTTTCTATGAGTTTGATCTTATGAGATAGAATATAATGTTGTAGCTTTTGGGATGCAAAAAATAATGCAAAATATTCTCTTTCTATAAAATTTTAATTCAACTCATATTTCACTAAGGTTCTGCTTATGTAGTATATAGCCTTTTCTTTTCCATTTTCATCCTCTTGAGCCAAAAGTGACCCTAAAGAATGTTTTCTCACTGAAATGTACAAAATCAAGGGCTTTCCCCTCATTGGTGGCATCAATATTGGTGGATTCATCAGGTACTTTTTGAACAATGTGAAATCTTCTTCACATTTATCATCCCATCTAAATACTATGTCCTTATAAAGGAGTTGAGTAAAAGAATGGCATTTTTATGCTAATTGTGATATGAATCTTCTTATTGACTGAATTCTCCCTTGGATTGATCTTATTTGGCTCATATTTATAGGTTCCCCCATTTCCATTATTTCTTTGACTTTCATGGGATCCACCTCTAGTCCTTTCATTGAGACTATATACCCTAGCAACTTTCCAAATTGTAACCAAAAGGCACATTTCTTTGAGTTGAGTCTCACCTTGAATTTCTCTAACCTTGTGAATATTTTCTCTAAGATTGGTAGATGTTCCTCCCTTGAGTGGGATTTTTCAATTATTTCATCCATATAATCTTCTAGGAATTCATGCATCATATCATCGAATATGGTAGTCATGGCTTCTTGATAGGTCACTGGACTACATTTTTAAGACCAAAGGGTATAGAATTCCAACAAAATGTCCCCCATGAACATTTAATAGTTATTTTATATTGGTCTTCAAGTTTAATTTTGATTTGGTTGTAGCCGCTAAATCCATCCATGAGAGAAAACATCAAATGACCTGCTGTCAAATCCACTATAGCATTTATACTTGGTAAAGGAAAGTCATCCTTTGGACATGTAAGGTTGAGATCTCAGAAATCCATGCAAATTGTGATGGACTTGTCTTCTTTTGAAATAGGCACAATATTTGATATCGACTCGGCATAGCCTATTTCTCTTATAAACCCAACTTTCACTAACTTTTCTAATTCAACCTTGATGAGAAGTGTTAGGTGAGGGTGCATCTTTCTCAACTTTTTCTTGACTATTTTTACCACTTCTTTGATATTCAAATGATGCATGATCAAATTTGGATATAATCCTAGCATATCATCTTAAAACCATGCAAAATTTACTTGCCTTTCTTTGAACAATGTTATAAATTCCTCTTTTTCTTCATTGGATAATGATGCTACTAGATATATGACCTTTGGCTCTGATTTAGTTCCAATGTTGATCTTTTCTGTCAGTTCTATTAGAATAGGTGATCTCTCCTTGTAATGTTCGAGAAAAGTATCCAACCTCTCTTCCTTAGGTGTCACAATTGGGTTTTCACCTTTGGAAATGTCCTTTATCTCTTTCTATGTTTGGTCTAATACTGCCACGTTGTGGTTTTCACCATTAGACTCTTTCCATTTTTTTATTTTTTCATTTTTTCTCTTATTTCTGAACTAAGAGATTGGATACTTTCATTCATCATTTCTTCTTGATATTCATTGGTAGAAGAACGTTCAACCGCATTTAGGTATAGGGTCACAGATTTGTCATTTAGGAATGTGGGAAGAGTAGTTGGTTCTATGGAATCCCATTCAATGAGTTTCGGATATACAAGGTTTAAAGGATCAATTCTTTGATTTGGGTTGATAGGATTTACGGATATGACTTTGTTAGAAGTTGTGTACATTGTATAACTTAAGTCTATAACAAGTGCTTCTTCTAAATGTTCCAAAGAACTTGGGTCAAAATCCTCCTCACTTGAATCCTCTTAGGTTTCTTGTGGGTAAAAATCTCATGGATGAAACCTATTTCTAGATTCTTCTATTGTTGATGTCCGTGAGGGTTCATAGGGTTCCCCTACCCATTTAGAGTCTTTTGATTCTTGATTTGGTACACTTTCTTGAGCCTCTTGATTATAACTTGATCCTAAGGTTATCTCTTGTCCTTTTCCTTTATTAGGAATGCAAGTGTGGACTACATCCACTTCTTTATCTCAGCAAGATTCACTAGATAAGGATTCCCACTCCCATTTGTTTGAGTCTTCATCACTTTGAGAGTCTAATTGTAGAATTTGATCATAGAACATTGGGTGATTCTTTTGAGTGTATCCTTGTTCTAAGTACCCCAATCCTGACTTCTCCTTGCTATCCCTCCAAGATATTTCTATGGGTTCAGTAAATCCTTCATTTCTTCCACCCAAAGGTCCTTGTCCTTTGTAACCCATCTTTTGTGTAATTTGGAAACCTTTTCCATATTGATGAGTAGGGATGCTAATGTTTTGGATTCTTTTTTCATGAGAACTTGACTCATCATCCTTAAATAGCCACTTCAAAATGTCATTTTCCTCTTCATCCATGAATGAAGAAGTACTAGCCCTTACAAAATGATTATTGTATTGTTGAGGTGGATATAAGCTAGAAGGTTTACTATGAGACTTAGGAGATGATGGAAAATCCATCATAGATAACGAATATTCTCCCACACCATTATGTTTGATCTTGCATTGTTTTTCAAATATTTTCATCATGGTGTCCATCTTTTGGTAATGAACCTCCCTAGTTTGAATTTGGGTAGATTTTGCATGGTTTTCTTCTTATTTTCATTTAGGGCTTTCCTCACTAACTTTCTATTTTCCCTTAGTCAATGTACCTAAGTTAGTGGGAATTCGATGGTCTTCAACAAAAGTTTCTCCTTCACCTATCTTTTCTTTGCCTTTTATTGAAGAAAGATCCTTTGAACTTTGTGATTGATCTATCTGTCTTGATGCAGTGCCTTCTGCATTCTATGGGACCAATGAATCATTTATGGGCTTGATATTATTATAATATTGGAATATATTTAGGTCTCCACTCACCATAATTTATTTCCCTATGTATGGAAATTTCAAGCATTGATGGCATTGCTTGCATTTCGTGTATCCATGGCCGTCCCAATAAAATTTTATAGGTCAATTTCAAGTCTAGAACTTGACAAATAGTCTCCTTTTACATGGGACCTACTCAGATAGGGAGTAATAGTATCCCTTTGGAGGATCTCTCTTCATCATCATAAGCCTTGATGGTTTTTTTTTCTTTTAGGGTCTATAGCTTCTTCAAAATACCCTAAGTCTTTGGCAAGGTTTAAAGTGTAAATGTTTAGACCAACTCCCGCATCAATCAAGACTATTTTAACCCTATGCTCATGTACCAATACCTCAATGTACAATGGGAATTTTTGGGGATGATTTAAGGATATATCATCTTACTTAGAAAAGGATAAACAATGAGGTGCAACTAGGTATCCTACCATATTTTGAAATATGTCCATGTCCAAATTCAAGGGAACATTGGTTTTGACAAGGGATTTCTCCAATATTTTTTTATGAGTAGGCGTAAGTTTTAACAACTCCAAAATAGAAATTTGTGTGGGATTTCATTGGATTTGATCAACCAAGTTGTATTTTTTTTATGAAGAAGATGTTTGATTGGATACAATGATTCTTGGGGCACCTCCTTGCGAGGTGATTTTATATGCTTTCCCCCTAGTCATGATATTTGAGGCTTCTTCCTTTTTCTTTTCCTTTAACACTATCACATTGATTGAATTTTCACACCCACTCAAATAGTTTATGGTTTTGTCATAAGTGTGGGTGAATTTCACTTTCTCATTTCCTCTCTTGTTTCCATGGTTAGCATTTGATGTTTCTTCTTTTTCATAATTTAAGAAAGGGTTTTTAAAAGTCATATGGTCTTCATTGTTTTGAGGTCCTTCAACCTCTATTATGCCATGGTCTATTAAGTCTTGGACTAAATGGTTGATCTTCATGCATTCATTAGTTTTGTGTCCATTATTTTGATGATAGTCACAATGGTTTGTATCATTACACCATGTGGGTTTAACTTGAGGTTTATATGACCTTGATTTGGGTACAAAAATTGTTTTATTAGCCACAAGTGTTCTCAAAGTGTTTTTTGAGGGTTCACCTAAGAATGTGACTTTTCTTCTTTGAATAGGAGCAAAGAAAGCTTAGGTTTGTTTACATTCTAATTGTCGAAAGATTTTTTATTGTTGAAAGGTGTCTTGGTCATTTGGTTTACATTATTCATTTGGTTTGACCCACTTGATAAGTTTAAAGCGGTAGATTTTAGGTTGTGGGCTTCTACAACCCCATCAATTACAAGGTTCTTATTTGTGTTTTTCAACCAAAACCTTGATTTATCGTTATTTTTGTTAGATCTCTTGTTATTATTATAATTATTTAAGTTATTATTATTATTGGTATTGGTATAACCTTTGTTTTCTTTAAATATTTTATCTCTCCTCTTTTTACCAACACTTAGGCTTCAATTTTTACCCCATTCTCAATGATATTTTTGAATGTTGGGACAAATTGAAGTTGAAGTCTATAATTTATTTCTATGTTTAGATTGTTCATGAAAATTTTGATCTTCTCATTTTCAGGTATGCTTCCATGATATCTCATGAAAATTGTTCTTCATCTTTGGAGAAAACCTAGAAAAGGTTCACCATCCTTTTGTTTCGTGTCACATAAGTTGAGCATGGTGATTTCATGATCTATATTGTAAGAGTAATGAGTCACGAAATTGGAGGCTAGCTCTTTGAATTTTTTAATTCCTTGTGGTAATTTTGAAAACCAATCCATGGATTGGCCTCCTAGTCTTCTTGGAAATAGTCACATTAAATAGGTGGTATTGTACATGAACTATATACTCAAAGCACAAAATTCCCTTAGGTGGTCTTGTGGGTTAAATTTACCCATGTACTTGTCATATCTAGGAAAAAAAATGTTGGGTGGGAAAGGCATCATAACCAAGTTTTGATCAAATGAAAAAGGGCACAAGGCCTCAATAGAGAAGGGTTTTGGTTTGAATGATTTCTTTATGGTGTCGATTTGTGCTTGAAACATTTTAAGTTGTTTTTTCATCACACCTAATGGATTCTCTTCTTCCTCATCTTTCTTTAAAGTTGTGGTGTCATAATCCTGAGGAAGTTTAACCCTTGATTGGGCTAGGTTAAGGAAATATCTTTCCTTATTTATTTCTTAAAAAAATTCCATTATTTTGAGAAATTCGGGGTCTTGAGAAGCCCTATTGCCTTTATCTTTGGTTGTTTCCTTTGGCCCTTGGTTTTCTTGATTAGTGGCTCCTTGATCTTCATTATTTCTCCCTTGGACATAGTCATAAAAGTCATTATTTCTAGCCATTGGATTGACTCTTTTAGGACTCAAATAGGTTAGGGAGAGTAGCTTCTTGTTCTTGTGTTTTTATAAAAGGAGTTTGGAATATGAATTCGGGGGCTTCTTGTGTTATGAAAGTCTCATCTTCTTGTAATGATATTTTTAGTTTGTGCTATCTCTTGGAAACCGACATCAATAAAGGTTTGAGTCAAATGAAGCTTCGCCTATTTTGGTGATTTTTCTTTTGAGAAGATTTTTAAAATATAAGATGATTTTGAAATGGATGTTTGTTCCTTGTTATATGTATCTTAAAAAAAAGCAATCATAAGTACACTTTTATTTTTAACCCTCTAAACACAAAATATTTGAAATGTATCTCTAATTGTTTTAGGCTCAAATTCACAAAATAAACATGTGTTGTTACTCAACTTACTTTGAGTCATCATTCCCGCTCTTTTGTCTCCAATTATTTGATCTTATGGATGGTGTCTCCTCACATACTTTGCAAGTATAGGTTCAGATCTTTGTTCTTCAATGTATTCTCCACTCAGTACGTGATCATTATCTTCATCAGTAATTTTTTGTTGATGCTCAGTCTATAAATAATGTTCTTTGGTAGCATTATTCAGTTGCTCGGTAAGGCCAGACTATTGCCCAGGTAGAGTTTCAGGTTCTTCAACATAAACAAATCTACCATAGTCTTCTAGTTCTTTTTTTATTTCTTCATCATTCTTTTCTACAAGCTCATCAACTCTCACATTTACACTTTCAATCATTTTGTTAGTAGCCTTGTTCAAACATTTATAGGCCTCTCTTTTAGTAGAATATCCTAGAAATATCCCTTCATCACAAGTTTGAATCAAATTTTCCATTTCTATCATCTTTCAAAATGTAACATCTACTTCCAAATATTTTGAAATAACTCACATTAGGTGTGTAACCATACCAGAATTCATAAGGTGTCCTATTTGATTATTTCTTTAGTTAAACTTGGCTCACTATGTAAACAATAGTACTATGATATTCTCTCTAGTACATTTTTGCAACATCTTTTTCAATCATTAGTATTCTAGCACAATCAACAATTGATCTATTCCTTGTTTCAGTAATTCCATTCCACTGGGGTGTTCTTGGTGCAGATACCTATCTCTTAATTCCATGATCATTACAAACATTAGTGAACTCATCAGAAATAAATTCACCACCTCTATATGATCTAAAGCATTTTAGTTCCTTACCACTTTCTCTTTCCACTTTTTCTTTGTACCATTTAAACATTTTGAAAGCTTCATATTTTTATTTTAAGAACATGACAGTCATCATTCTAGAGAAATCATCAACAAACAAGATAAAACATATGTCTCCATAATAACTCTAAGTTCTCATTGGATGACACAAGTCATTATGAAATAACTCCAAAATAACATTAAAGGAGTAATGTTTCCTTTTGAAACTAGACTTTGACATCTTACCCATTTGACAGTGTTTGCACATTACATGGTAAGGTTTAGATATGCTTAGTAAAACTCTAAATTTCATTTTCTTACTGATCTTCACAATGTTTTCAAATTTCACATGACATAACCTCTTGTGCCATAACCATACATCTTCATTTTTATCCAATAAACAAGACATTTCAGCATTATCTAGATAGAATAAGTTACCTTTTGATTTTTCACCAGTACCGATCAATTTTCTAGCTTCATCATAGACTTTCGCCTTTCTATTCTCAAATGCAACTCAGTGACCAATGTTATTCAACTGTGTTACACTCAACAGATTATAGTTAAGTCCTTTCACCTAATATGCATTATCACATCTACTCTTATTATTCAACAATATAGACCCTTTTCCTTTTACTTGACAATGTGTATCATTTCCCATTTTCAAAGATCCACCATTATAATGTTCAAGATATTAAAAACAAATTTCATCACCAATCATATGATGTGTGCAACCACTATCAATAATCCAAGTATCATTCTTGCTAACCTTAGAAATAAGTGTTGTTTCAACATACCTTTCTTCTTCTTCAGAATCCTCTTTCAATGCAACAAATACCACTTCTATGTCTTCATCAGTTTCGGTCTCGGTATCCTCATCTTCATCTTCAAATAGGTATCACACCTTATTTCCTTTATCTCTTTAGTCTCAGTTGTCTCTATTACCATATTTTTGGTTACCTCTGTGATCTCAGCAATTTCTTTTGTCATTCTTCCTTTCATTAGAACTTTCACCTATTTTCTCATCATCTTTCTTGTCAGGACATCTTGCAGCAATATGAAAAATCTATTTGCATTTAAAACATACCAAGGGTGATTTACCTCTATATCTTCCTTTTCCTTTTTGTAGTCTTCTAGCCATTAATGCCTCAAGCTCATCAAGTTCATCCTCTTAAGGTTCACTATCACTTTCATTTCTTATTTTATGTTTGTTGCTTGACTTTCCAATTTTCCAATCATTCATACATCAATTTTCCAATCATTCATTTATTTTCCAATCAATCATCTATATACAAGGTTTGATTTACCTTGGTTGACTTCTCATCCTTTGTTAGGTTGCATCTGGTTACCATAGGTGTACTGACTAGTTTTGACTCTTCCATATTGAATGTCTTCAAGACTTCTTTGATTTATTTAGATTGTGTGATGCATATGCCTTCCTTCTTTTGTAATATTTTCAATCCATGAAATAATTTGATCTCACCAAATATTGATATTTCGAACTCTTTCATCATTTCATTAGCAAAAAATTTGCATAAGTTATCATATCCTCTAACTATGATGTCATCAACAAATATTTCAGCAATAAGAATATTGTTGTTAGTTTCACATTTCAAATACAAATTGTTGTTGTCACTTGTTCTAAAAAATCCAATACTTATAAGATAAGAATGTAGTCTTTCATACTATGATGTATGTGCTTGTTTCAATCCATATAATGCTTTATGCAACTTACATACCATATTCCTCTGATTAGGATCAACAAAACCTTCAGGTTGTTCAATGTATATCTTTTCCTCAAGTATCCCATTCATAAATGCATATTTAGCATCCATATGATATAACTTAAATCCTTTGCAAGAAGCATATGCAAGTAATATTCTTACTCCTTCAAGTCTAGCAACGGGTGCAAACATCTCTCCATAGTCAATTCCTTCTTCTTGTGCATAACCTTTGCAAAATAGTTTTTCTTTTTTTCTTGTTAGATCTCCATTCTCATTCAATTTATTTCTGAATATCCATTTGGTTCCAATCACATTTTTTATCTATGTCTCGGTACCAATGTCCATGCTCTATTTTTTTGTATATGTTCAATTTCTTCATTGATTGTCTTAACCTATTCATCATTTTCCAATGTATCTCTAACTATTTTAGGCTCAAATTCACAAATTGAACATGTGTTGTTCCTCATCTTACTTCAGTCATCATTCCTACTCTTTTGTCTCCAATTATCTGATCTTATGGATGGGGTCTTCTCACATACTTTGAAAGTACAGGTTCAGATCTTTGTTCTATTACAAGTAGTGGTTGTCATTGCACAAAATGATCAACTTGTTAATGCTCAATACAACCATTAGACTTATAGAAGATACTAGAGGTGGTTAGGCCATGTCATAAATTCTGATGGGAGCAATGACCATTTTTCCAAAATTTTCCCCCTCAACATTACCCAAGGGGATTCAAACCTGTGACCAAGCTCTGATACCACTTGTTACAAGTAGTAGTTGTTGTTGCACCAAAAGATTGACCTGTTAATTCTTGATACAACCACTAGACTTATAGAAGATAAAAGAGGTCGTGAAGCCAAGTCGTGAATGCCAAGGGGAGTGTTGACCATTTTGCCAACATGTTCTTCAATGTGTTCTCCACTTGGTGCAATATCATTATCTTCATCAATAACTATTTTTTAATGCTCATTCTGTAAAGACTTTTCCTCAGTAGCATTATAATGTTGCTCCGTAATGCTAGATTTTTGCTTAGGTAGATTTTTAGGTTCTTCAATATAAACCATCCTACCATAGTCTTTCAGTTTTTTTTTTCTTTCTTGATCATTCTTTTCTACAAACTAATCAACTCACACATTTTCACTTTCAATCATTTTGTTAGTAGCCTTATTCAAACATTTATAGGCCTTGTTTTTAGTAGAATATCCTAGAAATATCCCTTCATCACCTTTTGAATCAAATTTTCCATTCCTATCATCTTTCACAATGTAACATCTACTTTGAAATATTCTAAAATAACTCATATTAGGTGTGTAACCATACTATAATTCATAAGGTGTCTTGTTTGATTCTTTCTTTAGTTGAACTCAGTTTAGTGTGTAAATACCAGTACTGACAATTTCTCTCAAGTACATTTTTGCAACATCTTTTTCAATCATTAGTATTCTAGCATAATCAATAATTGATCTATTCCTCATTTCAACAATTCCATTTTGATGGGGTACTATCCCTGGTGCAAATACCTGTCTCTTAATTCCATACTCATTACAAAAATTAGTGAACTCATCAGAAATAAATTCACCACCACTATTTGATCGAAAGCATTTCAATTCCTTACCACTTTCTCTTTCCACTTTTTCTTTGTACCATTTAAACATTTTGAAAGCTTCAAATTTTTCTTTTAAGAACATGACAATCATCATTCTAGATAAAATCATCAAAAAACAAGATAAAATATATATGTGTCCATTATAATTTTGATTTCTCATTAAAAAACACAAGTAGGTATGAACTAACTCCAAAATAGCATTAGGTGAGTAATGATTTCTTTTGAAACTAGACTTTGACATCTTACCCATTTGAAATTATTTGTACATTATATGACATAATCTCTTGTTCCATAACCATACATCTTTATTTTTAGCCAATAAAAATTTTTTTTAGCATTTTCTAGATAGAGTGAGTTATCCTTTGATTGTTCACTAGTAGCAATCAATTTTCTAGCTTCATCATAGATTTTCACCTTTCTATTCTCAAATGCAACTAGGTGAACAATGTTATTCAGTTGTGCTACACTCAATAGATTATAGTTAAGTCCTTTCACCCAATATGCATTCTCACATCTGATCTTATTATTCAACAATATAGACCCTTTTCTTTTTACTTGACAAGGTGTATCATTTCCCATTTCGCAGATCCACCATATAATGTTCAAGATTATTCAAATTTTTCTTCATCGCCAGTCATATAATGTGTGCAACCAATATAAATAATCCAAGTATCATTCTTTCTAACCTTATAAATAAGTGTTGTTTCAACATACCTTTCTTCTTCTTTGGAATCCTCTTTCAATGCAACAAATCCCACATCTATGTCTTTATCAGTTTCAGTCTCGATGTCCTCATCTTCATCTTCAACTGGGTAGAAATATGCCTTCTTGCCTTTATCTTTGTATTCTTGATTGTCTCTATTTCCATACTATCAGGTACCTCTACTATATTGATAATTTCTTTTGTCATTCTTCTATTACTTAGATCTTTCACTTTTTTTCTCATCATGTTTCTTGTTAGGACATCTTGTAGCAATACGACCAAGCTCTTTGCATTTAAAACATATCAAGGGTACTTTACCTCTATATCTTCCTTTTCCTTTTTGTACTCTTCTAGACATTAATAATTAAAACTCACCAAGTTCATCTTCTCTAGCTTCGCTATCACTTTCATTTCTTATCTTATGTCTGCTTATTCACTTTCTAATTTTTAGAGATGACATAAATGTAGTTTCTACCATAGATACAATACTGTTGTCATAGTTATTTATCTCAAATGTAGTCAACCTACCGATTACACTATCAAGTGAAATATTATTACTAGGAGCTGCTCTCATTTCATGAATTACAAAGACCCTAATATCATATGCAAATAACAATGTTCTAAGAATTTTACTTACCATAGTGTCTTCATCAATAGTTCCACCCTCTCCTTGGATCACATTCACCACTTCTTTGATTTAGTTGTTTTACTAAGTGATGTTTTCACCTTCTTTCATCTTCATGTCATCAAAATGACCTCTTAGACTCTCATCTTTATCTCTTAGCACATCCACATATCCTCCATGAACTAGTGTAAGCTTGTCCCACATCTTTTTTTTAGTTTGACATATCTTAATATTTTCAAATTCAACATCTGATAAATAAGAAGCAATATCAATCATCATAGTATTGTGTCATTGTCTTTATTTCATCTATGTGACAGTCAAAGGGACAGTGAGGGTTATAAACTCATTTTCCAAGTAGTAAAGTGTAGAATCTCTAATCCCTGATAGATACAACTTCATCTTTCTTTTCCATGTTGAGAAGTTATATTTGTTCAGCTTTGGCACCTCTCTCTTATACATCTTGTGATTTTTTACTTAAGTCCTTCAAACTTTTTCCTTCAAGAACTCTCTCTCTAATATCAATTTATAGGTAACTAAGAGGGAGGGGTGAATTAGTTAAGTCCTATTATCCTATATTCAAAAACACTCTCTGATGTACAAAACAAATCTTTTAATTAATCAAAATAAATCAATAAAACTTTGTATGTGCCTTTTTGTTCATTTACTGAATACCAATAAATTAACTAGTGTATATACCGATCAAACTAGTAATTGTAATGTATAAAGTAAAATAAAAAATCATCACATCCATACCCATATAAATCTTAACTTTTAACATGGGAACCCTTTTAGAGGAAAAACCACCTGGGACCGATACCTAAAATAATTTTACTCTTCTCTAGTGAGCTCGATTAAGAGCCAACCATGTTAAAGGTTACAATAACATACTGTAAGGTGTGACATTGTTAGAGGATTTATTACTAATAGTTCTTTGTGACCAAAAATTCACTATGGGGTCAACATGAAAATAATCAACATTCATTGAATGTCATAAAATAAATAAAGACTGTCAAGCCCCACTCGGTCAAGAGATTTATCTGTAGGAATGGTTAGAATACAATAGTAAATGATCTGATTCAAATACAACATCCTTTGTAGATTTTCAGATCTATGCTAACCTAAAAATACCTCTTGCTAATATAATCAATTTAATTTCTTTTTATCCTCCAACTCTGTTGTGCTCAGTTAATTCCTTTCTCTGATGCTTGGTGTTGTCTGCAGATTTTTTGAGTTCAATCTTTAACCTGTCTGACCAGCTTCACATGAATGCAATCTTCTCATGCACATTCTAGAATTAATTATGAATCACGTGTCTCCTTAAATAGACATAATAAACCATTTTTTTTATCAACCATAGATTTTGCCTCTTAATCTTCATCGTTGATTTTTATACTTCAACCTTCCTCAAAACTTGTGTCTGAAACACATTTAATTCTCAATCATCCAATCATCCTTGAATTTTTTCATGCATTTCATCTTTATAAAAAACTTTATCTTTAACCTCGAAATCATCCATTGTTTTTCCAGCTCATCATATTTAGTCGACAATCATATATTCCATATTATTTCTTACACTCAGTCAATGCTGTGATGTGTCGGTGACTTCTAACTTGATTAACATTGTACTTGGTATACACCACTTTCTCAGTGTACACAGATTTCAAATTAGTGTATACTAAGTTTTTCATTTAGCAAACTCATAAACTTGTACATTCTTGATCTTCAACTCATAAATAAATTATGTAATACAATCAAATCACTAACATAATGTCATATACTCACAAATAAGTTACCCAATGAATACCATATCTATATCTTTCGCATACATCTCTTCTTCATTCTAATATCTCATTCCTTCACCATTATGTCCTTCTTGAGATGTTTGTAACTATCATGATAAGTATAGTCAAAACTAGTTGACATCAATGACAATATAATAACTGATTTAATGTCTCACATATACCTTTGTATCTCGGTGATTGCCTTCACATTTTGTTCTCCAAGTAATCAATCAGTTGCAATCTATCAATCTCTCCCTTTCAAGTATTCAATTAGTTGTAGTATAACTCTTTAAATCTATAAACATGATATTTCATAAATGATAGCTTTCCCAAATACATAAATTGAAAAGAAGAAACCACAAATAGGAAATTGTTTCTTCTTTTGAAAGTACGGATTAGAGTGATGATATTATGAATGAAAATATATGGGAGGCTATGAAGGGAAACACTAAAATTTAAGAATTGGGAGAGTTTCAAAGGAGAAATTGATTTAATCGAAGAAGATTTGGGAATGCTAAAGAGTGTAAGAAATTATAATTACTAGTTAATAGAACATAAGTTAATCGAGATAAAATATTCAAAATATGTAGAAAATTAAGTTGTATACAGAAAAGAAACAAATGAAAATATAACATATTGATCCAATATTAGTTACAAATAAGATAGGCTAAATACAAACAATACAAATTTGGCCCTTTTGGTTTTCCATCTAGCCTAAGCAAGAAAGGGGAAATTAGAGGCAATAAGTTATCCAAAAAGTCTAAAGTCATTGAGAGAATGACCCCTAAATAAGTTCCATTTGTAGAAAAGCATGTAATTTTAATAATAATGAATGAAAGGATATTAAAGGAATAAAGTTATTTGGACACTTGTACTTATTTTTTATGTACTCTTGGTCTTGTCTTTTCTATGTTCTTTATTGCTTCTTGTTTTCTATTATCTCTAGTATGTTTGTTCTTTTTATTTTTCCTTATATCCCATTTTTGGTAAGGAAAATTTTGTTTTGACCTGTGGCTTATCTATAATGGATTTGGTCCTTGTTTAAGTTTGCAAGATGAGCATTGAAGGATCAGATAACAAAAAAAAAAACCTTCCACAAGAAAGTCTAGAAAGAAAGAATTAGTATATTCTTGAAGTGCATAAAAGTATGCAATATGAAAGACTACATCATTGTGGTATGAATTTGAATGAAGTTAATATGATCCTTTTATAGAAAATCATATCTCTTAAAATATGCAAAAGCTAACTAAAACTAAAAATAGTAAATTAGAGATAGATATTAAAACTATAAGTACATGATATGAACAATATGAAAATGGAAGCCAAAATATACTATACTAATCTAAATTTAGGCTCAACTAAGTGAAATTAAGATATACCATGAATGCACAAACATGTTATCAATTATGCATGAGAATATTATTAAGAATCTTCATAATTAATTAATAATACATATGTAAATATGCATGCTCAAATACCCCCCTTAAGTGAAACTTAGGAAGATAAAAAATCTCTAAGAATGAAATGCATGAATGGGTCCTAACAAAAAAATGCCTCATTAGGTACCCATGTGTAATCAAAGCATCTAAAAATAGAGAAAAAGGATAAAAACCACATGGGAAATTAAACTGCTCTAAAAAAAGAGATGCAACTACATTAACTATAGATGCATATCCTCTTAGACACGAAAAATATGGATAAATTTTAAATGATAACCACCACATTGTTGAATGAGAAACCTCCACTAAAACTATGATGATAATAAAGATCAATCTAAATGAATTCCCCTAATGAGACTACTCAAAAAATGATAAAATAGAAAATAAAGGAAAAATATCTATCATTCAAAGATGCAGAAGATAATAATCTACACAAGTGCACCCCAAAAAACTACTCAAATAATTAAAAGATGGAGAATAGAGGCAAATCATATTTTAATTGAAGATTTAGATGACACGTGAATATGTACAAGTTACCCCAAATATTCTCCTCATCTATGCAAGAACAAAATACTAGTAATAAATTTAGTTGTGAATAGTCTAATAAATTGATTAATTGTGGAAACAAGGAAGCATTAGAAAAAATAGTAGAAACCCCACATAATGTTAATAAATGAGAGGTATTAGAGGTCAATTAAAACTATTTCATGGAGGACAAGATGAAGGAAAGTCCCATGAAAAAAGACAATGACATTTGTCTATCTATGAACAAGACTAGGGGGTGAAATATTATCCTACTACATGGTTGTTGGAAACTGCAATTGAAACAATTGTTGTATTGTCATTGATGTCAAACCTTAACTGGTAAGATAGTTTCTATCTAAGAAATTACTATATCTGTTGGTTGATGAAAAGGATTATGGAAATGGAGATAACAATAGCCCCTAAGGAAAGGTTGAGTTATTTGATACTTCAATGAGTACTTGATTATTTGGCACTATGATGAGAATGTATTGCTTATCTAAGTAAGAAGAAAGACTGAAGAAGTAGGCTTAACTGAGAAAAAGTGAAGAAATCTAGTTAAAGTTGAGTGATGTTAGTGTCAACCGAGTGCTAGTATATGCCGAGTAAATCTAGTGTCGACCAAACATCAGTTTATGTCGAGCGACAAGAAATTACTGAGCAACAGTGTTAGCCGAGGAAGACAGTTTGTAGAGATGAACGAGTTACATAGTGATGACCAAGGAGATGAACACAGTATTGGCCAAGCATCACCAATTTACATTTGGAGGAAAAATTCAGATTTCTAGCTGAGACAGTTGAATTATTGGGTTATGTAAATCATGTTGACTTTATTAATTGATTATATGGATAATTTAATGTGTGGTAAATCATTTTATTATGATTTCAGTGAGGAGATTGAAGATGTTTATAGAATGATGTATGAAGGACTTAAATGTTGGAAGGATTCATTGGATCTAAGCTAACCTAAGATCTATGGAGGAGGTTAAGAGGAAAAAGATAGATCTACCTATTTGGAGAGGTATAAACCTAATGGTGAGGTTATAGAGTGTGATGGTGATGTTGATGTTATTGATTGATAAGTCTAAGTGGAAGGCTAAAAGTGAAGATCTGAGTTATGATTGCTTGAAGAGAATTTTGAGCAGATCAGAGATGGAGATGGAAATAATACTCAGTTAGTAAATCAACATATATGTATGAATTGGATCTGATATCTGCAAAGTGAGTTTTATGTTTTATAGATTAGAAACTACTGCTACTTTCTAACCATTATAAAAGTGAAAATCATTTAATCAAGGTTGACCTAATATTCATTAATAAGTCATTTAATCAAGGTGGCATTCCAATGGAATGTAATCAATTCCTCTGACTAGGCCACTCCTAATAGGGTGATTCAAATCCTTTAACAAGGTCACACCTAATAGTGTGTTTGTAAACCTTTAACAAGGTTGGCTTTTCAGCGAGCTCAGTTTAGAAGAGTGAAAATATTAGTAACATGTTACAAAATGGCTTTTCCAAAATTGGGTTTCCACTATAAACCCTGGTGTCATACTTGTTTGAATGTTTTGTTATGAATGTTTTGATATTCTGCAAGTTAAATACTATTGGATAGTGGACTACATGTTATATATTTTTCTGATATATGTTCTTTAGAGACCAAGTTGTGTTGGTGATTAGATCTGAGTTTGTTGAAGTATTTGAATGTTCAATTGGTACATTTGGACCTAAGAATAACTGATTCACCCCCCTCTCTATTGTTCTAAATCATATTAACAATTCTTATCAAAGTTGTTGGTGCTTACAGAGAAATTTTTTAAAGGTACTTCAATCTAATGATCAAGATGTATAAAAAGGAGGTACTGAAGTTGAATAAGGAGAACTTCCCTACATGGAAAAGTTTGATGAAACTTCATCTAGGTGGTATTGGTGATTCAGAAAAATACTATGTTAAATATGAATATGTTGCACCTATTGCACCTATGACTATTGAGGAGATGAAAACAAAATAGGAACACAATCAAGCAATGTTGGAGATTGCATCTTCCTTTAGCTATCCTGAATTTGAAGACATCAAGGAATGCACCCCTGCAAAGGAAATGTGGGATACTCTTGCAACCATCTATGGTGGTGATACAAATGTACTGAGAGTAAAAGCTGAAAGCTTGAGAGGTAAGTTTGATGAAATGAAAATGTCAGAAGGTGAGAATATTGCTCAGTATTGTGGAAAAATCAAAGAAATAGTGAATGCTATTAGAGGAGCTAATGGAATCATTGATGATGAGAATATCATTGGAAAGGTATTAAGAAGTATGCTTCCTATATATGCTATCATAATCTCATCAATTTAAGAATCAAGATGTAACCCTAGTAATTTTCTGACTTTGGAAAGTCTTGTTGGTAAGTTTACTACTTTTGAACTATCTAACTATGATAACTATTATACACTAAGTTTGCACCCTTGTTTCAAGCTCTCATAGTCTTGATAACCTAGTATAACATGGGAATCATCTCTAGGTTGTGGGACCTATGCTAATTGAGATGAGACCTCTAGGTTCTAGGCTAGTTCCTCTTGGATAATCACCCTAATTTGCTTCTTGACATGAAAAGTAGAATTTGAGGGGAAAAGGGATAGAAGGAATGCTTGGAAAGGGAAATGACTGAAAGAAAACTACCTACTAGGTGATACACTAAAATTAGAGTATGAATTACAACATAGAGGGATAAAATCAATGAAAGGCTTAGGTCTAGTAGGTCACAACTTACTGAATAGGCTTGCATAAGTGTTTCATAGGAGGCCCTGAACATGAGACACAACCTATGACCTGCAAGTGGACATTCACTTCTGCAACTTGGTGTAGGATTGAGACAAGACTATTAGGGGGCTGAAGTATACCCACAAAAACATCTAAATCAGATCAAACACCAAAACACACATAATTACAGAAAGTAAGAGGGATTAGGAACCCTAAGTTGTCATTGAAAACATGCATAGAATTCAATTCATTAAGAGATGATCCAAACAAGGAAGCATAGGGACATGAAGAATTGTCACAAAATACCTCTGTAATGTTTGAATTATCAATGAAAGAATACAACTGTAGAAGTCAGAGGGTAGAGAAAATGCCACAAATAACTCTTAAGAAAGATGAATTTAGTTTTACAATTGTCTAACTCCTCGAGCACTAAGGCTCCAAAATACAATATATATATCTCAATTGCACATAGGCAGGAGTCAAAAACCTAACTAGGGTTACATAGTTTTACAATACAATAATCAAACCCTAAAGGTACTGATGACCTATCATCAAAACTATGAGAACAATGGAAATCAAATCAAATCTTCCTTGCGTGCATCCATCCCGTACAGAGCTCACTTTTAGACACATCAACCTTGACTCAACTACCCACCTGCAACTTGGCCTTGCCATGAAGGCTTCAAATCTGATCTGGAAGATATCTGTATTTTCAATAATAACACTGGAAAAAGGTGGCGCCAATCCATTTAGCACCTTCAACATGACATGGTACCCTCGAATGCTGAACAACAATCATCTCCATTTCCCCCTCAACCATAACCATCCTAAAAATTTAATTCCTGAGCTAACCGACGTAGTGCATGGCCGAGAAGAGTGAAACCCTAACAAAAAACCTTCGCAGGAAATTTGAATTTGAAATAAAATGGCTAGCCAGTCATTTTAAAATGTGTCCATCGATATCTAATGTTTCTCAGTAGATGAATGGCCCAGATAAACTTTACAATAGTTCTAAAACCCTCTTGAAAGGTCAAAATCCACCTCAGCACACGGCAGCCAATAAAATTTTAACACGTTGGCACACCTGTCATTTTGGCCCCACCTTGAGCTTTCCTCTTTAAGTCATTCGGTGACTACATGATCGAAGACCTTTTTCTAAGTCATGAAGAGCTTCTCATAACCTTGGTCTAGTTAAGTGATTACGCGAACAAAGAGGTCACTAAATTTCTAAGTCTTTCAGCTAACCCTAGTTAAGTCTAGCGAATAAGAGAGAACCCCTAGTCGCTGATTCACAGAACCTTGCTAACCCTAGACCCATTTTCCACTTGGAAATCTTTTATTCACCTCGACTGCTTTGTAGGCATACACCTCAGCACCTCTTTGACATCAGACCCATAGAGAACTAGATTCCAATCTAACGGTGGGCACATGATCTCATGTGCCTTGAATATTCCTTCTGATCATGCGCCAACCATAGATCCTTTTAGAACTGGGACCCCACGACACATCAAATTGATAGATGAGTCCACGTCATCATATAGAAACCAATCATATGCAAGCACATTAGCACTAGATAGCACATCAGACCCATGACCCAGAGATTCTCATCGGACGGTTATCGCATGATCTCATAGGGTCAGCAGATTCTATGAGATCATATGACCACCATAGATCTTTGCCTTTCTGATACATCCACAGACCTTCTGATACGGTCCCACTGACACATCCTCACTATCGCATGGGAGCCAATAGAGAACAAGCACGTCACCAAAAAAGGACCCACCAAACAGAGTCTGAAGATAAAGTAAGATCAATGACTGACAAACCCTTGTGAACATATGCCAATCGTTGATCCTCTACAGATGTCAGAGCCTCTGACTCCTAAAAGGGCCTAGTCCCACTGAAAAGAAATAACTCATTAGCATGTGGACCAATCAAATTACACCACCTGCGCACACCTGGCAGTGGACCCACCTGTTTGAAGAGTTGGGTCACAAAGAGAATCAATGGTTGACGCATAATCTCATGGCTCTGATAGAATGCATGAGATCATATGCCAACTATTCGATTGAGATGGTGTCAGAGGATCGGGCCCAGGAGACATAAAGGCCGAAAACATTAGAAAATTTAAGCTCTAGGACTTTTAGGAAAAATTAAAGCGCTAAGTGCTAGAGACTTAGGGAATTATTAAAGCACGTGGACCTTTTGAGACTTTAGTGGTGGAAAAAGGTAATGAAAGAATATAATAGGCCAAAGAGATTTTTAGGGTTTTCTGCCTGCAACGGCTAGTTTTATGAATTTTTTACCTGCAGAGCAGAGAGTTTAAAGGATTGCAAAGGCCAGAGGGTTTGCAATGAAGCCATGAAATTCTCAGGGATGCTTGGCAAGGTAAAAATAGAGACCTTGGGATGGATTTTTAGCCAAATTTGTATAAAATAGGAAAATTATGGTAACATTTTGGTGATTTCTACTAGATATCAGCCTGCTAGACATGGAAAACCAGTGATCTTAAAACAATCCATTGGGCATGGGGTCATCAAAAATAAAAAAATTCTCACAGGGAGACAGAACTAAAGTTGTGCTCAGGGCACTTCTTGGAAAAGGAAACTAACCTAAAAAGCAAGAACATGAAGCAAAGGAACAACAATAATTATAGAGATTCACAAGGAGGGGTTAACCTCAAAATAGGGCTTCAAGTGGAAACCATTCACTGAGATTGGCAAGGAAACTCCTTCCATATTTGATAGTTGAAAAGCATTAGGGCCCATGCACTTTATGATAACAAATGGTCCACCCCAAAATGAATCAATTTTGGTATGTCTGCCAGGCTTGGATCTGAACTCATCCCATTTCAGGACAACATCCCCAACCTTGAAATTTTTGATCCTGGCTCTTTTATCAAAACTCCTCTTTATTTGAATCTGATGGAACTCCATATCTTTCATGGATTTGTCTCTGAGTTCCTCTAACTCCATCAACTGAGCATACCTAATTTGCAAGCGATCTCTTTCTTCAAATAGGGCATACTGAGTAGCTAATTCCAGAGCTAGTAATTCAACTGAGATAGACAACTTGGCCTCTTTTCCATACACCAACATGAAAGGGAAATTACCAATGATCTTCTTTGGGGTAATTCTATCTAGCCATAATGCAGACCTAAGTTTAGTATGCCAATCCCTCTAGTTGTCTTGCAAAGTCTTCTTGATTATCTTAATCAAATTCTCATTTGTTGATTCTGCTAAGCCATTGCCTTGGGGGTAGTAATTGGAACTGGTATTCAGATAGATGCCATTCTTGACTACCCACTCTGAGACTTTGAGGCCAGTGAATGCCAATGCATTATTTGAAATTATGGAGTCTGGAGTGCCAAACCTATGAATTATATCATCATAAAAACTTAAGACAACACTCTCATTTGATTATTTTAAAGCAATTGCGTCTGTCCATCTGGTGAAGTAATCTGTTGCAGTGATTATCCACTTGTGTCCTGCACTAGATGGAGGAGTGATCATGCCAATGAAGTCTATACCCCACTTCATGAAAGGTTGTTCTATCTTGATTGGTTGTAGGGGCAAGGTTGCAAGCCTCTCTTTTCCTACAAACATGGCACATTTGATGCATTTTCTCACATACTCATGACTATCCTTGAAGATAGATGGCCAATAGTATCCAACCCTCATGATTTTAAAAGTAGTAGTCCTAGGAGAAAAGTGACCTCCAGAAGGTCCATCATGAAATTCAAATAGAACATCAACTATATTTTTTGAATCAATGCATCTCAAAAGGACACCATTGTGATCCTTTCTAAAAAGAACTTCACTTATTAGCACAAAAGGAACAGATTGTAACCTATAATACCTTCTTTTTGTTGAATCTAGGCCTGCAAGACATTGTCCTGTCTTCAAGTAATTGATCATATTAGGCAACCAGCTTGTTGCCTCAGCATGTTATTCTATAGAATGCACAACCAAAGATGCATTCATTTGCTCTGATTTCTTTGAACTTTCATCCCCTTCCAAATGCTCACAAAAACCTCTTCCTCTAACTAGCTTGGTGGTTTGGACATCAATGTCATATTCCATCACCTTGGTGATCCAACTAGCTCTTTTCTCGTTTAGGTCCTTGGAAAGAAAAAATTCTTTGACACTTGGATGAGTAACTTTCAAGTGTACCTTGTTATGAGTCAATAAATATCTAAACTTTTTAAGGCTCTTCACCACAGAAAGTACATGTTTCTCTACAAAAGAGTATCTCTGTTCATACTCTTGTAAACCTTTGCTAAAGAAAGCAATAGGCTAATCCAATCCATTTAAATTTTCTTGAGTCGACATTGCAGATATAGCATCATTACCTCCATAAGCATAAAGGATAAAATCCTTACTGAAATTTGGGTTTAGGAGAGCAGGGGCTTTTGTTAAGGCCTCTTTGATAGCTTGGAAATTGACTTTCCCTTCTTTGGTCCAACTAAAAGCTGAACTCTTCTTTAACATGGCTGTCAAAGGCTTGAGTAAATCTGCAATGTTAGACAAGAACCTCCTAACAAAATTAATCTTTCCTATGAAAGACTGGAGATGATGCAGGAGCATCCTGGGTGTAAGAGTAATCTTGCATCACCCAAAAATATTTTTGTTTTTTTATATTCAATAAGGGCTATTTTGTGCAAAGCTGCTATTTATGGAAAGTTACTATTTTTTTGGTAATTTTCGTATGTGCTCAGAATGATCTGATTTCTTTCTTGGAGGTTCATTTTGGTCATATAAGTCTCCCAGTAAAGTTTCATTGCCAGATCAAGTGTATATTGGAAGATATTAAAGATTTTTGATATTGGCAGCAGGGTACAGAAACTTTGAACTCAGTTTTGAAGGCTTTAGAGGCCCTGGATGAGGTCAAAAATTTGGGTGATGAGCGCTTGCACCGGTCAAGCCTGTAGAGCACTTTGTGGCATTTCCAAAATGGGGTTATAATAGCCGAGTGGGTCAACGGGTGATGACTTATGGTCTTCGGAAGTTGGGCCATCTGAAATGGCAGAAAATAATTTTCTTCAAAATTTTTGTTCGGGTTTCAAAGGTTATCTTGAGCCGACTATGATGTAATAAAATGTAAAATAAAATAATTCTAAGTTGGTCGGCCTTATTGGCTAAAATTCTGGAACCTTCCCAGGCAGTGGAAAATTGCCTATATAAGGAAGGCTGTATTATTGTCTTAGGCAGTTCAGAATAGTTCTGGGTAGTAGATCTGGGTAATAATTCAAGGCTTTGTCCTACAGAATATTGTAAGGGAATGCCCATGTGGCTTTGCATATTGTAATTCTAAAAGTTTGTAATTCCACATTTGTGGAGATAATAAGAAGCCAATTTTCTATTCTTGCATATTGTTGTGGTTTCTCTATTTCTGTTATGTGTTTGTGGTATTAAGGGGAGCACCCTTCATGAGGAGACCTTTCTTATGATGCGGCAAGGGTAGCTCTAAGATGGCTGCAATTCTCTTAGGATCTACTGTGATCCCTTCTTTGGATACTACATATCCCAACAATTTTCCTTCATGAACTGCAAACACACATTTCTTGGGATTAAGAGATATCCCAAACTCTCTACACCTTTCAAAAATCTTCCTCAAATGTTTGATGTGATCTACTACATATTTAGAATAGACAATTATGTCATCCAAGTAGACCAGTACAAACTTGTACATTAGGCTCTTAAAGGCCATATCCATTGCCTTTTGAAATGTAGCACCTACATTTGACAAACCAAAGGGCATCTTTTGATAAGCCATGGTTCCCCACTTGGTTGTAAATGCAGTCTTGTATTGATCCTCTTCATTAACTAGGATCTAATTATATCCTGAATAGCCATCCAATAATGAAAATCTCTCGGACCTAGAGACACATTGTAAGATTTGTTCCATAGAGGGTAATGGATGGTGGTCTTTTAGAGAGGCCCTATTAAGATCCCTGAAGTCAACACATAACCTCAACTCCCCATTCTTCTTCCTGACAGGAACAAGTTCAGAAACCCAACTAGTATGCTTAATGCGGTAGATGATACCACTTTCTATTAGTTTGAGTACTTTATGCATAAATGGCTCAAGCTTGGGATTAATAGGCCTTTGCTTCTACATCACTAGTTTGACATTAGGCTCTAATTCAATAGTGTGCTGAGCAAGGGCAGGGTCAAAACCTTTGAGGTCTTCATATTGCCATGCAAATACATCACTGAATTCCTTGAATAACTGAGTGTAAGCTTGCTTTTCTAATCCAGTGTTTACTTTTCCAAATTGTAAGCTCTAACCTGGTTCCAACTCTAATTCAACACAATGTTCTTGTTGAACTACTAGGCCAGCTTTGCTTCTCTTAACTTCATCATCCTTGTTGAAGATAGTCTCCAAGGTAACAAGGCCTCTAGGCATCTTATTGGATTTAAGTTGTATCACTTGATCACCATAGCTTTGTGATAGCCTATCTTGATTATGCTCTGAAAAGACATCTTCTTCAAACAAGAATTGCAGAATTTGTTCATCATTGTCAAACACCTACCAATTGACATCATTATTGGGAATAGAAGGTCTAACAATCACTTTGATATGTCGTTGATCTATTTCTTTTGAAATGTTATTTGGAATATTAAACTGAGATCCAATAGCAGCTAATCTATCTGCATTTTTATTTAGCTTCCTAGGGATAGCAACAATATTGAAAGCACAAAAATCTTCAATTGCATCCAAAACTCTATGCTTGTATGCTTTCAAGGTGTCATTCTTGGTTGCACTTATCCCTCTTACTTGGCTGACAACTAACTCACTGTCACCATAAACTTAAGGCCTTAAACCCTCTTTTTCTAGCCCACTCTAGTCCATTCACAAAGCTTTCATACTCTGCAATGTTGCTAGTGCAGGAGAAACTAAATCTAAAGGCTGTATAATACTTTTCTCCTTTTGGAGATACTAGTATAGCACCACCACCATAACCATGTCTACTTCTAGCTCCATCAAAAAAAAATTCCCAAACCTGATTACTCCGATCTTCTAAATCAGTGTCTTCTTTGAAAAGGGTTGGCTCTATGGATCCACTTTCTTGTATTAAATAACTTCCCAAACCAAAATCCCAAACAATATTTTCTTGGGCCTCTGAAGCTCTTTCATATAGAAGAATATCAGGGATACTTTCTATCTTTGTGCTTGCTTCACTAATAGTTTGGAAGTCACTGTCATCAAATATGGGGCAATTTGCATTGATGGTATTGGACACATATGGTTCTATATGGTGTCCTGCTAATGTTTCTAACTTAATGGTGACCTTGGTCCCATACCTTGTATGAAAAAGCATGTGAGACCAGTCAGAAGATAGATAACCTCATATCTTGGTTGTAAACTCCCTTGACAAACATATAGCAAATAAGGTAGGGATATCTATAATATATATATCAAGGAGGATGGAGAAGTTAGGACTAGCATGTAGGATTAGACTGATATCCTTAGCCACACCTATAGTATTGACCAAGGATCCATCAAGTTGGGTAACCTTCTTTTGGAAGGGTTCATATTTCAGTCCTAATTGGTCAGCTACCTTCTTGGGCATTACAGTGCTAGTAGCTCCACTATCTACCATACAATTATGTACTAAAGATTTTCCAATAATTAGAGATACATAAAAGGGAGGTGGCTTTGAGTTCCTACCTTGTGTGGCATTGGCCTTGGAGTTGCTACTTGGAGCCTCCTTTTCTTGATCAGTGTTAACCAACATTGGCTTTGCAGCTTCTTTTGCAGGTTGAGGAGTTACTACTTCAGTCATGGCCTTCTTCAAAATTCTACGTTGTCCTGGAAGATCCAAAGAGTCCCACATGGACATGGTAATGTTGACCTTCTTCATGTTGTCTACAATATTGAAGGGTGTCACAATGTGCACTCTTTGTTGTGCCTTCACCATGATGGGCTCCACTTCTTTAGAATGTTGGCCTTCCTTGCTTGTAATGACAGGAGCCTCCTTAGGTGTGATGGGAGTAGCTTGTTGCAGTGGCTTTGTAGATGTAGTGGCTTTAGCATTGGAATCTTCTCTTTCCATGTCTTGAGCTCTTCTTTTTTCTCTTGTATAGGAAACAAAAGCAACTTCATCATTGGATCCATTGAAGTCTGGCTGCTCCCAATTAAAGAGAGCAGTCTCATTCTCTTGTGATTCTTGTTGAGGCATTGACCCACTAGATGAAGCCTCCGATTGAGCTTGTGAGGCATTTTGAACCATTAGAGCTTGGTTCATCCATCCATTTGAACATGTAGCCTGATTGTGAGGCTGATTACAAGGAAAGCACCATTCATTATCCATTGCAATATTATTTTGACTAGGAACCATATCCCTCACTGGATTTGCAGAATTTAGAGGTGTAGGGTTATATGGTTGGAATGGTCTTTGATTAAAAGTTTTCCTTTGTCCTTGATACCCTCCTTGGTATGGTGGCCTATTTTGTTGATAAGCCTATCCTTGATTTTGACATTGCTGATTAGGACCTTGGCCTTGTGGCTGAAAAGGTGGTTTGATTCCTTGACCCAACTTCTTTAGATTTGTGACCTCTTTAGTCAAGGTCTGCAACAAATTGGTCATTTCTTGCTTGCTACTTTCTTGACTATTCTTTATCTCTTGTAACTCTTGAGAGAAACTAGCTATTAGCTCTTGACCACTAGTACTAGCTTAAGGTGCTGATATGGTGGGAATAGGGGTAAATGGGGGTACTTGTGCAGGTGCAATGGGTTGAAGGCTAGGAAAAATGGGCATTGGTGGCCTTCTAGCAATCATGCCTGCTTGGATTAAATAATTTTCAGCCCTAATAGCTATGTCAAAAGCTTGGGGTAAAGAAGTACCACCCATAGATTGGATCATGACAGAAATTTAACCATTCAAGCTTTGTAAGTAGTATAGAAAAGCATGGCCAGCTGATGGTCTCATTGATACTGGAATTCTATTCCATGTTTTGAAGAATCTACTATTGTAATCTATCATTTGCTCTTGAGGGTCTCTCTTAATGGTTGTCAACTACTCTACTAGAGACAAGTTATATGATTTATCCTCAAAATGCTTACTTAATGCATCTCCTAACTCATCCCATGAAGTAATGGAACCAACAGTTAGAGTTCTAAACCATTCAAGAGCCTTACCTTTTAGAGAGGCTGCTAATAATTTTGTGGCCACATCTTCTTGAGTTATGTTGTGTATGCTGCAGATGGTGGTCACATCTCTTATGTGCTCAAAAGTAGTTGTTTTCCCTTCACCTGGGAAATCAAGTATGGTCTTAAGTGCCACCAAGGGGACATCATGATGTTGAGAAAATACCAAGGGACTTCCTTGGTTGAATGGTGTAAAGGTAAACTACCTAGCCATTGCAGGAGTTGGAATCTAAATATTAACAACTATGTGAGTTGTATTTGCTGCTGGATTCGAATCTTCTTCTAGATCTCTGGTTAGAGATCTGCCTCTTCTTCTAGAATGAAAGGGTAAAGGTCTCCTTTCTGAAGTATCAGGAGGTGTAGACTAAACTCTCCTTGCAGGGGATGTTCTTTGAGTTGACCTACCTTTGTGACTTCTTTTTGAGGGAAACTCTAAAAATGCAGTAGGCTTTGAGCTCCTAGTCTCAATCTTTCTCATAAACTTTGAACAAGCTTGGCCTGGATCTTTGAAATTAGTGGAGTCACCAGATATACTTGATAGAATGACTTTTAAAAGCCTATTTTATGCTATCTATATATCAGAGACTGAATAATCCTCAAACAAGAATTTTGCTTGTAGTAGTCCCACCGGGCATGCCAGAATTGTTATACACTAAGTTTGCACCCTTGTTTCAAGCTCTCGTAGTCTTGATAACCTAGTATAACATGGGAATCATCTCCAGGTTGTGGGACCTATGGTAACTAAGATGAGACCTCTAGGTTCTAGGCTGGTTCCTCTTGGATAATCACCCTAATTTTCTTCTTGACATGAAAAGTAGAATTTGAGGGGAAAAGGGATAGAAGGAATGCTTGGAAAGGGAAATGACTGAAAGCAAACTACCTACTAGGTGATACACCAAAATTAGAGTATGAATTGCAGCATAGAGGGATAGAATCAATGAAAGGCTTAGGTCTAGTAGGTCACATCTTACTAAATAGGCTTGCATAAGTGTTTCATAGGAGGCCTTAAACATGAGACACAACTTATGACCTGCAAGTGGACATTCACTTCTGCAACTCGGTGTAGGATTGAGACAAGACTGTTAGGGGGCTGAAGTATAGCCACAAAAACATCTAAATCAGATCAAACACAATAACACACACAATTATAGAAAGTAAGAGGGAGCAGGAACCCTAAGTTGTCATTGAAAACATGCATAGACTTCAATTCATTAAGAGAT
This sequence comes from Chamaecyparis obtusa, assembly GCA_027943335.1. NCBI lineage: Eukaryota > Viridiplantae > Streptophyta > Pinopsida > Cupressales > Cupressaceae > Chamaecyparis > Chamaecyparis obtusa. Next base: position 59,566 of record BSBK01004653.1, read on the forward strand.
GATCCAAACAAGGAAGCATAGGGACATGAAGAATTGTCACAAAATACCTCTGCAATATTTGAATTATCAATGAAAGAATACAATTGTAGAAGTTAGAGGGCAGAGAAAATGTCACAGATAACTCTTAAGAAAGATGAATTTATTTTTACAATTGTCTAACTCCTTAAGCACTAAGGCTTCAAAATACAATATATACATCTCAACTGGACACAGGTAGGAATCAAAAACCTAACTAGGGTTACATAGTTTTACAATACAATAATCAAACCCTAAAGGTACTGATGACCTATCATCAAAACTCTGAGAACATCGACAATCAGATCAAATCTTCCTTGTGTGCATCCATCCGGTACTGAGGTCACTTGCAAACACATCAACCTCGACTCAACTACCCACCTACAACTTAGCCTTTCCATGAAGGCTTTGAATCTGATCTGGAACATATCTGTATTTTCAATAATAACACTGGCAAAAGGTGGCACCAATCCATTTAGCACCTTCAACATGACATGGTACCCTACAACACTAGCCAATAGTCATTTCCATCACCCTCTCAACCATAACTATCCTAAAAATTTAATTCCTGATCTAACCGGCGTCGTGCATGGCTGAAAAGAGTGAAACCCTAACAAAAAACCTTCGTTGGAAATTTGAATTTAAAATATAGCAGCTAGCCGGTCATTTTAAAATGTGTCTATTGATATCTAATGTTTCCTAGTAGATGAAAGGCCTAGATCAACTTTACAACAGTTCTAAAACCCTCTTGAAAGGTCAAAATCCACCTCGGCACACTGCAGCCAATAAAATTTTAGCACGTCGACACACCTATCATTTTAGCCCCACCTTGAGCTTTCCTCTTTAAGTCATTCAACGACTATGCAATTGAAGACCTTTTTCTAAGTCAGAAAGAGCTTCTCATAACCCTGGTCTGGTTAAGCGATTACGCAAACAAAACGGTCATTGAATTTCTAAGTCTTTCAGCTAACCCTGGTTAAGTCCAGTGAACAAGAGAGAACCCCTAGTTGCTAATTCATGGAACCTTGCTAACCCTAGGCCCATTTGCCACTTGGCAATCTTTCATTCACCCTGACTGTTTTGTAGACATACACCTCAGCACCTCTCTGACATCGGACCCACAGAGAACTAGATTCCAATCTAACAGTGGGTGCATGATCTCATGTGCCTCGAATATTCCTTCTGATCATGCACCAGCCATAGATACTTTTAGAACTGGGACCCCACGACACATTGGACTGATAGATGAGTCCCCATCATCATATAGTGGCCAATCATATGTGAGCACATTAGTACCACATAGCACATCGGACCCATGACCTAGAGATTCTCATCGGACGGTTGTTGCATGATCTCATAGGGTCAGAAGATTCTATGAGATCATACAACCACCATAGATCTTTGCCTTTCTGACACATCCGCAGAGCTTCTAACATGGTCCCACTTACACATCCTCACTATAGCCTAGGAGCCAATAGAGAACAAGCACGTCACCAGAAAAGGAACCACCTGACAGAGCCCAGAGATAAAGCAAGATCAACAGCTGTCCCATGATCGCATGCTCTAACACAAACCCTTGCAAACATATGCCAGCCATTAATCCTCTGTAGATGTCAGAGCCTCTGACTGCCAAAAGGGCCTAGTTCCACTAACAAGAAATGACTCATTAGCATGTGGACCAATCAGAATATGCCGCTTGTGCACACGTGGCAGTGGACCCACCTATTTGATGAGTTACGTCACAAGGAGAATAAATAGTCAGCACATAATCTCATGGCTCTGACAGAATGCATTAGATCATATGCTAGCCATTGGATCAAGATCATGTCAGAGGGTCGGGCCCAAGAGACATAAATGCTAGAAACATTAGAAAAGTTAAGCATTGGGACTTTTAGGAAAAATTAAAGCACTAAGCGCTAGAGACTTAGGGAATTATTAAATCACGTGGACCTTTTGAGACTTTAGTTGCCGAAAAAGGTAATGAAAGAATATAATAGGCCAAAGAGATTTTTAGGGTTTTCTACCTGCAATGGCTAGTTTTATGAATTATTTACCTGTAGATCAGAGAGTTAAAAGGATTGCAGAGGCTAGAGGGTTTGCAATGAAGCAATGAAATTTTCAAGGATGCTTGGCAGGGTAAAAACAGAGACCCTGGGATGGATTTTTAGCCAAATTTGTATAGAAAAGGAAAATTATGGTAACAATAACTACACTATTCCTAATGTTGAATCTGCATTCAAGTCGCAAATGGTTTTGCATAAATCTAAAAGAGAGAAAGATAAATGTCTAAAAATTGAAAGTGAAAGTGGAAGTGACTATGACACTTCTGATGAGGAAATGGATGATCTTGAAGCACTCATGGCTAGAAGATTGAAGAGAGGAAAAGGCAAATACAAAGGTAAACTTCCTATAATCTATTTTTCATGTAACAAAGTTAGCCATATTCCTACAAGGTGTCCTGATAGGAATGACAAGGATGAGGATAGAGAAAGAAAGTACAAAGATAAGAGAGATAACACAAATCATCGAAGGTACAGAGATTATAAGGAAAAAGGTAAGAAATACTGTTACATTGTAGAAGAGGAAATTGATAGTGATAGTGATAATTTTGATATTGAAGTAGTTTATGTTGCTATGAAAGATGATTCTGATGAGGATGAGAAAACTGCACTTATTTCTTATTTGAGTAAGGGTGAGAAATGGATTATTGATAGTGGTTGATCACATCACATGATTAATGATAAAAGTAAATTTCAAACCCTAGATCATTACAAAGGTAGAAGAGTTAAGTTTGATAATGATGCACCATGTCCCGTGAGAGGTAAAGGATCAAGTAAGCTAACTAATAAGATCACTTGTGAAAATACCTATTGGGTTGAAGGTCTTAAATATAATTTTCTAAGTGTTGCACAACTTAATAGAACTGGTTACCGAGTGGAATTTCATCACAAAAGGGCTAAAATATTCTATGCTACTGGTGAACTAATTGGAAGTGTTGAGCAAACTAAAGGTAATTTGTTCTATATAGATCTATTTGAAGAGGCATGTTTGCACATTTTGATGATGTATGGTTATGGCATAAGAGGCTATGTCATGTTAACTTTGACAATCTAGTAAGTATTAGTAAAAAAGAAGACGGTTTGTAGAGATAACCGAGTTGTGTTGGTGATTAGATCTAAGTTTGTTGAAGTGTTTGAATGTTCAATTGGTACATCTGGACCTGAGAACAACTGATTCAGCCCCCTCTCTATTTCTCTAAATCATATTAACAATTGGTATCAGAGGATTAGGAGGATGTTGTCGAGCATCAGGAGGATGATGCTAAGCAATCAGAAGAAGAATCTAATAATTTTCATGATGAACCTGAGAAGAGATCTGAACCTACATTGGCACGGTATGTGAGAAGACATCATAAGCCTAAACAAATCATTGGAGATAAAGAATCTAGAGTCTTGACCAGAAGTAAGTTGAAAGACTATACATGTTTATTGTGTGATTTTGAGCCTAAGATAGTAAAATATGCTCTGGAGAATGAAGACTAGATTCAATCTATGAATGAAGAAATAGATCAAAATGAAAAGAATGATACCTGGACTCTGGTACTGAGACCAGAAAATAAGAATGTTATTGGAACAAAGTGGCTATTCAAAAATAATCTCAATGAACATGGACAAGTCACACAAAACAAGGAAATACTAGTATGCAAAGGTTATACACAAGAAGAAGGCATAGACTATGGGGAAACATTTTCCCCTGTAGCAAGATTAGAAGGAGTGAGAACTCTAGTTGCATATGTTACTTACAGAGATTTCAAGGTATACCAAATGGATGTCAAATATGCATTTTTGAATGGTATATTAGAAGAAGAGGCATATATGGAACAACCTGAAGGATTTGTTGATCTAGACAAGAAAAATATGGTTTGCAAACTGAATGAAGTACTGTATGGATTGAAACAAGCCCCTAGAGAATGGTATGAGAGGCTACACAATTATTTGATCAAGATTGGATTTGAAAGGACAAATGACAACAACAATCTATACATGAAAGATGAAGAATTTAAAGGGACTTTGTTAGCAAATTTTTTTTTAGATGATATCATATTTGGAGGACAAGATGCCCTATTTCAAAAAAATTCAAATGAAATGCAAATTTAGTTTGAGATGTCCATCTTTGGTGAGATCAAATTCTTTGTTGGTTTACAAATCTATCAGATAGAGAAAGCTATTTTCATAACACAATCTAAATATGTCAAAGAGATACTAAAAACTTTTGGAATGGAGGATTCAAGGCCAATGAGTACTCCTATGGCTACTGGAAAGAAATTGTCTAAGATTGATGATACTGCTGAAGTGAATCAAACCCTGTATAGATCCATGATTGGAAAGATACAATATGTTGTTCATAGAAGATCAGATATTTCTCTAACACTTGGGATTATGGCAAGATTCTCTGCCAATCCTAAAGAAAATCATATGATAGCTGTGAAAATAATACTAAGATATCTGAAAGGGACAGAAGAGTATGGATTATACTACAAGAGAAATGAGAAATTTGAACTAAGAGTTTACACTTATGTTGATTGGGCAGGAAATGTTGATGACATAAAAAGTACAAGTGGAGGATCTTTCTTTCCTGGATAGGGTTTAGTTTCCTAGACAAGAAAGAAACAAAATTGCATTTCCCAATCTACAGCAAAAGTTGAGTATGTGGCAGCTACAGTCAACTATTCAAATCTAGTATGGATCAAGTAGTTATTGAATGGAATGAAAGAGGAAATTACTGAACTTGTTGTTATCTTTTGTGATAACACAAGTGCCATTAACATATCAAAGAACCTTGTGATGCACACAAAGACCAAACACATTGCAATTTAGTATCATTACTTAAGAGAATTGGTACAGGAAAAAGAAGTGAGAATGGAATATGTGAATACAAAGGAACAACTAGAAAACATATTCATAAAAGCTTTACCTAAGGATGCTCATGAATATCTAGAGGTAAATTAGGGCTGCTTCCCCTAACTGAGGCTGCCTAGTCAAGCTAGGTTTACTGCATTAAATGCATTGCACAAAATATCTGACAACTTGATGTAGGAAAGGTCACACTTTAGGAGCTACCTAGAGTTGTCAAAAGAATAGAAAAGCTGATAATAAGTCATAAGCAAGATGAAAGAGGGAGAAATAATATTGCTGAACTAACAAGATGACATTTACATATGAATGATGTAAGTCCTAGTCGCTGCTCTGGCATTTTTGTCAAAGAGGGAGAGATTTCAGATATGAATGCACATCAAGAGGATACAATCAAAGGAGAGACACATAAAAGATTAAGAGGGAGTTGCCGTGTAAATAGTCAAGCAAGGCTAAGTTATTGAGAATCATAATGAAGCTAAGGATATTATAAATATTTCTGATGCAATGACAAAGTTTGGATTGGTTGGTAAATCATGTGGTATTCATGTGGTGTTGCCATCATTGCTAAAGAGGGAGATTGTTGGAAACTGCAATTGAAACAATTGTTGTATTGTCATTGATTTCAAACCTTAACTGGTAAGACAATTGCTATCTAAGAAAGTACTATATCTATTGGTTGATGAAAAGGATTAGGGAAAGGGAGATAAAAATAGCACCCAAGGAAAGATTGAGTTATTTGATACTTTAATGAGTACTTGATTATTTGGCACTATGATGAGATAATGTATTGTTTATCTAAGTAAGAAGAAATACTGAAGAAGTAGGCGTAACCAAGAAAAAGTGAAGAAATCTAGTTTAAGACAAGTGATGTTAGTGTCAACCGAGTACCAGTATATGCTGAGTAAACCTAGTGTTGACCTAACATTAGTTTATGCCAAGCGATAAGAAATTACCAAGCAAGACAGTGTTAGCTGAGGAAGATAGTTTGTAAATGTGACCGATTTACATAGTGATGACCGAGGAGATGAACACAGTATTGACTGAGCGTTACCAATTTACATTTGAAGGAAGAATTCAGATTTCTAGCTGACATAGTTGAATTCTTAGGTTATGTAAATCGTGCTGACTTTATTAACTGATTATATGGATAATTTAATGCATGGTAAATCATTTTATTATGGTTTCAATGACGAGATTGAAGATGTTTCTAGAAGGATGTATAAGAACTTAAATGTTGGAAGGATTTGTTGGATCTAACCTATCTGGAGAGGTATAAAGGAAACCTAATGGTGTGGTTATAGGGTATGCATGTGATGTTGATGTTATTGATTGATAAGTCTAAGTATAAGGTTGAAGGTGAAGATCAAAGTTGTGATTGCTTGAAGCCAATTTCAAGCAGATCAAAGATGGAGATGGAAATGATACTCAGTCAGTAAATCAGCATATATGTGCGAATTGGATCTGATATCTACAAAGTGAGTTGTATTTTTTATAGATCAGAAACTACTGCTACTTTCTAACCTTTGTAATAGTCAAAATCCTTTAATCAAGGTTGACCTAACAGTCATTGATAAATCCTTTAATCAAGGTGGAATTCTAATGGAATGTACTCATGTCCTCTAACTAGGCCACTCCTAATAGGGTGATTGAATTCCTTTAATAGGGTCACACCTAATAGTGTGTTTGTAAACCTTTAACAAGGTTGGTTTTTCATCGAGCTCACTTCAGAAGAGTGAAAGTATCAGTAACATGTTACAAAGTGGTTTTTTTCTAAATTGGGTTTCCATTATAAATCCTAGTGTCATAGTTGTTTGAATGCTTTGTTATGAATGTTTTGACATTCCGCAAGTTAAATACTATTCGACAGTGGACTACATGTTATATGTTTTACTGATATATGTTCTTTAGAGACCGAGTGGTGTTGGTGATTAGATCTGAGTTTGTTGTAAGTATTTGAATTTTCAATTGGTACATTTGGACTTGAGAACAAATGATTCACCCCCCCCCCCCCCACCCTCTCTATTTTTCTAAATCATATTAGCAATGGCCTCATCTAAAGACTCTACTTTCATTCAACACATGTTTATAACTTTCCAAAAATATTGAAAGGCTTATTTGAATTCTTCCTTTTTTTCTTGGAGGAAGACTCACCATACTAGGAAGAAGAAGAAGTATTTAGAGTGGAATCCCCTACACTAAACAACTACAAGAGGATCCCCCCATCCACCCCCATAATAGGATAACACAAAGCCTCCTACAAATCCCTTGAGAAAAGAATCCCTCAAATATTGAGAAGTAGTTTTCTAAATCCATGCTATGATACCATATTGAAGGTTTCAACACAAGCACCAAAGCATAAAACAACAAATGAAAACACATTCCACAAGAAAGGGTAGAAAAAATAATTTTTGTATATTTCTCAAGCACAAAAATGATTACAATATGAAAAATTACATGATTGTATATTGAAAGATGAATTAAATAGAATACAATGTTATTATTTTACAAAAAATCATGCCTCTAAAAATAGGAAAAAGATCAATTAAACTAAAAATAGTAAACTAGAGCTAGATATGAAAAGTAAAAGTGCATGATATCCATAAAGTGAAAAGTGGAGCCCAACTAAACTAGACAAACCTAACTTTAGGCTCAACTAAGTGAACTTAATCTAGAGCATGAAAGTGAAAATATGTGCTCAATTGTGTAGTTCAAACTCTTTGGCAAAGGGTACATGGTTTACAATAGTGGTTTTTGGGGCCAATGGGATTCCCATGTGTGAAGGTTTTGGTGGTTCTTGGGTGGTGGGATTCTAATTTTTTCATTAGTGTTTGGAGAACTTTTTTTGTGTTATTTTTTCACTATGTGGTGATCTAATTGTTAGCAGGATTTTTGTTATTTTTTCATCTAATTAGATAGGGGAACTTGAGGTTTCTAATAGCCTGGTAGTTGTTGGTACTATTCCATCTCATGGTTATTCTTTTGGTGTGCATGTATGAAAATTATATTCATTTCTTGTATGGGTGATTTCCAAATTAAATAAAGTCAATTATTTTCTTACTCATAGTAATGATTGACAAGTCATCATTCCACCTGAATTGATTATGGAAGATGTGGCACACTGGAGAAAGAATGCTCTAATCTTTAAGTTTCTTAGGATTCAAATTTCTTTATTAGCATTGGAATATTGGATCAATCGATCATTGAAGGTTGAAGGAGATATAGAGATAAATCTTGTTGAAACCAACTATTCCATGGTTTCCTTTTTGTGCATCTCTGATTGGAACCATTTTTTTGAAAGAGGCCCTTATTTTTACAATCATGTGGGTTTTTTTGTTAAACATTGGCATGTGAGGTTCAATTAAGAAGAGGAATTAGCCTTTAGGGTTCTAGTTTGGGTTTTCTTTCCATGGATTCCTTAAAATTTATAGAGGGAAGACATTATGCGATAGATTCTTGCACTTCTTGGGAATCTTGTTGTGATAACTCAATAAACACTTGATAAAAAGGTAATCTCATTTTCCTATTTGTCTTGAAAATTATTTGAATATTTCATTGTTGGATTATTTAGAAATATGTTTAGGATCTTCTACCTAGGTGTACAATCAAATTATTAAGCCCTCTCTTTCTATTTCTAGATATGTCATGAGTACAAACATTTTTAGCGTTAGTGTCCTTGGGTTAACAAGGGGATGAGTGGTTCTGGTTGTTGTGTTGGTAGCTCTCCTTCTTCCTTGGTATAAAATATGGATAAATGGTAGAAAGGGAAATCCCCTGTGGATTTGTGTGACCTTTATAAAAATGGTTTTATACTTGTTGAGTCTTGGGATACTGGTAGATGATAAAAGAGGTCCTACATGGATAGGTAGATCAATGAAATTTTTTACTAGTTTGAGGTGTTGGATACTTTGTAATCTTTATAGGAATGGATTCTAGCTGATGTTTTATCCAGTGCAACTGGTATGGATGTGGGGGATACACATTAGGAGGCTATTGTAAGTACTCAGAATGTGACACTCCAGATTGGTCTACCCCCTATTCACCCTATGCTTTGAGCTTTAGTTGATCCAAAAAAATTATAGGATGATATTATTTTGGTAGATTTGGCTAAGGAGGTGCAAGCACTTGGTAAAGGGAAAGGATCTTCTCTAGATTTGGTTTTATATAAAAAAAAACCCACAAGAAAGATTCTTTTGATACTTCATCAAAAAATGGTCACAAAAAGGATCAAGAGAAGATTAAATTAGTTTGGGAGATTCTGATGGAATTTGGGTCATTCAAGTCCATCAAGAATACCTTCTCCCACTCTACTCAATTATTGTTCTATCATGGAATGTTAGGGGGTTGAATATCATCCCTAGAGAAAAGACTATTCATGATTTAGTCATAGTTCACTCTCTGTCTATCTTTTATATTCGAGACTGATATCTCAGTTGATTCAATGTTTCTTTGTGGTTATAGTATTTAGCATTGGGGGAACTGCTAGTGTATTAATTCTAGCCCTCATTTTGGATCCAATAATAGTTATTCCTCTCTGGTGGATATCTACACATTTAGATCTCTCTATGGTCACCTCTAGTTTGGAGACTCGAGAGACAATCTGGGTTTCCAATGTGTATGCTTTGGTTTATTTTCATGGAAAAATCAGTCTTTCATCTCATATGAGATCTATTAGTGTAGGTTCTCCTTTTATTCTATTTATTTTAGTGGGTGACTTTAATATAGTATTATTATTGGAGGAGAAAAAGGGGTGGGTTAGATTATTTGGGTCCTTTTGAGCTCTTCTATGAAAATGTGGACCTCCTACATTTAATTGACATCAATATAGCTAATGGGATCTTCACTTTGCAATAATAAAAGGTTGGGTGAAGATTCTATTTAAGAACAACTGGATAGATTTCTAGTCTCCAATTTTGGGGTTAGACATATTCTCAGTCCTACTTCTTAAATTATTGATTATAGGGGTTCTGATCATTGGCCAATTAAATTTTTAGCTACTTTTGTTGTAGTTCCTAAGAGTGTTTATTTTAAATTCCAGCTGACATGTATTTGTGATTCTTCCCTCTTTGAGTTAACGATTTGGTGGTGTAAATATGGGGCCCTAGCCTATGGTACTGTTATGCACTCTTTTGTAAATAAACTTCATTATGTTAAATAAAAACTAAAGAAATATAATAGATCTTTCTTTGGTAATATTTATGCCATGAAAAGATAGGCCCAAGATCCTCTAGCTATTGTCACTCATAAAATTTAGGATCTTGGTTTTTTAGTGGCTTTGGATAGAGTGGAATCCCATTCTTTTAGAGAATTAGAGGAATGGGAACTTAGAGAAGATAGTTTTTGGAAGAAGGATAGGGTTGACTGGCTTCAGGAAGGAGATAGAATCACAACCCTTTTCCACAATTTTGTACAAGCTCATCAAAATAGAAGTTATATATCAATTTTCATTAATTCAGATGGAATTTAGTTGACCTCTCTGCATGCTCTATCTTGTAAATCTACCTAGTGCTATTCTTCTATCTCTCTCTCATTAGATCGTTCACCTTGTGCTAAGGATGAGGAGAACATTATCCTTGTATTCCCTCTCTAGTTACCAATGTGATGAATACTTATCTTGTATGTTCAATATATATATCTAAATAGGACGAGGTTGTTTTTTGGATGCATAAGGGTAAGCCCCAGGATCTAATAGGTTTCTAATCATTTTTTTTTTAGGAATTATGGGATATTATAAATCTATCTTTGTTAGAAGTGGTTCAAGAATCTTATGTCATAAAATAAATGCTTAAAGCCCTAAATTCTAGTTTTCTTTTTCTTGTTCCAAAAAAGGAAGGTCTTTATCAACTATATCTCTTTCATCCTATTTCTCTATGTAATGTTGTCCAAAAAATTATTACTAAGCCAATTCTTGACACACTTAAACTGTAGCTACCCACTGTGATCTCAGAAGAGAGAGGGGATTTTGTAAATGGAAGAAAAATTCTAGATGGGGTGGTAGTTTCTTTTGAAGCCATTCACTATATGGAAAAATCCAAGGACAAAACTATTTTCATCAAACATGATATGGGTAGAGCATATGATGGAGTTAAGTGGCACATTTTGCAAAAAAATCTCCTTTCTTTTGGCTTCAACCCAGAGTGGGTTAGCTAGACTATTAGTTGTGTTACATCTTCTTCCTTCTCTGTTATTCTAAATGGGGAGCCTCTAAGTTATTTGGAGCCTCTAGGGGTCTTCAACAAGGGGATCATCTCTCTCCTTGTTTATTTATTATTATGGATGAGGGCCTTGACAAATTTATTAAGTCTCGGGTTCCCCAGAAATAGATTCATGGTTGGAGTTGGGGTAATGAGATGTCCAATCATTTTTATCTCCATTTTATGGATGATAGTACTCTTATGGGGATTTCTTAATTGTGAGAGGTTGAATAATTCATTTGAATGTTGGATATTTATTTGGCTACTTCAGATCTGAAAATCAATGAGCATAAATTGTCAATCTAGTTTTTTAATACTCTAGAGCCTATCCAAAGGAGGATTCCTAGCACCCTACAATTTCAAATTGGATCTCTTCCCTTACTTTATCTAGACATCCATACTACTATTAGTAGAAAACCTAGGCTATTTTGGAAGGACTTGCTATATAGATTACATCAAAAATCTAATAATTAGACTCATCAGTCATTTTCTAGTATCACTTGGGTGACCCTACTTCAATCACTGACTCAGCTCCTATCTACTTACATAAACCTCATCTAAGAAGCTCCTATTTATTTTCTTTAGGAATTTTATGCATGTTCATGTTAGTTTATTTGGAGTAGAGATCTGTAGAATTGCAAATGGATCCTAATCAATTGGAAACTTATTGGTTAGACCAAGAAGGAGGGGGGTCTTGACATTAAGCCTACTATCTTGAGTGGGGAGGCTCTTGTAGCTAATTTATGTTGGTGTTGGTGTACTAATTGGATTCAGATTTGGGCATGTATTCTCATGCATAAGTATTTACTAGGAGTTGACTATTTAGATGTTTCTCGATATCCTTTGGAGTGTAGATGTTCTATGGTTTTGAATATGTTGAAGATAGGTTCTCAACTGGTTAAGAGGTTCCTTTTTGGATTTGCAATAGGGGCTCTGAGAGTCTCTTTTAGATAGATTTTTGGGATGGTAATCACCCTATTCTTTTCATGTATCTGCATTTATAGGCATTGTGTGATTGATTTATAGATGTTGGGTGGGATAAGGTTGTGCATTATAAGACTCATAATTTTACTCTATTTATTGCTTATAGATGGAAGGATTAGATTCTAATTGGCCATCGGGTGGTTTAGAGAGAGATCAAAATGAGTTGGCTTAGATTATTGATTCTAGGGTGTGTAGCTCCTTGGGGACGACCGTATGTCCTATTCATGTAGAGGAAGGACTAACATGAATCAAATAGACAAGTTCCACTTAAATACATTTAAGGTGCATTCCATTTTACACCACTTAAATAGATTACTTTTTTGGCCTATTGGGATATGTTATTCAAAATACACTAAGAACATGCAATATTGTCCTTATCATGGACTCTCAAAATTAATATTGATGGCATAAAAATGATCATTACATCAAACAACTCAACAATGGATTATTTTATCAAGCCCTCAATTTACCAAGGGTTATGACAATATTTAGTATGAAAAGACACACAAAAACATCCATATCATTCCCAAATGATCAAATAATTCAAATTCATTTCTAGGAATCTTGTGAATTAATGTAAATAAGAATCTCACCAATTTTGAGCATTTTTGGATGGTACAATACAAAGATATAATTTTCTTAATGCTTATTGGAAACCCTAGTTTTATCACAAACCTACTCACCAAATATGGCATAACCCATTCAAAACTTAATAAATTTGGATAAAAGAAAAATAAAATAAAAATGTACTTATTTATCCATATTTTCACACTTTTTTTGGACTTTATTGTATAATACCAATCTACACCATGTGTTTCTTTTGGACCATTACTAGAAAAATCAGCCAGTTAAGATAGCCTGTACCAAAAATGCCATAAATTTTATAAATATGAATGAAAATTGATGAAACAAATTGAAAATGAAAGTATATTCCCATTAATAACTTCTCTAATCAATTTTAGATCATTATATTGAAAGATAAAATCTATACAAACCTAGAGAACATTCTGCAATATGAGAAAAAATCAGAAATAATACACAAAAATTAGGGTTTCTTGTTCTTCACAATCTCCAACACTCTCTAACCCCCAAATTTAAGATGGTATTATATATTTTTAATTTTACAACTAGTTAAAACTTCCCGACTAACTACTAACTCCTTTGCTAACACTAATGTCAACATTTTCAAGTTTTGACAACATTAATAACTATGCATGACAACTTTTTGTAACATTTTACATCTTGTAAGAACTCATCATGAAAACATTACAAAATGAATCAAAATGATCTCAAATAGTATTAAATGACCTTTTACATAAAACCTTTACAAGAAAAAAAAAAGAAAAAAAAAGACAACTATATCTAACTTGCACCTAAGGTGCTCCTACACCACCTAGCCTGGGGTAGTGAGTCATCTGATAGATACTTTGTTTGTTTAGGTTACTTGCAACTTAGTAAATAGTTGTTTGGAAGTATTTAGATTCCTTGGTGGAAGTAGGGTTGGAATATATTTTCATGGCCAAAATGCATTTTTTTCTTGTGGTTTGTGGTCCACAACCATTGTCTTACCTAGGATAATCTTTATAATTGGGGCTTTCATGTACCCTTTGATTTGTGTTTTTTGTTCAAATATGGAGGAGTTTGTTACTCATTTTTTCTTCCACTACTTTTCTAAAGATAAATAGAACTTTTCTTGGGATGTTTGGGGTCACACTCGTTACCATGTCTCTTCTTTTTCTAATCTCTAGGTGCATTTGGGTAAGCCCCATGCTAAAACTTATTTTCTCAATGTTTCTTGGGCTCTTGGTGCTTTCATCATTTAGCATGTTTGGCTAGAAAGGAATCAGAGGATTTTTTATGATATTAAAATGGATGCTATACACTTGTGGTGTAAAATTACGCATTCTCTTAGTGAGACTATAGAGGGTAAGTGTGATTTTAATGGAGGCGTGGATCGTGGTGATGTTTGTATTTGTACTTATCTTAATTTTCCTCTTCAAGGGGCTTCTCTAGTGTTTGGTGGTTAGGGTAGAAGTATTAGATCTAGACATCTAGTATGAAAAATCATTAGGAGGGTCATTGAACACCCCCTCCTCTTGGAGTTTTAAAACTTAACATAGATGGATCATCTTAGGGGAATCCTGGGTATGGTGGTATTGGTGGTGTTGGGCTAGATAGTTCTGGTGATGTTAATTTTATCTTTTCTATCTATAAGGGCTTAATACCAATCATTTAATAGAAGATCTTGTTATTTTTTATGTTGTTCAACATTTTTTTCTCTTGGTTGGCATAGAATTATTTGTGAGTCTAATTCTCAGGTGCTGGTGAATTTGTTAACTAAGCAGAAGCATGGGGATGTTAGTTGGCACTTAACTTTCATTATTAGATAGATTCTTCAGTGGTGCATCTCCTTGGATATAGTTACTTTCACACATATTCCTAGGGAGTGGAATGGTGTTGCAGATTTTTGGCCAAATAGGCCTCAAATCATATGCAAGGTTGGAATATAGCGGATAAGGGGCAATTGCCTCGTGATATGGCACTTATGTTTGATTAGTTAGTCGATAGTGATATGGTTCTCTATTGCTCTCTCTTGTGGGCACTCTATTTGTATATCTTTTGTGATTGACTAAATTTTTACACCTCTTTTAGTAATTAAATATCATGCAACCTTAACATGTCTATATCACATAATTGAAACTTAAATTTTGAATGATAGAGACAAAATTGTTTTTTCAAAGAAGTGAGACAAATTTTATATTGATCACTAATTTAATGACAATGAGAAAAAATATGTAACTTTAGTCATCTCCTCTCTAATACAAGACACTAAATGGCATAGTTGTGTGCTAATTTTAGCTTTCATGTTTATCCTTTTCTATCCCATGTCTTCTCCATCATCAACTTGAAAACTATTGAACCCTTCCATGCCTTATTTATCTTATATACATTATTGTTATAACTCCAAAATCATATGTGCTCTTTCATTCCTTCAAAATCAAAATTTCAAGGAACGTAATAAATCATATGATGTGAATCGTTGGTCTTGCTACAATCTTATACATTATGACTTTCATTGGAAATATAAAATTTTAAATATAATTCCATTGACTCCCTACTCTTTTGTACTAATCATTAGGATTGACTTTGATTCACACATATCTAGTAATTCATCATATCTTAATATTTAAATACATTCATTTGCACATTTATCGACATTCTAAAATCATTCAAAATCCTCACACTTTAAGAACATTTATTTGAAACATTATTTACATTCTAATACTTAGAAAGAACATTATACCATTTTCTTTTTATTCCTCTAAGAGTTTTCCAAGACCCTATGAAATGATTATGGAAAGGTTTTACATAGAAAAACTTGAAACTAGTGAGCCAATAATCTTCCCATTATATTTTAAAATAATAGGACTTCCTAACAATTAGTAAAAATCAAAGGACACGGTAGATCCAATTAAGAAAATGCATCAAAGATCAAGGTCTAGGCAATACGCAATCAATAGAAAGCTCGTCAAATCAGCGTGTAAAGAATCAGAGTTGAACGCAAAATTCCACATAGTGACAACATCTACATCAGCCTGTACATTGGGTCCAGTCTACAGTTTACGAGTGATTTGTTTGTTTTCGATGTGTTCGCCCTCATTGTCAATAGTCATATGTTTCGACAAAACCATGGTAAACGTTGGACGAGAATAAAATGAAATTCCAACTATAATAAGTGTAAGTCATCTTTGAGATTATTCCCCTTTATCAAAGACCAGACTGAGCGTAGTCATGGGACCAATCAATTTTGCAGCGGCTTTACCACGACAAGGATTTTCTTCAAATTGATCCCGACTCACCACGCTTAATTAGTGGCTAGGATTTTGATGGCAATCGTTCATTTTCAGTCAACAACAGGACTCCATTATAACAATAAAAGGAAAGCCAAATTACAATATTTTACTACGTCAATTTGCAATATTTTTCTCTTCTGTCTAAGACTATTATTTGCAAAGAAGCTGTCCTGAATATTTCACTTCTTATTTGGTCAGTCAATTGTTATTTGTGTTTAATAAAAAGCTCCATTCAGAATAAAAATAAATTACTTGATATGTGTACTTCCAATATGTTATTAATTTTTGTTTGTAGTTCAAGTTTAATTAATAAAAATGATTATATTACCAATAGCCTAAGAGGATTCATTATACAAAAGATAGAACTGGTTCTTATATTCTTTTTAGGTGTAGAATAACATGGAATATGACTACTACAATATAATCGTGAAAGGAAATAAATGAATACTTATATTTAAGATTATAATTAAAAAATAAAGACAATCATTATGTTATGTATGTTGTGTAACGATATATAGTTAATATTATGTATATGTTCACAAAAATAATTATTTAGAAATTATAATCATATAAGATGGGTTCTAATCATTTACATATGTATTGATATAAACTAAAAAGTACGAGTAATTTCTACCTATTCTCTCTATTAGAAGTCTAAATTTTCTTACAATTTATGATCCTACCAAAACTAACATATTTAGCATTCCCATTAGAAGATTGATGGTTCTATAAATTCTGTCTACACATTAACTATGCTAATATGGAGATAAACTTTTAAAGGGACATATTATATTACAAAAAATAGAATTATGGAATGACACACACCCCATAATGTTCAACCATAGAAGACTAAATTTTCTTCAACACTCATTCCAAATCTAAAAGTCCAACCTCAATGCTCTTTAAAGGGTTAAAAAAGGAGACCACAAAATTTCATTCCTACAATATAAAAATGCAAACAAATGTTGACTACTATATAGTCCAATGAGAAATATATATCTTTTTCCTTTAACAAATCTAGGATTACTAAAATAATTATAAAAGCAATATGTATATTGACTATGCATTAATAGTTTCCTCTAAATAATCAAAACAATGATACTATCTTAACAACTAATTCATTGAAATAGCATAAATGAAAATGATAATATCCAATGCAATGCATCTGAAAACTAACAAATTAAATTCATTTATCTTTTTTATAACTTATTATGAATTTAAGTAAGGTTGATGGATATATCTTACATTTTATAAAATCTCCTTTCTTCTTCAAAATTATATAATTATTTCTTCTTAAATCATCATTAAGTATAAGTCTCTCTTATGTATTGAATTTTTTTTCTAATAAGGTCTGAACACTAATTACCTCCTCTATCTATGTTGCATTTTTTGTATTTTATATATTCTTTATTGTAAAACAATCAATCCCTAACTAAGAGATATTGTGCTCATTGATAAGATTTGAATGAACTTTTCTATAGATACAAGATGACTAATGTGATCATATTGTGATAATTCATATCCTTCAAATTACATATCTTTTTCTTCCTCCTATCAAGTGGTTTATTATGGGAATGGCTATCCAACAACTAAAATTCATGAATCGTCTATTATAATGTACTAAAAGTATTATATCTTCGTATTGATGTATTTATTACATAGCTTTAATTTGTAGTGACCCAAAAATGGACACTCTTACAAGCTCATATTTAACCACTAACATATAATTAATGGTTCTTTAATCATTAATTAATTAAATTTTGTTCTTCTATGAACCCAATCTCTTCATCTCTTAATATTTTTTTTAATATTAATTAAATAATTAATGTTGTAGGTTATTTATCATAATTTCTCGAATCTCTGAGTCTAGATGTTGTCGAGTTCATCTATGTGAATCAACTAGCAACATCTCAATGTAGTGTAGAGAAGTAATAGAGGCACTTTGACATCAATAGGAATGGTTTTCTTTGATTTAGTACTTTATTTTATGATTGTTATGTAGGGCTTTATGTTGATTAATAGTTTGTTTCTTTCATAGTTCGATGCTATTAATCCTTTACATGAGCTTGTGCAAATTTTCCCCTACAACACTTTGGTGAACCTGACGTGAACAAACAACCCAATAAGTGCTTGAAGACAAACTAACATTTTTTTGATCTCGGATGTATAGCCAAGAGTTTTTTTTAGTCATTATAGCCAAGAGTTTTTTTTAGTCATTCTTTAAGTATTTCACAATTGATAAATATATTTCCTAACTGTGTTTTTTTATTGCTACACCAATTTGTTTATTTTCCACATCTGTAACTTTAGGAGTGTTGAAGGAGTTTCATTTCTAAAGATTTAAAATATTGAATTGAAACAATTATTAAATAGATATATTCTAATTTTAATTTCTAGAATCATAGACACCTTACCTCCTTTAATAGATACATGTTGCAATGTACTTATAGTAGGAAATTGCAATTGAAGCAATTGTTGTATTGTCATTGATCTCAAACCTTAACTGGTAAGACTGTTGCTATTTAAGAAAGTAGTATATCTATTTGATTGTTGCTAAAGGGAAAGGCAAGGTTGGTAACAATAGCACCTAAGGAAAGGTTGAGTTATCTTGATACTTCAATAAGTACTTGATTATGTGGCACAATGATAAGATAATGTATTGCTTATCTAAGTAAGAATGAAGACTAAACTGGTAGGCTTAACCGAGTCAAAGTGAAGAAATCTAGTTTAAGCTGAGTGATGTTAGTGTCGACCAAGCTAATATATGTTGAGAAAATTTAGTGTTGACCGAACATTAGTATTAGCTGAGGAAATAGTTTTTGAGGTGACCGAGCTTTCTAGTGAAGACCAAGGAGTTGAAAACAATATCGACTGAGCGTTAGTATTTTACATTTGAGGAACAATTCAGATTTCCAGCCAACATTGTTGAATTCTTGGATTATGTAAAACATGTTGACTTTATTTATTGATTGTATGAAAGCATTTAATGCACTGTAAAATATTTTATTGTAAATCTATTAAGAGATTTGAGATATTTCTAGAAGGATAGCCGAAGAACATAAAGTAGAAAGGATTCAATGAATCTAACCTAACCCTAAGATCTATGAAGGAGATTAAGCGGAAAAAGATGTATTGACCTAATTGAGGAAGTATTAAGGAAACCTAAGCTAGAGGTTGAAAGAAGAGAGTATGCACTGGAAGTGTTGATGTTATTGACTATCTAAGCAGAGAAGGCTAAAGGAGAAGTGTTGTGATTGCTTAAAGAGAGTTTCGAGCAGATCAACGATGGTGATGGTAAAGGTTCACAGTCAGTAAGCCAGCATATGTGTACAGAATTGGATCTGATATTTGCAAAGTGGGTTGTATATTTTTTAGATCAATACTACTGCTACTTTCTAACCATTGTATCAGTCAAAATCCTTTTAACAGAGGTTCACCTAACAGTCATTTGTATAAATTCTTTGAACAAGGTTGCATTCTAATGGAGTGTATGTAAGTTTTATAACAAGGTGCACTTTTAACAGAGTGGTTTAAATCCTTTGACTAGGTCACACCTGATAGTTTGTTTGTAACCTTTGATAGGGTTGGCTTTTCACCGAGCTCACTTTAAAAGAGTGAACATAATAGTAACATGTTACAAAGTGGTTTTTCTCAAATTGGGTTTCCACTATAAAGCCTAGTGTTCATACTTGTGTGAATGTTTTGCTTTGAACATTTCTATGTTTTACAAGTTAGATACTATTGGATAAGTGGACTGCACTGTTATATGTTTCTATTATGCAATCAGTAATGACCGAGTAATAGTTGGTTATTAGATATGATTTGTTGAAGAGTTTTAAAGTTTGTTTTATACATCTAGACCTGAGAACAACTGATTCACCCCCCCTCTCTGTTGTTCTAAATCATATTAACAATTGGTATCAGAGCTGTTGGTGCTTACAGAGAACAAGTTTGAAGGTACTTAAAGAAAATGATTAGAATGTATAGGAAGGAGGTACCAAAGCTTAATAAGGAGAACTTCCCTGCATGGCAAAGCTTGATTAAGCTACATTTGGCTAGTATTGGTGATTCTGTAAAGTATTATGTTGAGCATGATTATGTCACACCTGATGCACCTCTGACTGCTGAGGAAATGAAAGATAAACAAGAGCACAACCAAGCAATGTTATCCAAAATTTGAAGACATCAAAGATTGCAGTAATGCAAAGCAAATGTGGGACACCCTTGAAAACATCTATGGCGGTGACATAATGTATTGAGAGAAAAAGTCGAGAGCCTAAGAGGTAAATTTGATGAAATGAGAATGCAAGAAGGTGAGAATATTGCACAATATTATGGTAGAATAAAAGAAGTTGTAAATGCTATTAGAGGAGCAAATGGAACTATTGATGATGAAACTATAATTGGAAAAGGATTGATTAAGCTGACTGATAAGATCACTTGTGAAAATGCTTATTGGGTTGAGGGTCTTAACTATAATCTGCTAAGTGTTTCACAACTTAATAGCACTGGCTACCAAGTGAAATTTTATCATAGAAAGGTAAAAATATTTGATGTCACTGGTGAACTGATTGGAAGTGGAGAATAGACAAGAGGTAATTTGTTCTATCTAGACCTATCTGAAGAAACATGTATGATTGCACAACTTGATGATATTTGGTTATGGCATAAGTGGCTATGTCATGTTAACTTTCATAATCTAGTAGAAATTAGTAAGAAAAAGAAAGTGAGAGGTCTACCTAGATTGACAAAACCTAAGAATGTAATGTGCAAAGAATGTCAGTTGGGTAAGATGACAAAGTCTAGTTTCAAGAGCAAAAATTTTACTTCTGAAAATACCTTAGATTTGGTTCATACTAACCTTTGTGGACCAATGGGTGTACAAAGCTATTGTGGTGCTAGATATTTTATCCTATTTGTTGATGATTATACTAGAATGATGCATATAATGTTCTTAAAGGAAAAATATGATGCTTTTCAATTTTTTAAGTGGTATTTGGCTAAGGTTGGAAAGGAGACAGGTAGGAATCTGAAGTGTCTAAGATCTTACCAAGGTGGAGAATTTATATCCAATGAATTTAATCTATTTTGCAATGATAGAGGGATCAAAAGATAGATGTCTGCACCTAGAACTCCTCCACAGAATGGTATAGCAGAGAGAAGGAACATATCTATCTTGGATTGTGCAAGGACATTAATGATTAAAAAGAATGTTGCACAAAAGTATGAAAAGAAGTTGTAAGTATAGCTATTTATACTCTTAACTAAGTACAAATAAAAAAGGGTACAAATCTGACACATTATGAGTTGTGGCATGGGTATGCACCTAATGTAAAGTACTTTATAATTTTTGGAAGTAAATGCTACATACTAAAGGACAATAGGAATGAAAAATTTGATGCTAAAAGTGATGAGGGTATAGTCCTAGGCTATTCCACAAAAATTAAATCTTATAAGTGTTTGAACTCTAACACTAACAAAATTGTGGAAAGTGCGAATGTCAAAGTTGATGAGTATGCAAAGAAAAATGAAGCTGACAGTAAAAGAGAACGAGAAGATTACAAATTTTTTGTGTATATAGAGGAAGAAGAGGCAAGTGACAAACTTGCACCTGATGTTGAGTCTCGGGTAAGCAATGTTGAGCATCAGGAAAATAATTTCAAGAGAGAAGAAGAACCTGTCGAGCAATAGGAAGAAGCTACCAAGTATCAGGGAGAGATTGTCGAGCATTTAGAAGCTAAATCTAACAATCTTGTTGGTGAACCTAAAGAGAAAAATGAAAGGAGAGAAGAACCTGTTCTAGCAAAATATGTAAGGAGACATCACAAGCCTAAATAGATTATTGGAGACAAAGATACTGGAGTTCTGACCAGAATCAAGACAAGAGATCCAACATGTTTACTATGTGAATTCGAGCCTAAGACAACAAAGGAGGCATTAGAGAATGAAGAGATAGACTAGATAGAGAAGAATGATACTTGGACTCTGGTGCCAAGACCATAAAATAAGAATGACATTGGGACAAAGTCGGTATTCTGAAATAAGCTAAATGAGCATGGTCAAATCATAAGAGACAAAGCTAGGCCAGTATGCAAAGGCTATGTACAAGAAGAAGGAATAGAATATGGGGATACATTTGCCCCTATAGCTAGATTGGAAGGAGTAAGAACTCTGCTTGCATATGCTGCCTATAAAGATTTAAAGGTATACCTTGAATGGATGTTAAGTCTACATTTTTAAATGATATATTAGAAGAAGAAGTCTATATTGAACAGCCAGAAGGATTTGTTGATCCAAACAAAAGACACATGGTTTGCAAACTGAATAAAGCAATGTATGGACTAAAGCAAGCTCCCAGAGCATGGTATGAGAGACTGCACAACTACCTAATATAGATTGGATTCTCAAGGACAAATGACACAAGCAATCTGTACAGGAAAGATGAACAAGGTAAAGGAATCTTGTAAGCTAAGATCTTTGTAGATGATATTATATTTGGTGGACAAGATGCCTTGTGTAAGAAATTTTCAAATGAAATGCAAATTGAATTTGAAATGAGTATGTTTGGGGAGATCAGTTTTTTTGTTGGTTTACAAGTATATCAGATGGAGAAAGGAATTTTCATCACCCAGTCTAAATATGTTCATGAGATACTGAAAACCTTTGGTATGGAAGATTCAAGGCTAGTAAGTACTCTCGTGGCTACTGGACAAAAGTTGTCTAAAAATGATGATGCTGCAGAAGTAAACCAAACTTTGTATAGATCTATGATAGGAAATCTACAATATGTTGTACACAGTAGGCCAGATATTGCTTTACCTATTGGGATTGTGGCAAGATTCTCTACCAATCCTAAGGAAACTCACATGATGGTTGTCAAAAGAATAATGAGATATTTGAAAGGGACTGTTGACTATGGATTGTACTATAAGAAGCATGAGAATTTTGAACTGAGAGTGTATACAGATGTTGATTGGGCAGGAAATGTGGATGACAAAAAGAGTACTAGTGGTGGAGCTTTCTTTCTTGGACAAAGATTAGTTTCCTAGCCAAGCAAGAAACAAAATTGTATTTCCCAATCTACTACTGAAGCCAAGTATGTGGCTGTAGTTGTGAACTATTCAAATTTGGTATCGTTAAAGTAATTGTTGGTAGGCATGAAAGAAGAATTCACTGAAGCAGTTGTCATTTTCTATGACAACACAAGTGCTATCAACATCTCTAAGAATCCAGTGATGCACACAAAGACCAAACACATTGCAATCAAGTATGATTACTTGAGAGACCTGGTACAAGATAAAGAGGTCTGAATGGAATATGTGAATACAATGGAACAAATAGTAGATATATTCACTAAAGCTTTACCTAAAGAAGCTCATGAATATCTGAGAGGTCAATTAGGGGTCCTTCCCCTAACTGAAGCTGCCTAGTCAAGCTAGGAGCACTGCATCAAAATGTACTGCAAGGAGTATCTAACAAGTTGATGTAGAGACAGGTCACACTTTAGGACTAGTCTAGAGTTGTGAAAAGTATAGCGATGCCAAGAATCAATCATAAGAAAAGATGACAGAGGGAGAAATACTATCACTAAACTGAAAAGATGATATCTACATCTATAGGATGTATCTTTTAGTTGCTTCTTTGACATTTTTGTCAAAGAGGGAGATGATCACAGATGAATACACAGTATGAAATTTTCATGGAAGATCAAGTAAGAGGGAGAGATTTAGTAGACAGTCATACAAGTATGGCTAATTGATTCTATATTAGAATGAAGCTAAGGATATTATAAATATTTCTGATGGACAAATAAGTTTTGGATTGGTTGGTAATTCATGTGATATTATTATGGTGTTGTCATCAATGCCAAATAGGGAGATTGTTAGAAACTATAATTGAAGCAATTGTTATATTGTCATTGATATCAAACCTTAACTGGTAAGACTGTTTCTATTTAAGAAAGTACTATATCCATTTGATTGTTGCTAAGGGGAAAGGCAAGGTTGGTAACAATAGCACCTAAGGAAAGGTTGAGTTATCTTGATACTTCAATGAGTACTTGATTATGTGGCACAACGATAAGATAATGTATTGATTATTTAACTAAGAATGAAGACTAAACTAGTAGGCTTAACCGAGCAAAAGTGAAGAAATCTAGTTTAAGTCGAGTGATGTAAGTGTTGACCGAGCTAGTATATGCCGAGAAAATTTAGTGTTGACCGAACATCAGTATTAGTCGAGGAAACAATTTTTGAGGTGACCGAGCTTTCTAGTGAAGACCGAGGAGTTGAACACAGTATTGAACAAGTGTTAGTATTTTACATTTGAGGAAGAATTCAAATTTTTAGCTAACATTGTTAAATTCTTGGATTATGTAAAACATGTTGACTTTATTTATTGATTGTATGAAAGCATTTAATGTACTATAAAATGTTTTATTGTAAATCTATTAAGAGATTTGAGATATTTCTAGAAGGATAGTCGAAGAACATAAAGTAGGAAGAATTCAATGAATCTGACCTAACCCTAAGATCTACAAAGGAGATTAAGTGGAAAAAGATGTATTGACCTAATTGAGGAAGTATTAAGGAAACATAAGCTAGAGGTTGATAGAATAGAGGATGTTGGAAGTGTTGTTGATGTTATTGACTGTCTAAGTAGAGAAGGCTAAAGGAGAAGTGTTGTGATTACTTGAAGAGAGTTCTGAGCAGATCAGTGAGGGTGATGGTAAAGGTTCAGAGTCAGTAAGCCAACATATGTGTACGGAATTGGATCTTATATTTGCAAAGTGAGTTGTATGTTTTTCAGATCAATACTACTGCTACTTTCTAACCATTATATCAGTCAAAATCCTTTTAACAGAGGTTCACCTAACAGTCATTTGTATAAATCATTTGAACAAGGTTGCATTCTAATGAAGTGTATGTAAGTCCTATAACAAGGTGCACTTTTAACAGAGTGGTTTAAATCCTTTAACTGGGTCACACTTGATAGTGTGTTTGTAACCTTTGACATTGTTGGCTTTTCACCGAGCTCACTTTAGAAGAGTGAACATAATAGTAACCTGTGTTACAAAGTGGTTTTTCCCAAATTGGGTTTCCACTATAAATCCTGGTGTTGATACTTGTGTGAATGTTTTGGTTTGAACATTTCTATGTTTTACAAGTTAGATACTATTGGAGAAGTGGACTACAGTGTTATATGTTTCTATTATGCAATCAGTAATGACCGAGTAACTGTTGGTTATTAGATCTGATTCATTGAAGAGTTTTAAAGTTTATTTTATACATCTGGCCTGAGAACAACTGATTTGCCCCCCCTCTTTTTTGTTCTAAATCATATTAACAATTATGTTGCATTGAATCCACTTGTACAATTTGCAATGTACTTATAGTATTCCTCTATTATGTTTACATGTTGAGAGAATCAAGATTTAGTTTAAATGAGCCAGACCTCTAATTTTATTTATTTTAACACCCCTAAAATATGAGGGTGATGTAATATGCTCTAATTATACCTTGGTATTAATTGACCTAGGATTAGTCACTATTGATCTTGGATATTTATGCATTATGACATAGTCACACCATTTTTTTGATGTACTGAAAGGTAGTTGTGGCTAATAGTTTATGCATCTTTACGTGTATGCCATATTAATCTAAATAAGTTAAAGATAAGTGTGAACATTCATTATATTTTCTAACTTAAGAAAAATATTGTATTTCAAGGATTTCAAGATGTGAAAAAGATATATAATAATTAAATTTTTATGATACTAATAAATAAACATACGTTTCAACCAAAATTTTCTTATTTTTATTTATGGTAAACAACAACTGATCAAACCTTAAAAAACCTATTTTTTTATTATTTAATTGAAATAACAACCCATTTACTAGTCAAACAATTAGTCTTATAATGAAATAAATATTTATAATATTTTTATTGACCAATTTTAACATTTGACTATTCCAATCGACAAAATGTTGAAAATATAAAAGTATTTAGAAACTTCAACTATGGCATTTAACTACCGTGGAAGAAAAGACAATTTTCTCGGGTCAAATTCAACTTGAAAGCTAGTAAATAGTCTAAACGGTGCCCCGCAATGAAGAAATCATGAATAATGTGTTCCTTCAAGTCGAGAAACTTTCCAAAATTTATAAAATCCCTCGCCCATGAAGATATCTGCTCTTGAAAGATTTGGGTTTTCATATTAAAATCTTTTACTTCAAAAGAAAAAAATTATTCGCCGGGGGTTAGAGAGTAAAATGTTAAAAATTAAATTCTGAAAAAATTGAATTCTGAAAAAATTGAATTCTGAAAAAATTAAAAATTTTGGAAACTCTAAAAACGTAAAATGTTAAAAAATTTAAAAATTTGAAAAAAAAATGCTTTTAAAGGAGCTTGTGGTGCTGTAAATTCCAAAAATTTGGAAATAAAATGACTTTGGATCCAAATCTAAAGTTACTTAAATATTGATTTTTATTAATATTTAATTAATATAATTTGGACAAAAGCTATAAAATAAAATAAAAATCAGTGATCAGAAATTTTTTTAAAAGTTGGAAATCTTCAAGAAATTTTAAAGTCTTCGAGAAAATTGGGAATAGTATGAATTTGGAAACAAGTCATTTTAGGAATTTAGCAAATTCTTGAAAATTAGGAAAAGGGAGAAAGTTGAAGAAAGTTGATTTTTTTGGACCTAATGTAGACAATTTATTAAATATTAATTTTATTGATATTTAATTAAATAAAATTGAGAAAGAATAAATCACTTTTCGAATTGAAAGTTATTAATTTTTGAGTTTTACAATAATTAATTTAAAAATTAAAAAAATCAACTCCAAAATGAAATAAACTTTCTCATGGAGTTAAGGAACTCAAATTGGCAAGTTACAAAAAAGACAAAAGAAAAATGGAGACAAGTGGTAGTCATGTAAGGGAAACTTCATCTAGTTTGGCAACTTGGGAGCAAAGAAAAACAATTTCCTAAAATTAGCCCACAAGTGTTAAAGCAACTTTCTTGGGTTGGAGCCTATTTAAGCAATCCTTCTCATGATTTCATTATCACACATACACTAAAGAATAGGTTTGGAAGCAAGATTCAAGAATCTAAAGATTTGTGAGAAGAATTTGAGGAGATTCAAAACATTTGCAAAAGGATTCTAATTTTTTTCTTGAAGAACGTAAAATTTCTTGAATAAGGAATTCTTGAGGAAAGAGAAAAGTTGTTTCCTGAAAGACGTGAAATGATCCTTCGTTGAGAAGATTTACAAGAAATTGTGAAATTTGGGAAGAAAGGAAAAGTTTTAATTAGTTTAAAAATTTGTGAAAAAACATGAAATATTGCAGGGAGAAATCTTATTCTAGAGAAAAGTGGAGAAATATTGATAAACTTCCAAATTTTATATGTTATGAAGAAATTATGATTTTTTTTTCTTACATGCTCCTATGTGAGTTTACTTTCTATTTTGTAAAAAGAAAAGATGGCAGAGCCCAAAGGAACGGGCATAACTAGAAGGCAACTAATAAAGAATGAGCAAAGAGGATTTTATCCAGAGTCTAAGATAGTTTCGAAATGGGAATAAGTTGGAGACACTAACCTCGAATGCCTAGATATGATTTATTTTTATAGGAGGATGTTTAGTTACAAGGATCATCACCCTACCCACCTGTTTGCTCGAATTGTGAACAATGGAATGTGGCTGCAACCGGATTCTCTCTTGCTTTTTATCATCTTGAGTTGATTGTGGAATGTGAAAAAATATTATGATCCCAAAGATAGGACGATCAAGGATACATAAGGGAACATCATTGCTGACCTCTCTCCACTAGCTATATCAGAGGCGTTTGGAGTTCCTTCATCACGAAAGTTGATGTTAAAGGTAAAAGACCAAGAATAAAAAGTCTTCACTACTGAAATTCAGTACTGTGAAGCGATTATAAACAATAAGTGGCTATGGAGGAATAGGTCTCATTTTTCCAAGTTTCCTAAGGAGATGGTGTGGCTCAATTTTCATAGGGAGTATAACAATTTTATTATGATGCTAAGAAAAATATTTGTCTTTTCATATCCTATTTATTTTAGACCTAGGTTTTGTACATTGTTGAGCAGGTAGTTGAGGAGCATAACCATGTAGATTTGGCTGGACTGATCATTGACAACTTGAATGAGAAGTTGGAGAAATTCAAGCACTCAAGGAAGTTTTAAACATGAGTTCATATATCATATACATATTGGCATGAACTATGAGATACGATGGAGAGAAATGCAAAGAAGCAATCAAAAGAGGTACTCAACATTTAAAGGTTTACGATTGTTATCCTTAGTTGCATCTACATGCCATGGATGATTATGTCAAATTTAATGATGCATTTTCTATTTGCATCATTAGGACTCTATAGAAAAGGATTGACCTAAGATTATTAGTTGCAACAATAAGACTAGTGGAGCAATATGAAGCATGGTTGATTCAGTTTGCCACTTTCTCCTACATCAAGTTGTCAAAATTGTATTCACATCCATACAAGCTACCACAAAATCCTACTGATAAAATGGTCTTGTTGGAACTCACTCGACAACTAATAGAATATGACAAAATTTAGAAGGGCAAGAAAAAGTGGAGGCTAGATTTTCCAAATTCCATTGACAAGGATTAAGGTGAAATGTTCTAATGTTTAAAAGTAGACGAGAGATCTCAAGATGAATTTCATTTCTTCCATCTACCATTCCATACAGGGAGGCTTGACTTTGATCCTTAAAACAAAATCTAATTAGTAAGAAAATGTGGGTGATGCATTGTGAGGTTAACCTCATTAAGTAGACCAGTCTTGGGGATAAACCTATTGCAGAATGCCTTGATGAAATGAAGGAAATGGTGGGTAGGGAAAAAGCTTATGTTAAAATGGTTGACAAGGTCTGGGAGATGGAAAAAGGATTAAAATAGAAGGAGGATAGGGTTATGGATGGGGATTTTGAGGGCAGACTCCACACACTATTTAATAGAGTGAATAACTTGGAAGAATCCACAAGAAAAATTGGTGAACAATGTCGTGTTAGCCTCAGAGCCTACACTAAACATGCTAAGATCTTGGTTGATAAGATGGAACATGAAAAGGGTGATAAAGAGGTGAAGGAGCTTAAGGATACTATGGGGTCAGGTAAGTGTACATGAACTAGCACAAGAAAAAATGGTACTAAAGAGGACAAAGAGGGCAAGGAGCTAGAAGAGTTCAAGAACTCAGCTAGGCAGCTGCAACTTATGATGGTCTAGGCTGAAGACCTAATGAAATGCATTTAGCTATCCTTTTTCCTATTGTCTTGTCTTTTTGTTGTCCTTGACTATATTTTTTTGGGTTATTGCCTACTGTTATGGTTTTTTATTTTAGTCTTTTGGCTTCTGTTCCTTGCTGTTGTGGCATAGTTTCCATAATTTTTTTATCTTATACTCTAATTTGATATCTCTGTTATACATTTTGGGTCCTTATAAAACCTATTTTTACTTAATCAAAACATTTTCCATCTTCTCATTATGAATTCTAGGTGGATTCTAGATGAACCAAACAGTTCCATCCATACTCCAAAAACCATTTTCCAAATTTAAAACTTCTTGAATCGTCAAACAATGGAATTTGATAATTCTAACAACCAAACATACCCTAAAGTCCCTAGAATCTTGGGGTAATATTCCCACTAGCATGCACCTTTTTCAGTACATGCACTTTTTGGCATCTTGCAAAATATTCAAGAATGCTAGATCACATTATTGCAACCTTTTAGGGCATGTCAACTTTTCTAGCCATCAAAAATATTATTGAAATATTTTGCATGATATCAACAATACCATGTGGTCCCAATCCCCACCTTCATGTGTCAAAGGGTGCTTTTTTTTCCATAAGTTTTTCATATAGTTTCAATTCAGGTAAACATGAGCAAGATATCAGCGTAAAAATATTTCTCGTCAATTTTTAATGGTAGTGATCTAAATTATTCATATTCAGCTCTAGTTTTATTTTGTAATCAATCAAAGTTATATATTTAGTTATTTCTTTTGGGTTGTATATTTTCGTGCGTATCTCTACCTTTTGTGAGCCTTGTGAAATTGCAAAGGTAATTTAAACTAATCAAAAAATCTCTTTTTGCATTTTTTTCCATATATTACTTTGTAAGCATTTTATTTAGAAATTTTTGCTTTTGTTATTTAGTCAATTACTACAATGTTTTGAAATGTCAAAAAGATCTATTTATGGGAGAGGGCATTAATTGATTTGATTTATATGTACTAATTTTTTGGATTCTAATTATTTATTTGAGTAGGTATCATGCAGTTTTTGTTAATCATTCTATAAAATCAAGCTAAAAAATAATAATCATGACTCTTTACAAATGGGTATCTAAAACAACTTAAGTGGCTTCATTTTTTTTCCTTATATAGATGGATTCATTTGGAAAATAGCCTCAAAAAAAGGTAGGAAAGCTTCAATGATCACTAATAACCATATTATAGGAGTTATTTTATCTAGTATTAAATTTTATCTTGTTCTTAGCACTATGTGTGCATTATCAGACCTTGAGTTTCTCGACACACTTTTTGGATAAACTTAATATACAGAGGGGGTGAATAAGTATACCATCAAATATCAAATTGTATTTCTTCGTGAGATATCATAATTCAGTTGTTAGGAGCATTAAAAATGTCATAAAGAGTGCATACATTGGATGTAACAATGACAAAAGAGCACAACACTAGATTTTAACATGGAAACACTAGGAGGGGTAGAAAAAGGTGAGAAAGTTTCTTGGATCTACTACTCAAATCCACCTCAAATTAAACATGTAAATTACAATTATATTATAATGCACAAACATTTAGGGCATGCACAATTTACCTTGTCAATACAACTTTTATGAGCACCAATCCAAAGGATATAAAAATCCCCTAATTTGAGATCCAACCCAACATTAGAGAGGCACCAACCTTAAAATTTATTACACAATAGATGACAAGAATCCCATATTTAATATAGGATGAGAATGATATCTCTAAGAACATTTGTGATTATGCTTTAGTATTTGGACTCTCTCTCTCTCTCTCTCTCTAAAAATATATAAGTTGACAAGTAGTTAAATATTCTAAATTTCTCTCTTGTATATATGACTTTTGTGTCTAGTCCAGGCTCAACATAGACAAATTGAAGTATAATTCGAGTGAAATTTAGATATAGGAGAAAATAAAGCTAAAGAACACATAGTTAATATGAGTGAGGAGGCTCAAGTTCAAATAATGGATTTTGGAGAGGAGTTTGAATTACTTCCTTGTACTACATGGATGAGCATATGAATCTAGTTAAAGAGGTGAAGAGAAAATTAAAAACTAATTGTAGAAAAGGAAAGGTAAGATTACTTAATCATTTAAGCTAAGTAGCCATAATTCCTTATTAGCTACCAGTTAGGTAACTTTTATTTTCATATTTCAACTTGTGGATAGATATGTATGCCCAAATATGATAGTTTCCCATAGCATATGGTTTTAGAAGTCGTTCATGGTTTTCTAATAATATGTTGTAAGTCTCATTATACTACTAAAATATCTCTAGCACTATATTGATTTATATGATCTCTTATGAAGGATTTAACCTAAAGTTATATTTTAACCTTTGTTTTTATTTCAAATAAAAATAGATTGAGTTTTAAAAGTAAAAGTGCCTCCATTCAAAGGGTTTCTTCAGCCAAAGAATTATTTCAATATTAAAAATATGTTGACATAGGCCTTCAAAAGAGATCCCTCTGGGAAAACCCTTGAATGAAAGGGGTGGTTCAAATGAAGGGGTATAGGTTCGAATGAAACTAGAAAACATCTTTCGTTTGAACACCCCTATTTAGAAAAAAGGTTGTTTCCAATAATTTTTTTGGCTTCTTTATATTAAGTTCATCCTCAAAAGTGTTACCTACTATTGTGGTATCACGTGTTTAGGAATGTTGAAGGATTTTCAATTTTGACAATTTAAAATATTGAATTGAAACAATTATTAAATAGATCTATTCTAATTTTAATTGCTTGAATCATAGACACCTTACCTCATTTGACGAATACATATTGAAATCAAATTATGTTGCATTGAATCCACTTGAACAATTTGCAATGTATTTATACTATTCCTCTATTAGTGTAAGTGTTGAGAGAATTAAGATTTAGTTTAAATGAGACCAACCTCAAATTTTTTTAATTTTAATACCCCTAAAATATGAGCATGATGTAATATGCTCTGATTATATCTTGGTAGTGATCAACCTAGGATTAGACATTATTGATCCTGGATATTTATGCATTATGACATAATCGCACCATTTTTTTGATCCACCAAAAGGTAGTTCTGGCTAATTTTTTGTGCACCTTTATGCATATGCCATCTTAATCTAAATAACTTAAAGATAAGCTTGATCATTCATTATGTTTTCTAACTTAAGAAAAATATTGTATTTTTAGGATTTAAAGATGTGAGAAAGATATATAATAGCCAAGTTTTTATGGTGCTAATAAATAAACACACCTTTTACCAAATTTTCTTTTTTAATGGTAAATGACAACTAATCAAACATTAAAAGACATTTTTTATTATTTAATTTAAATAACAACCCATTTACTAGTCAAACAATTAGACTTAAAATGACAAAAATATTTATAATATTTTTATTGACCCATTTTAACGTTTGACTATTCCAATCCACAAAAAGTCGAAAATACAAAAGTATTTAGAAACTTCAACTATACTACCTTCGAAGAAAAGACGATTTTCTCGAGTCAAATTCAATTTGAAAGCTAGTAAATAGTCTAAACGGTGCCCCGCAATGAAGAAATCGTGAATAATGTGTTCCCTTCGTTACGCTCACGAAACTTCACCGAACATTCGGAATGCCAGACCAATTGCAGAATTTATTTGAGTTCCCACTATAAAAACTCTGACAGCCCTGCGCAAGCAATTCAGAATTCGTATTCTTTGTCTGGGCCTTCAACTCACATTCGGTCTGTAACAAAGCACGGAAAATACAATATGTAAGCAAGCATCAGCCTAAATGGGTATTAGAATTTTTTCATGTGTTTTATACAGTCATTAATGAAAGCTATATGTGAAATAATAGATTTTAAAGATTTGGCCAGGGCTCCCTAATGTTAACTCGTATTTTTTAACGTACCAACTAATATTTAGAGTCTTTTTAATTAGTTCTTACTTGATCTAATAGGTCTGATTCTTCTCTCTGATGGTCATAGGGGGACACTTAATTTTCTTTTCAATTTTTTTCAAACTTTTCTTATATATTTTACGTTTTAGTTTGTGATATCTTTTAACATTATACGAATGTTGAAGGATTTTCAATTTAAAAATTTTTAAATATTGAATTGAAAAAAAATCATTTAAATTCATATTGTTAAAAATATCTAGGCATCTTACTTCCTTTAATTCAGGCAATTCAATGAATTATCCTGCATTAAATTCATTTGTATGATTTGTACATGTACTCATACTACACCTCTATTATGTGTAGGCATTTTAATGTGCTCTGCTTGTTAAGCCTACATATCTGTATATTATAAACATATCTTTTCATTGTTGCACTAAAAAGTATTTATGACCATATTTTTGTCCATCTTTATGCATATCTTATATTTATCTAAATAACTTATAGATAAGCTTGTGCCTTTATTATATTACCTAGCTTTTCTTATTTTCGATAAGAATACTAGATCTAATGAAATACATTTTTACTTGTTGAAATTCCTTTCTATTTTTAGATATTTCTTCAATTTTTTTACACCAAGTTTGATTATAGCATCTATAGTAGCTCTTGGTCTAGGAGGACAACCAAATGAATAGGTAGAACAAAGTTATATTTCAAAGAGTTACAGATGTGAAAGAGGCATATAATGATTAATGCTAATAATTATATGACACGACTAAGCTCCCCACAAAATGCACCATTTACCAAATTTTAAAAATCAGATAACATAACAAATTTTTGCCATTTTTTTAAGTTTTTTTTTTACTTGTTTTGTCTTTGATACATTTTGTAGAGAGTTTAACCCATACCATAATTAAACACGCCCTTAAACAAATTTTCTTTGTTATATAAATTTAAGATAAACTGCAATGAATTGAATCAACAACTTATTTACTAGTTCACTCACTTAAAATGAAATAACTATTTATAATATTTTTATTGACCAAATTTAAGATTTGACTATTCCAATCAACAAAATGTGAAATTACGAGTGGTCACAACCTTTAACTATGACACTTAACAAGCATCTAAGAAGACGCGGTTTTCTCGAGTCAAATTCAACTAGGAAGCTAGTCTTCAAAGCACTGCCCCACAAGGAAAATGAATAGTGTGTTTCCTTCGTTACGCCAATGAAATTTCTTAGACCATTCGTAAAGTGAGACTAATTGCAGAATTTTTTTCCCTACCCCACTATATCAACTCCATCAGGCCTTCGCAAGCCCCACACATCTCGTATTCCTTCGGTGTGCCTTCAACTCGGACTCGGTCTGTAAAAAAGCACGCAAAACACAAAATGCATATCACCTGCTATGTGCATCAGCCCAAATTCATGGGCATTCGTCTAGGATTTTCTTTTGAAAGGAAAAGAAAATTGTTCTCGCAAATTTTATCTACCTTTTCAAAATCTATTTATTTTACTGGCTAATCTTTCATTAACTACGGGAAAAATAAATATTTTATTAGTGATTTCCAAGAGTTGGGACTCGTTATGTGGGCCAATGCCAAATGGAAATTTATTAGAGATCTAATTAATGCAATATCATGTCCAACGAATATCACCTTTATTTGTTGCCAACTTGTTTGCAGACTCAACACGTTGGTACCGATAAATGCGGCTAGTCACATTGACACGTAACCTAACATCCATCATTTTATAATCTTAAATATATTATTTGAGACCGTTTGACGATCCTAGATTAATGACTGAAGTTTAATATCAGCCCAATTTTTTGAAGGAAATAAAGTTCTCCAGGAAGTCACCAAAATGATGACATGTATCAAAGCATAACTTGCACCATAACCATGATCGTCGATTACAAGTGGTTAGTTGTTTACATAGACGATGTATAATGTTGCAGAGTGTGACATTTGCACTTAATAAAGAAATGTCTTATCAGTGACATTAACTAAAACTTAAATTTTGAATGATAGACACAAATTTGGTTTTTCAAAGTAGTGAAACAAATTTTATATTGATCACTAATTTAGCAATAATGTGAAAAAATGTGCAACTTTAATCATCTCCTCTCTGATACAATATACGAAATGGCATAGTTGTGTGCTAATTTTAGCTTCCATGTTAATCCTTTTATCCCATGTGTGCCTTCTCCTCATCAACTTGAAAACTATTGAACCCTTCCATGCCTTATTTATCTTATATACATTAATGTGTATTGTCATAAACCCAAAACTATTTGTGCTTATTCATTCCTTCAAAATCCACATTTCAAGGAACCTAATAAATCATATGGTGTGACTCACTGGTCGTGTTGCAATCAGCTTGTACATTATGACTTTCATCGGAAATATAAAATTCGAACTTTATTTCTATTGATTCCTACTCTTTTGTACTAATCATTAGAATCGACTTTGATTCACACATCTAATAATTCATCGTATCTTAATATTTAAATACGTTCATTTACACATTTCTCGATATTCTAAAATCATTCCAAATATATTTGTTTGAAATATTATGTACATTGTAATACTTAAAAAGAACATTATACCATTTTCTTTTTATACCTCTAAGAGTTTTCCAAAACCCTATGAAATGATTATGCAAAGGTTTTACTTAGAAACTTGAACCTAGTGAGCCAATAATCTTCAGATTATATTTTAAAATAATAGCACTTCCTAACAATTAGTAAAAATCAAAGGTCACAGTAGATCCAATTAAGAAAATACATCAAAGATCAAGGTCTAGGCAATACGCAATTAATAGAAAGCTCGTCAAATCAACGTGTAAAGAATCGCAGTTGAACGCAAAATTCCAGATAGCGAATACCTCTACATCACCCTGTACATTGGGTCCAGTCCACACCTTACGATTGAGTTGTTTGTTTTCGATGTGTTCGCCCTCATTGTGAATATTCGTATGTTTCGACAAAACAATGGTAAACGTTGGACGAGAATAAAATCAAATTCCAACTTTCAGAAGTGTATGCCATCTTTGAGATTATTCCCCTTCATCAAAGACCAGACTGAGCGTAGTCAAGGGACCAATAAATTTTGCATCTGCTTTACCAGGACAAGCATTTTCTTCAAATTGATTCCCACTCACGACGCTTAATTAGTGACTATGATTTTGATGGTAATCGTCGTTTTCAGTCAACAACAGGACTCCATTATAACAATAAAAGGAAGAACAAAGTAGAATATTTTACTACGTCAAGTTGCAATATTTTTCTCCTCTGTCTAAGAGTATCATTTGTTAGTGAAGAAGCTGTCGTCAATATTTCACTTCTTATTTGGTCAATCAAGTGGTTATTTGGGATTAATAAAAAGCTCCTATTAGGAATAAAAATAAATTACTTGGTTGTGTACTTCAAATATGGTATTAATTTTGGTTTGTAGTTCAAGTTTAATTAATGAAAATGATTCTATTACGAATAGCCTAAAAGTATGACTCATACAAATATAATCGTGAAAGAAAATAAATGAGTACATATATTTAAGAATACAATTAAAAAATAAAGACAATCATAATGTAATGATATATATATTTAATATTATGTATATGTTTACAAAACTAATTATTTAGAAATTATAATTATATAAGATGGGTTAGAATCATTTACATATGTATTGATATAAACTATAAATTATGAATAATTTCTATTAATTCGCTTTATTAGAATTCTAAATTTTCTTACAATTTATGATCCTACCAAAACTAACATATTTAACATTCTCATTACAAGATTGCTGGCTTTATAGATTGTGTCTGCACATTAGCTATGCTAATATGGAGATAAACTTTTAAAGAGACATATTATATTACAAGAAATAGAATTATGGAATGACACGCACCCCACCATGTTCAATCACAGAAGACTAAATTTTCTTCAACAATCATTCCAAATCTAAACGTCCAACCTTAATGCTCTTTAAAAGGCTAAAAAAAGAAACCACAAAATTTCATTCCTACAATATAAAAAATGCAAAAAACTATTGACTAGTACATAATCGAATGAGAAAATATTTTTTCTATATCTTTTTCCTTTAACAAATCTAGGATTACTAAAATAATTATAAAAGTAATTAAAATAACACTATATTAACTAACTAATTTATAGAAATAGTATAAATGACAATGATAATATGCAATGTATTGCATCTAAAACTAACAAATTAAATTCATTTATCCATTCTTATAACTCATTATGAATTTAGGCAAGGTTGATGTATATATCTTACATTTTATAAAATCTCCTTTCTTCTTGAAAATAATTTCAATATTTCTTGTTAAATCACCATTATGTCTAAGTATCTCTTATGTATTGAATTTTTTTTTCTTATAAGGGTTCAACACTAATTACCTCCTCTATCTATGGTGCATTTTTGCATTTTATATATTCTTTATTCTAAAACAATCACTCCATGGCTAAGAAATATTATGCTCTATATTGTATGAATTTATATTCTTAAAATTACATATCTTTTTCTTTCTCCTATCAAGTGGTTTATTATGGGAATGGCTATCAAGGACCTAAAATTCACCAATCATTTATATAATGTATTTATAATGTACTAAAAGTATGATGTCTTGGTAGTGATGTATTTATTACATAGCTTTAATCTGTAGACACCCAAAAATGGACAGTCTTGCAAGGTCACATTTAACTACTAACTATTAATTAATAGTTCTTTAATCATTAATTAATCACCTTTTGTTCTTCTATGAACCCAATCTCTTCATCTCTTAATTATTTTTTTGATATTAATTAAATAACTAATATTGTAGGTTATTTATCATAATTTCTTGAGTCTCTGAGTCTAGATGTTGTCGAATTTGTCTCTGAGCGCCAACTAGAAACATCTCAACGGAGTGCGTAGAAGTAATAGAAACACTTTGGCATCAATAAGAAAGGTTTTATTTGATTTAGTACTTTAGTTTATGATTATTATGTCACATTTATGTTACTTGTAGGGCTTTATATTGATTTATAGTTTGTTTCTTTCATAGTTTGGTGTTATTAATCCTTTACTTCAGCTTGTGTAGATTTTATCCTATGACACTTTGGTGAACCCAATGTGAACAAACAATCCACAAAGTGCTTGAAAACAAACTAACAATTTTTTCAGTCTTGGTTGTACAACCATGATTTATTTTTTTGTTATTCTTTAAGTATTTCACAATTTATAAATATATTTTGTAACTATTTTATTATTGCTACATTTGTTTCTTTATTTTCCACATTTGTCAAGGGGTGAACCCACAATAGTGGGTTACACTTTTTTCCTTGAATCAATACTGAAGTGTACATTTTGAAAAAGACTTTCTCTTGTGCATGCATATTGTCGCTAACCCATTACAAATAAGAAGATGTAGTAAATTAGAGTCTTTTAGGATTTTCTATCTAAATTCTAAATATATTTTTTAAATTTTTTTTGAAATTGATTTGAATTAATTTTTATTTCTCCCACGAAAATTGGTATGTTTCTAAAAACATCATTTGTAAAGAGTGACATAGTTTTCATAAAGAATAACTTTTTTTTTCTAAAATAGATATCAATGTGATTCTTTCAAAATTAGTTTTGTAACATCCATATCTAGTTTCCCAAATTGGTTTCATGACTTTATCATTAATATTTCATATTTTACTAATGTTTGAAGTTGACTTAACTATAATTTTGACATATGTTTTTTTAGTAACTTGTAACTTCTCGTGTATTTGTCCAATTTCAAAAAAAAATTTGATAGAAATAATACTTCAATACTAGGTGCACTCTTATTTTTTAGAATTTGTTTCTCTTGTTTACTATTTTTCCGTGAATGTCAAACATAGAGGTTTATTCTTGGTAAGAAACCTACATTTGATTGACGTCAAAAAACATGTACATAATAAACTTAAACTTTATCAAATTTATAACCATTAGAAAGCTTTTCCAAGTATTTTTGTCATGAAAATGGGCTTGTCTTTAATGTTCCATTTGAGCCCCCTAATTGAGCCCTGAACCCATGAAATCAACCTAGAAAATAAGAATCATGAGTCTTTACAAAAGGGTATCTATAACAACTTAGGTGGCTTCACTTTTTTCCTTATATACATGAGTTCATTTGGAAACTAGCCTCAAAGAAAGGCCGGAATGCATCAAGGATCACTAATAACCATATTATAGGAGTTATTTTATATAGTATCAGATATTATCTTGTTCTTAGCACTATGTGTGCATTATTGGACCTTGAGTTTCTCCACACACTTGTTGGATAAAATTAATATACTAAAGTGGGTGAATAAATATACCATTAATCCTCAAATTTAATTACTTCATGACATATCATATTTGAATTATTAGGATCATTAACATAATCATAAATAGTGCAAACAATGGATGTAACAACCACAAACGAGCACACCACTAAATTTTAACATGGATACCCTAGCAGGGAAAGAAACAAGTGATCAAGTTTTTTGGATCTACTACTTGTGTACTCTAAAATGTGCACTTCTATGGATCATTACAATCAAGAACACTCAATAATGAGGCCTCAAAAATTGATCCATAGCTCTTTATGCATGGAGTTGCAAGATTGTAAAATTGCTCTCAGCTAGAACTATGAAGCTAATGACCTTGCTTGTCAACCACACAATGAGAGATTCAAGTGAAGACAAGGGCAAGAGTGCCAATATCTCCAAGAATGTTAAAATGAAATGCAATACAATGCAAGCTAAGAATGAAGATGCAAGCTAGTCTATGAAAATGAAAGTGCAAACTAAGCTATGAATGGAAACTACAAGTCTTACAATCCATCCTAATTAAACTATGTGAGATTAATCTATAGCATAAAGAAAGTCTACACTAAGAATTCCATGATTACGCAACTATGAAAGCAAGAAAGCAAGCTAAATAAAATGCAACAACAATGTCTTCAAAGCTTGAATGCAAGAATGTCTTCAAAGAGCTCCAAATAACCTAGAAAACCTATAGCATAACATTAGCATAAAAGAGAATGGATATCTATATGCAAAATGAGGAAGAGAGCTCTCCTTTTATAGGAAATGAAAAAGAATGGACCATGGAGATTAAGAGGCAAAAGACTTAATCAATAATGGAGCATCAAAGAAGAGCAATCCATGTGCACAAATATCCTCCAATAGGAAACTAAGAGTTGACTTTTGTGTCCATATGAGATAAAATGTGTTTTTTCTCTTTTTTTATAAAATAAGAATAATGCTTTATTTGTGCAACTTAGGATAAGAGGAAAAGTGGGGGCTTTTTATTTATTAAAAGGGGAGGAAATATTCCTTTTAATAAATAAAGACTTAAGAATAAAATGGTTAGCCCAAGGCAAATAATCGAAAATGATGAAAATAGGATTTAATCAAGGAAATTGATATAATTGAAAAATGCTAATTTTTGAAAATATTGATTTAGGAATTTGATAAATTTATGAATGGGGGCCCAAAGTCTAGGTGACCATTTTAGGGTGCATACATTTTCCCCTCTTTGAATAATGTGTGATCATTTTAGGAACACATGCAGTCAAAGAAGAATTGAAATGTGAGTTCATTTTGGGATCACAAAACAACTCAGATGTGTGTTCATTTAGGGAACATGCTTGGACAAAAATAAATGAAAGATTCTAGACATGATTTCATTTTGGGATCACATCCAAAATAAGAGATAAAAATCTCAAGCTGAGCGAAAGCTCATAAAAAGATAGCTGAATCAAGAAAATCAAGGATTAAATCCAATAGGTACTGCTCCCTCAGAATCAAAATTGAAATCAGGTAGAGGAGAATAGTAGATTGATAAAATATGATCAAATCATAAGAAATCATAATCAAAGATGATAGGTTAACCATTAGGCAGTGAAAACATGCCCCAATTTGACTAGGTTTGACCGAGAAAGATATAAGATAAAAATGAAGTCAAACCTCAGAAGGATGAAGTGAGTGAAAATGAATGAAATACAAGGAGTTTGAAAGAGATGGGGATGAAGAAATGAAGGTTCCCCAACAAAGATCGAAGGGTCAGGCCTCAAATGGTCAGCCAACTGCATAAAAGAGGGTGAAAATTTGAAATGTGATTTTGACTATCAAGATTAACTCAAATTTTGATTTTGAGTCCGAAAATGGATCCAGGACATCGAAATTAGGTAGGGGTGCAAGTTTCACACAATTCTGCGGTGTTTTGAAAATTAGGTAAAAATGTCAAAATGCTAAGGGGTAATGATCTTTTTTTGGTATAGATATGATGATAAGATTAAACCCTTGTGATGATAGGAATAGGATGTGATGTGAAAGAAAAGGAGAAAAAGACATGATCGAGAATAGGAAAGGTGAGCATAGTTGACCAACTAGTCCATGAAAGATAAAAGGAGAGCTCTCTCCATATGCAAAATGTAGAGCTAAACTAATATGACCCTAAAAATGCAAGCTACTATGAAAAGTGGTTGACTTGCAAGGTCACAATGCTTATAGACATCTAATTATCATCATTGAGCATTTATTGGTAGTGTTGCAAGATCATACAATACACACTAGCATAACTATGTGGATTTGAATATGATCTATATCAGACAGGAATGTGGGAATCCCACCTAGGCACCAAAGACATGCAGGTTAAGATGACTAGTGCAGTGAGATTACATAAATTTACTATAGCAAGATTATGGTTGCATCAGGTTACAAGAAGGTCAAGATAGCTATAAGCATGCACTCGCAAAACAGTCAAGGATAATACCTTGTCAATCCCTAGTGTCAAGTAAGACCAGCATAAATGCTCATGATAGTTAGGATCAATGACATATACCCACAAGCAGATAAAGAAATAAAACATGTTCTCATACCCTTAGTCTTCTAGCTATGCATCATCAAAGATGTCTAAAGGAGAGACCACTCATCAAAGAAATCTTCATAGACAACACATAAAGTCAAATAAAGTCAACATATCTCAATGAGTCAAGTGTTTAAGTGTGTGTGTGTTGATCATAGAGTCAAACTTTGAGCATCAAATTTTCTAATGGGCAATATTGCATCATACTTAGACTAGTGGGTAAGACATTTGATAAGTGTTGAGAAACACTCGATGCTAGGGTAGCATTGAAAAACATTGTTTGGGGTGGTGTTGAAAAACACCTGTTTGTGAAATGTCCCAAGAGACAAATGCACCTAAAGGACCTATGCTAACAGGTATGCCCCCTAGAAAAATAAAAAGACCAATTCCAAACCAAGGCAACAAGGTCAAGGCATGATGGAGAATGGCTAGGTGTCGAGGACGCATGCTAAAAGACAAGAGCGCAAAGGCCTCAAGTAGCGCATGTTTCCAGGTTTTCACCACTTGGAAGAATTTTTTGATTTTTTGATTTTTTTTGTATTTTTGCTACCAAGGCGCCTGTTTCCAAGTTTTCACCAAGGCACTTTTTATATTTTATTTTTTTTGAATTTTTTTGAGTTTTTTATTTTTTTGTAATTTTTAGGACATTTTATGCTTTTTTGGATTTTTTCAGCATCATATATGAATGTTTTTGGAATTTTTTCAGG
Organism: Chamaecyparis obtusa; assembly: GCA_027943335.1. Taxonomy (NCBI): domain Eukaryota; kingdom Viridiplantae; phylum Streptophyta; class Pinopsida; order Cupressales; family Cupressaceae; genus Chamaecyparis; species Chamaecyparis obtusa. The sequence goes on from BSBK01004653.1 coordinate 102,301, forward strand.
ATCAATAAATATGTACAAAGGATGCCCCCAGACAGAATAGGCATCAGGGATAAAACTTCTTGAGGTGCAAAACATTAATAGGATCAGGAAGTTGTTCCTCCTGTTCATCAGATAGCAAGTAAGCACCTGTCCCAAAAGCAGTAGTAATAATATATGGTCCAAGCCAATTAGGTTCAAATTTTCCCTTTTGTTCGCGATGTTGTTGGTTCTTAGGATTCTCACACAGAACAAGATCTCCTACTTGAAATTCTCTAGGGAAAACCTTCTTGTTGAATGCTTTAGACATACACTTTTGGTAGACTCTCATGTGATCAAAAGATGTTCTACATTTCTCATCAAGAAGTTCCAATTCTTGCAATTTCATGGCATGATAATCTTCATCTATAATCAAACTTGTGAGAGAGACTCTAAGTGGGGGAATCTCAACTTCCAAAGGTAATATTGCTTCAGCACCATAAGTGAGGGAAAAAGGAGTAGCCCCTATGGGAGTATGAATACTTGTTCTGTAAGCCCATAAGGCTAGATTGATCTATAAGTGTCACTCTCTACCATTCTTGTGAACTGTTCTATGGAGAATCTTAAGAATGGTTTTATTAGAGGCCTCTACTTGTCCATTTCCTTGTGGGAAGTAAATGGAGGACCAATGTTGTTTTATCTTGAATTTCTTGTAGAGGTGTGTAAGGTCCTTATTTTTGAACTGACCTCCATTGTCAGTGATTATCTCAGAAGGTATCCCAAACCAACAAATGATGTGATTCAATATGAACAAAGAAATTGTCTTTCCTAAAGCAACAAATAGTGGAATGGCTTCTACCCATTTGGTAAAGTAGTCAGTAGTAGTAATAATGAATTCATGTCCACCTAATGAGTTGGGATGAATCTGTGCAATAAGGTCAAAGGCCCAGCGCTGAAATGGCCAATGAGAAATAGAAGGAATAAGCTCCCTACCTGGAGCATGAATCAGGTTTCCATGTTTTTGACACTTTTCACATGACTTGGCAAAAGCTATAGCATCCATCTGCATTGTGGGCCAATAGTACCCCACCCTAAGTAACCTTCGGGCCATGGAAAGACCATTGGAATGTCCTCCACAAATGCTCTCCTAGATTTCAATTAACACTCGGTTGGACTCATCCTTTTCCAAGCACCTAAGAAGTGTCCCATCTAAACCCCTCCTATACAGATCACTAGAGATAAGGGTATGGCAAGAGGCATTATGGACAAGGTTGATTTGTTCAGATCGGTTAAATGATTCAAGAATGATGCCATCATGAAGGTATGAATAGATAGCATCATAGCGGGAAGACTCATGAGTGACCAAGGTAAAAATGACATGGCTTTTAGAGGAGTCAAAGATGGGATGGTGTAGCTCTTCCACCAGGAATTCAAATCTTGATTCATGTTGTTCCAACTGAAGGAGTGAAGCTAATGTAGCCATAGCATCTGTAGCCTTGTTTTCTACTCTAGGGATCTGTTGAAATGTTACAAATGTGAAATAGCATTGCAATGAATCAACCATCTTTTTATAAGGGACCAGCTTATCATCCTTAGTTTGGTATTCTTCATTTACTTGGTTGATTATCAATTGCAAATCCCCAAAGACATGTAGCTCTATAATTCCCCATTCTATGGCCATTTTCAATCCATTAGTTAAGGCCTCATATTTAGCAATGTTGTTTGTGCATGGGAACAATAATTTATAGGACTCAGGAATAGTACACCCATGAGGGGAAACAAACAACACTCTAGCTCCTGATCCATTTTGCATATTTGAACCATCAAAGAACATTTTCCAAGTACGCGTGGTTATGTAAATTATATACTCATCTAGGAATTCCACTTGAATAGGCATGCTATCCTTAACTGGGAAATCAACAAGTTGATCTGCAATAGCTTGCCCCTTTATAGCCTTATGCTTAATGTACTCTATATCAAATTTTGACAAAACCATCATCCACTTAGCGAGTCTACCCATGAGAGCAGCCTTACTAAGAAAATACTTAAGAGGATCAATTTTTGCAACAAGATGTATAGTATGGGCAAGCATGTAGTGTCACAACTTTTGGGAAGCAAACACTACCGCAAGACAAGACTTTTCAATACTATTATAATTGATCTCATAAGATACTAGAGTATGGCTAATGTAGTAGATGGCTCTTTCCTTCCCAGCATCATCAAGTTGAGCCAACAGTGCCCCCAAGGAAGATTCTATCACTGAGATGTACAAAATCAATGGTTTTCCTAGGATAGGAGGCATCAAAATTGGAGGATTAGCCAAGTATTGTTTTATTTTATCTAGGCTCTTTTGGAAATCCTCATTCCAAGCACATGTGGCTCCTTTATGCAATGTCTTGTTGAATGGTTGTGCCCTATCTGCAAGCTATGAAATAAACCTCCATATGGATTGGAGTCATCCTTGAAGACTTCTCATCCGACTAATGTTCTTAGGAGGTGGGATATCTAATATGGCTTGAACCTTTTTGGGATCCACCTCTATTCCTTTGGCTGAAATTATGAATCCTAGAAGTTTACTTGAGGTAACTCCAAAGGCACACTTTTTCGGATTCAACCTTAACTGAAACTACTCCATTCGATCTAGAATTACTTCCAAATCTTGTAGGTGTGTACCCCTTTTCTTAGACTTGGCCAAGGTGTCATCCACATAATCCTCCATATTTTTATGCATCATATCATGAAATATTGTGGTCATAGCTCTTTGGTATGTGGCTCCTGCATTTTTTAATCCAAATGACATGACGTTCCAACAATAGGTTCCCCATGCACATGTGAATGTTGTCTTTTCTTGATCTTCAAGAGCTATTTTTATTTGGTTATAACCAGAAAAACCATCCATTAAAGAGTATATCTCATAGCCCGCAGTCATATCCACTATCATGTCTATGTTAGGGAGTGGAAAGTCATCCTTTGGGAAAGCTTTGTTAAGATCTCCGAAGTCTATGCATACACGAATGGACCCATCATGCTTTGAAACTGGAACAATATTTGAGATCCACTCGGCATAGTCGATAGCTCTAATAAATCCTTCTCCTAAGAGCTTTTCTAATTTAGCCTTAATAAGGAGAGCTATGTGAGGATGCATTTTCCTCAACTTCTATTTTACTAACCTTTAATTCCTGGAGCTATAGATAAGTGATGCATAATAAGATTAGTGTCAAGCCCTGACATGTCTGAATATGTCCAAGAAAAATTGATTTTCTTCTTTTGTAAGAACTTTGTGTATGCCTCTTTTTCTTGCACTGATAGAGACTGAGCTAGATGAATCACCTGTGGAGCCTCTTCTATATTCAAATTTATTGGTTGTGTAGGCTCAATAAGAACTGATGACCTATCTTGGAAATAACTTGGTAGGTTATTAAGTACCCCATCCTTAGGTGCCTCAAAGAGGTTTTCACCTTCAGATACGTCCTTTGTTTTTACATTTTTGGGTTCTGACACCGCCACATAGTGGTTTTTTCCATCAGAACCATTTCTCTTTTTTTTCTTTTCTTTCATTTTGTGACTGAGGTACTTAATATCTGGCTTTGTCATACTTAATAGCATGGTTGAGTGGTTTAGCCTTGGCATCTAACCTGTGACTGAGAGGGCCATGACCTGGGTAGCCCATGTTGGTGACCAACGTGTATCCTCTCCCATAAGTCTTAGGAGATGGAGAAATTTTTTCATTATGTAGGTACTTTTCTTCTCTGTATATCCAATCTTTAATAGCCACCTCTTCTTTCTCATCCTGAATAGGTACTAAAGATTCTACAAAAGTATCAAACAGAGTCATGGTTGAAGATGAGGGACGCATCTCTTGTGACGGTTTACCATAGGACCTAGGTGAAATTGGTAATTTTGTAAAGGATTCAATTTGATATCCTCCCTTACCAAGGTCTATGGACTTGAATTTATCCTTACATTGCTCAAGAGCTATCCCAAAATTGTCTGCATCTCTATTTAAGGGAACATGGGCCCCTGCTGAAATGGCATTAACAAATAAGGTACTATCACCTAGTATGCAAACTTCTACGCCATTGTATGGAAACTTGACACATTGGTGATGGGTAGATGGTACTGCTTGCATATCGTGAATCCATCATCTACCTAGTAGGATGTTGTATGCTAGAGGACTAGCATCAATGATTTGAAACAAAATGTCCTTTTCAACAGGACCAATTCTGACTAGAAGAACAATTAACCCCTTAGAACTTCTCTCAGCCTCATCATAGGCTTTGATAGTAATTTTCTTCCTAGTATCAATGGCATGCTCTAAGTAACCCAAGTTTTTCAAAAGACTTAGAGAACAAATATTGAGCCCATCACCCCCATCTATCAACACATGCCTAACATGGGTTTTATGGATCATGACCTCAATGTGAAGGGCAAGATTGTGCAGATGGCTCAAGGCTTTATCATCTTCTTTAGAAAATGTAAGGTAATGTGGGCTAGCAAGGTGGTTGACCATGTTTTTGAATTGGTTGACATCTATATTATTAGGGACATTTGCTGCATGCAAAGCATCCTCAAGGACCTACTTATGTCTAGGAGACAATTCTAAGAGCTCAAAAATGGAAATCTATGCTGGTGTTCAATGTAACTAATCAACAAGGTTGTAACTTATATCAGGACCAACTGCAGACTTGGGAGGAACACTTTTGAACATTAGTTGCTTGGATTTTCTAGAGTTAGGAACTCTAATGATAATAGGACCTTGGGACTAACCCCTAGTAACAACATTGAGAGGTTGAGATGACCTTCGAGATTGAGGACCTCTAAGCAAAATAATGGGTCCTTCATCAAATTTTGGAGGTGAGCTTACATCATAGTCATAGGGATCATTCCCTCTCATCATGTTGACATCATTGTTCACAACCTCAAGCATATTAATGACATTTTTCATAGCTGTATAGGCATAATTGATTGCGGCCTTGCCATTCTTTCTTTGAGAGGTCTCCCCCTTCTCATACTTAGGCAAGGGCTCCTTAAAGGCTTTGTGGTCTGCATTTGTGGTCAATCCATCAACTTGTAATTTCACATTCTCAATAAGGTCTTGAACAAGATGTTTGAGTTTAAAACAACCTTCAATGTCATGTCCAATCCCATTGTGGTATACACAATAAGCCTTCTCATTCAACCAATAAGGTTTAGGATTTGGTATGCGAAACTTTGAAGGATCATGAGATTTTACCAAATTATGAGCAATCAAGGTCTTAAACATATCTGCATAAGAGTCCCCAATTTTAGTGAATTGCCTCTTTCCTGACTTAGATTTATCTTGATACTTGGGCTTGTGCTCTTGTTGATCTAAGGATGTCTGCAGCTTCATAGCTTGAACTGCATTAGATAAATTAAGAACTCCTTGTTCCCTAGGTTGTGGAGATTCAAAAACTCCGTCATTGACTACGTGCTTATTTTTGTTCCAATATGAGTTCTTTTTATCCTTATTGTTGTTGTTATTATTTTAGCCATTGTTGTTGTTACTTTGTTTGGCCAAAATACCTTATTCTTTTAAAACATCCTTGATACGACATGCAGTTTCTACCATAGTGTCAAAAGAATTAAAGACCATTTTTCTAACTTCATATCTTAATTCTGGCAGTAGATTGCTCACAATTATATCAATCCTTTCTTCCTTAGGGATGGTCCTAGAATACTTGGAGCATAAGCATCTCCACCTTTGTAAAAATGTCACAAAGGGTTCCCCTTGATTCTCTTTTAATTTACAAAAATCAAGCATGGTGACTGACCTTGATAAATTATATGCAAAATGCTATACAAACCTTTGGACAAGTTCTTTGAATGTTTTAACAGGAGGGGTAATGTTAGTAAACCACTCCATAGCTTGGCCTTTAAGGCCCCTTGGGAATAATCTCATAAGGTAGGAGTCCTCGTGATGAAATTCAAAGCTCATGATATAGAACTATAATACATGGTCATGGGGGTCACCACTACCATCATATTTGTCATATGTGGGGATTTCAACCTTTCTAGGAAAATCAACCATAACCGCACTTTTGCCAATGGGATTAGGACATATAGAATCCAAGTTGAAGGAACTCTTAGGAGCCATCATTTTTTCCATAGTATTTTGCATCTGCTTAATCACCTCATCAGTTGAAGGGTTTTGCTTCTTAATTTTTTGGTCCACATCAAAGTCGTATGGGACTTTTGCACCCTTATTAATTAGGATTTCTAAGAACTGATCCTTTTTTTGCTCCACATACTTCTCCACATATTGTTGGAAGGATGGTTCTTGTTGCATTGTCATGAAATCAATAGTATCAAAGTTGGCATTAGTTACTCCATGTTGAGAGCCATGATGAGCTTGTTGGGAGGGTTGTCTTGAATATCTAGGAGGTGATTGTCTCCTACAATGATTATACCAAGAAGTCCTTCTTCCTCTAGGACTAGGTGATCTTGATGGGGTCCTTGACCTTCTTCTCGGACTTGGTGAGGGGGTAGATGGTGGAGATTTGGTTCCACTGTTGGTACCCCTATTGTTGAATTGATCATGGAGATGTTGCACTAGGGGCCTATCTCGTTCTTATTGTGTGGCTCTTCTCCTTATGTCTCGCAACGCTCATTCCTCATCCTCTAATTGTTTGAACCTTTCTTCCTTAGTAGCTTGTTCATCCAAGAAGGCTTGTTTCTCCCTCTCAATGCTCCTCAACCTATCACTTGTGTATCGTGAGGTGTCTCTAAGTAGACAAGGTTGTCTTCAATGTCTGGATACATTAGCTGCATTGATATGAGCATCACCAAACTCATTGTTTTGGTCTTCATGTTGTGACTATGTATTTGAGTGAGCTTTCCTATGATGTCTCTCAGTTCATTGATGAGCATCTAGATACCTTGTATTGATAGGAGGTGATCTAGGTGGACTATCAGAAGAAGACCCATCGAACATTGTGTGATCCCTATGTCATTGGAACATGTCATTAAGAGTTTGATTCATTGCTTCTCTTTGTTGTCTAGTGAAGGTGTAACTCAAATTCATATTTGATGGAAAAGGTGCTAAAGAGGAACTCAATCCATTAGGATTACTCTTTGGGTCAAAACCAACCTCAGACTCACTCTTAGGGGATTGATAAAAAATGGGTTCTTTTCCCTTTCGCTGTTGATGAATCTTAACTAAGGGTAACTGATTAAAGACAATCAGGGGTCATTTTACTTGATTCACTTGGTACCTTGTTGTAACTGACATGAAAGAAAAGGATTCTTGAAGATAAGACAACCTCTTGAAGTATCAACACCAAACTAAGATAATTAAAGTTCTCTAATCTCCAAAAAGAAATGGAAAGATAGAAATTGCAAATGGCATTAACAACACTGTCAAAGAGGTGCTAAAAATCAAAGGATCAATATGCTTGCACGTTTGAATAAGGAGGATGGACTTAGCCAAATTTTATAGTTGAAATTGAATTTGAGTGGAAATGATTTGGACAAAAGAGTACCAGAATTCTCCAAGAATGTTACTAACAACTCTAGAGATATACTTTCTCAACAGGAATAATCTTCTAACTTGACAATTATTCCCAAGGTGACTTTGTAAATCGAATGACACTACTCCTAGAGGGCTAAAACATAAATTCAGAGTAAAGACAGGTTTCCAGTGGCAAGATAAGTTACCTTCCTAAAGACCTAGCAAACTAAAGCAACTGCAAAATGACTGAAACTAGGTATACTTTAGAAAATTACCAAGTGACACTTTCCAGGCAAGCAAGGCACCACTTTCTAGGGAAGAAAGGAACCACTTTAAGACCAGGTGACACTTCACGCAATATAGAGTGACACTTTCCAGGCTAATAGTGTGCCACTTTCTAGGAAAGTGAGGCGACAGTTGTGCAGGGATGAACTATCACACGACAATTCTCAGAGCAAGGTGCGACAATGTTTCAGTGTCGTATGACTCTTTGACTAGTGAATGTGAAAAACTCAGTCTTGAAAGCAATTTGGTCAATGTTGTAGGTTGCAAGTACAATTTGTTTTATTTCAAGCACAATAATATTAGGAAGTAGACAAGTTTGCAAATAGTAGGTGATCAAACATGTCATAAAACACTTGCATAAGGGCAAAAGAAACCTTGCCAAGACAAGCAATTGTGATATCAAAACTAAAAATCTATGAGCATTACCGAGATGTTTGAGTATGCAAGAATGTTTACACAGGTATAGCACAACGAGGACACTTCAAGCACTTTCTATCCTAGAAAGTCAAGGCTTAATACTTAACAACTTGGCCCACACTTGATGCTCCCTTGCCTCACACAAAGTGGTTGCCCACAATAGATATTGGCTTTTTCATGGAAGTTTCAAAGACACAACCAAAGGAACACATATGGTGAGTAATCTTGGAGTGATTCGGGTTGTTCCACTTGGATCAATCCTTGCATCAAGAAGCTAAGCAACAAAATAGATTGGCCTCTATCTATGGTTCTTAGTAAGGGTTTCCATTCATAGTACCCCTCTTGCTCCTCATAAAGGACTGGGACCTCACGACCTCAAGAGTACATTAAGCATTCTTGCTCAATACTTTCCTCATGGTCACAATCCCACAAGTACTCACATCAAGCAAAGATAAGCACTATGTCTACCAAGGTTTTGTGTCCTCGATAGCCTTGAGTTTATAGGGGGTCAGAATAGCTAGCAATAAGCTTGTCCCCACTTGGGTCATTCCTCTTGATTGCTCAAGAGCAAGCCTGCTAAAGGATTCTAACAATCTTAACAAAAATGGATCAACTTATGAGATTCAAGGATTTTGTCTCACCACAAGGGTGAAGAGCATACTCCCCTTATCTCAAAGCTTTTTCCCAAACACACCAAGTAAAGGTTCAATTACCCTCTTGCTTTCAAACTCCAAAGATGGGTCAAGATTTTCTAGTTCACCACAAGGGTGAAGAGCATACATCTCCTACCACCCAAGAATTCCTACAACAAGATATTAAGTGCCTATGAAATGAAACAACTAGTATATGCCGCACTCAATATAGAAAGCAATTAAACAAGTACTTGATTTGGGTTTTTATGCTTTGGGCAGCCCTGCAAAAACCATTAGAAGCCCTTATGCATTTGAAGCTTTGACATGCATTATTTTGGCAAAATATTTCAAGAAAATACACCTACAACTACAACTTGTTAGGCCAACAAGGTTAGAAATATCCAAAATCAAATTAGCTCTAAGCAATCCACTATCCAAAAAGTGGAACATTTAACCCTTGACACAAACTCAAAGCAAGTCAACACCTTAGAAAACTAATGAGATCAAGAAAGCATAAAAGGGAGAACTTTGTGGAACACTTAATGCTCTTTTCAGGTAGACCCCTCCCCTATGTATGAATGCTGACCTTGCATCCAAAGGGCAGAAATGAGGGGCGATTAGAAATAAGCGAGTCCAACACCCAATTTAGCTAACAAGCTCAATCAAAAGTACTCGTCAAGTGAGTGTGAAGTGTGTCCAAAAAAGTGGAACATTTAACTCCTCACACAAACTCAAGATGAGTCCACACCTTAGAAAACTAATGAGATCAAGAAAGCATAAAAAGTGGGAAACTTTATGGAACACTTAACGCTCTTTTCAAGTAGACCCCTCCCTTATGTATGAATGTTGACCTTGCATCCAAAGGGTGGAAATGAGGGGCGATTAGAAATAAGCAAGTCCAACACCCAATTTAGCTAACAAGCTCAATCAAAAATACTCTTCAAGTGAGTGTGAAGTGATTCCAAAAAAGTGGAACATTTAACTCCTCACACAAACTCAAGATGAGTCCACACCATAGAAAACTAATGAGATCAAGAAAGCATTAAAAGGGGGAAACTTTATGGAACACTTAACGCTCTTTTCAAGTAGACCCCTGCCCTATGTATGAATGCTGACCTTGCATCCAAAGGGTGGAAATGAGGGGTGATTAGAAATAAGCGAGTCCAACACCCAATTTAGCTAACAAGCTCAATGAAAAATACTCTTCAAGTGAGTGTGAAGTGAGTCCAAAAAAGTGGAACATTTAACTCCTCACACAAACTCAAGATGAGTCCACACCTTAGAAAACTAATGAGATCAAAAAAGCATAAAAAGCAAGAAACTTTGTGGAACACTTAATGCTCTTTTCAAGTAGACCCCTCCCCTATGTATGAATGTTGACCTTGCATCCAAAGCACAAAAATGAGGGGAAATTAGAAATAAGCGAGTCCAACACCTAGTTTAGCTAACAAGATCAATCAAAAGTACTCTAAAGTTGCTTATCAATACTACTCACAAATGAAAAAGGGTTGAATCAATAGAATATTTAAATTTCCAAGAAAACATAAAGTGATCCCACAAAGTGGTGCATTTAACTCCTTATGTAAACAAGGAATGAATCCATGCCCCTAATCACTCAATGAGATATTTGATATTGGAAACCAAGAAGCATTCACTTACACAAACTTGTAAAAACAAATCTATGTTCTTTCATTCACCATTAAGAGAATAAAAGAGATGTGCCTATGAAAGCAAGTAAAAATTCAAGCCAAACACATGAGAGGTTCTTTTCAGATCCAAAATTCAAATGAAATCTGCAAATGAAATCTATCTAACTATAGTAAATCAAACTAGTAAATGGATTAAGCTAAAGTCGGCCAAAAAGGTCTAAAGAAACTCACTGTTAGGTACAGGTGACAGTACAATCACCAAAAATGTCACACGACTCTTCTTTGCATATGGGAGTGACAGTTTGTCCTGAGGTATTAGCTCTCCTTACCTGCAAGTGATAGAATGCAAAAAATAGAGCGACACTTTCTGTCAAACAAGGCGACACTTTTAACTCGTAAAGTGTCACACTTCTATACAGGAAAATTTCGCATGACACTGGTGAAACGTGTCACATGACACTCTCAGACAGAAAATCAGAGACCGAAAATAAAGCCAAAAATTGACGAAATTTTTTATGAAAATGCAAAAAATAAAGGACAAAACACTAATGTTCTACCCCACAGTGGGGACCAGAAATGTGTACTCTAAAATGTGCACCTCTATGGATCATTACAATCAAGAACACTCAAGAATGAGGCCTCAAAAATTGATCCAAAGCTCTCTATGCATGGAGTTGCAAGATTGTAAAATTGCTCTCAGCTAGAGCTATGAAGCTAATGACCTTGCTAGTCAACCACACAATGAGAGATTCAAGTGAAGACAAGGGCAAGAGTTCCAATATCTCCAAGAATGTTAAAATGAAATGCAATACAATGCAAGCTAAGAATGAAGATGCAAGATAGTCTATGAAAATGAAAGTGCAAACTAGGTTATGAAAGGAAAGTACAAGTCTTACAATCCCTCCTAATTAAACTATGTGATATTAATCTATAGCATAAAGAAAGTCTATACTAAGAATGCCATGATTATGCAACTATGAAAGCAAGAAAGCAAGCTAAATGAAATGCAACAAAAATGTCTTCAAAGCTTGAATGCAAGAATTTCTTCAAAGAGCTCCAAATAACCTAGAAAACCTGAAGCATAACATTAGCATAAAAGAGAATGGATATCTATATGCAAAATGAGGAAGAGAGCTCTCCTTTTATATGAAATGAAAAAGAATGGACCATGGAGATTAAGAGGAAAAAGACTTAATCAATGGTGAAGCATCAAAGAAGATAAATCCATGTGCACAAATATCCTCCAATAGGAAAATAAGAGTTGACTTTTGTGTCCATATGAGACAAAAAGTGTTTTTTCTCTTTTTTTATAAAATAAGAATAATGTTTTATTTGTGCAACTTAGGATAAGAGGAAAAGTGGGGGCTTTTTATTTATTAAAAGGGGAGGAAATATTCCTTTTAATAAATAAAGACTTAGGAATAAAATGGTTAGCCCAAGGCAAATAATCGAAAATGATGAAAATAGGATTTGATCAAGGAAATTGATATAATTGAAAAATGCTGATTTTTGAAAATATTGATTCAAGGATTTGATAAATTGCTGAATGGGGACCCAAAGTCTAGGTGACCATTTTAGGGTGCATACACTACTCAGTTCCACCTCTAATTAAACTTGTACACATTACAATTAGTTTTTAAGGCACACACATTTGGGGAACACAAATTACCTTTTCATTACAACTTATATGAGCAACAATTCAAAGCATAGAAAAATTCCCTAATTTGAGATCCAACCCAAAATTAGCGAGGCACCAACCTTAAAATTTATTACACAATAGATAACAAGAATCCCCTGTCTAATATAGGATGGGAATGATATCACTAAGAACATTTGTCATTATGCTTTATCATTTTATCAATCTCTCTCTCTCTCTCTCTCTCTCTCTAAGCCATGTAAAAGCCACCGGCCTTAGCCATCATTTTATCAATAATCGTAAGCCATCTAAAAGCCACCGGACTTAGCCATTGATTCTATTCAAGTGGAGTCTGCATTGGATTCTGTTGACCAAGATGAGTTTAAAACAACCTTCAATGTCATGTCCAATCCCATTGTGGTATATATAGTAAGCCTTCTCATTCCACCAATAAGGTTTAGGATCCGGTATGTGAAAATTTGATGGATCATGAGGTTGTACCAAATTATGAGCAATCAATGTCTTAAAAATATCTGCATAAGTGTCCCCAAGTTTAGTGAATTGCCCCTTTCCTGACTTAGATTTATCTTGATACTTGGGCTTGTGCTCTTGTTGATCTAAGGATGTTTGCAGCTTCATAGCTTGAACTGTGTTAGATGAATTAAGAACTCCTTGTTCCTTAGGTTGTGGAGAGTCAACAACTCTGTCATTGACTATGTGCTTATTTTTGTTCCAATATGAGTTCTTTTTATCCTTATTGTTGTTGTTATTGTTTTGGCCATTGTTGTTGTTACTTTGTTTGGCCAAAATACCTTTTTCTTTTAAAACATCCTCGATGCAACATGCAGTTTCTACCATAGTGTCAAAAGAATTAAAGACCATTTTTCTAACTTCATATCTTAATTCTAGCAGTAGATTGCTCGCAATTATATCAATCCTTTCTTCCTCAGGGATGGTCCTAGAATACTTGGAGCATAAGCGTCTCCACCTTTGTAAAAATGTCACAAAGGGTTCCCCTTGACTCTGTTTTAATTTACACAAATCAAGCATGGTGACTGACCTTCATAAATTATATGCAAAATGCTGCACAAACCTTTGGACAAGTTCTTTGAATGTTTTAACAGGAGGGATAATGTTAGTAAACCACTCCATAGATTGGCCTTTAAGGCTCCTTGGGAATAATATCATAAGGTAGGAGTCTTCATGATGAAATTCAAAGCTCATGATTTAGAACTATCGTACATGGTCATGGGGGTCACCACTACCATCATATTTGTCATATGTGGGGATTTCAACCTTTCTAGGAAAATCAACCATAACCACACTTTTGTCAATGGGATTAGGACATATAGAATCCAAGTTGAAGGAACTCTTAGGAGCCATCATTTTTTTCATAGTCTTTTGCATCTGCTTAATCACCTCATCAGTTGAAGGGTTTTGCTTCTTAATTTTTTGGTCCACATCAAAGTTGTATGGGACTTTTGCACCCTTATTGATTAGGCTTTCTAAGAACTGATCCTTATTTTGCTCCACATATTGTTGGAAGGATGGTTCTTGTTGCATTGTCATGAAATTAATAGTATCAAAGTTGGCATTACTTCCTCCATGTTGAGAGCCAGGATGATCTCATTGGGAGGGTTGTCTTGAATATCTAGTAGGTGATTATCTCCTATGATGATTATACTCAGAAGTCCTTCTTCCTCTAGGACTAGGTAATCTTGATGGGGTCCTTGACCTTCTTCTCAGACTTGGTGAGGGAGTAGATGGTGGAGAGTTGGTTCCACTGTTGTACTCCTATTATTGAATTGATCATGGAGTTGTTGCACTAGGAGCCTATCTCGTTCTTCTTGTGCGACTCTTCTCCTTATGTCTCGCAAAGCTCGTTCCTCATCCTCTAATTGTTTGAACCTTTCTTCCTTAGCAGCTTGTTCATCCAAGAAGGCTTGTTTCTCCCTCTCAATGCACCTCAACCTATCACTTATGTATCGTGAGGTGTCTCTTAGTGGAGAAGGTTGTCTTGAATGTCTGGATACATTAGCTACATTGATATGAGCATCACCAGACTCATTGTTTTGGTCTTCATGTTGTGACCATGTATCTGAGTGAGCTTGCCTATGATGTCTCTCAGTTCATTGATGAGCATCTAGATACCTTGTGTTGATATAAGGTGATCTAGGTGGAGTATTAGAAGAAGACCGAGCAGACATCGTGTGATCCCTATGTCGTTGGAACATGTCATTAAGAGTTTGATTCATTGCTTCTCTTTGTTGTCTAGTGATGGTGTAACTCATATCCATATTTGATGAAAAAGGTGCTAAAGAGGAGCTCAATCCTTTAGGATTACTCTTTGGGTCAAAACCAACCTCAGACTCACTCTTAGCGGATTGATAAAAAATGGGTTCTTTTCCCTTTCATTGTTGACGAGTCTTAACTAAGGGTAACTAATTAAAGACAACCGGGGGTCATTTTCCTTGATTCACTTGGTACCTTGTTGTAACTGACATGAAAGAAAAGGATTCTTGAAGTTAAGATGACCTCTCGAAGTGTCAACACCAAACTAAGATAATTAAAGTTCTCTAATGTCCAAAAAGAGATGGAAAGGTAGAAATTGCAAATGGTGTTACCAACATTGTAAAAGAGGTGCTAAAAATCAAAGGATCAATATCCTTGCATGTTTGAATCAGGAGGATGGACTTAGCCAAATTGTATAGTTGAAATTGAATTTGAGTGGAAATGATTTGGACAAAAGAGTACCAGAATTCTCCAAGAATGTTACTAACAAATCTAGAGATATACTTTCTCAATAGGAATAATCTTCTAACTTGACAATTCTTCCCAAGGTGACTTTGTAAATCGAATGACACTACTCCTAGAGGGCTAAAATAGAAATTCAAAGTAAAGATAGGCTTCCAGCAGCAAGATAAGCTACCTTCCTAAAAACCCAGCCAACTAAAAGAACCTGCAAATTGACTGAAACCAGGTATATTGCAGAAAATTCCTAAGCGACACTTTCTAGGTAAGCAAGGCACCACTTTAAGACTAGGTGACACTTTGTGCAATATAGGGGACACTTTCCAGGAAAGAAAGGCACCACTTTAAGACTAGGTGACACTTTGTGCAATATAGGGTGACGGTGACACTTTCCAGGCTAATAGTCTGCGACTTTCTAGGCAAGTGAGGTGACAATTGTGTAGCGATGAATTGTCACACGAAAATTCTTAGAGCAGGGTGCGACAACGTTTCAGTGTCGTACGACTCTTTGACTAGTGAATGTGAAAAACTCAGTCTTGAAAGCAATTTGGTCAATGTTGTAGGTTGCAAGTACAATTTTGATTTGTTTCAAGCACAATAATATCAGGAAGTAGACACGTTTGGAAATAGTAGGTGATCAAAAATCTCATAAAACACTTGCACAAGGGAAAAGAAACCTTGCCAAGATAAGCAATTGTGATATCAAAACTAAAAATCTATGAGCATTACCGAGATGTTTGAGTATGCAAGAACGTTTACACAGGTATAGCACAAGGAGGAAACTTCAAGAACTTTCTATCCTAGAAAGTCAAGGCTCAATACTTAACAACTTGGCTCACACTTGATGCTCCCTTGCCTCACACAAAGTGGTTGCCCACAATAGATATTGTCTTTGTCATGGAAGTGTCAAAGACACAACCAAAGGAAAACATATGGTGAGTAATCTTGGGGTGATCTAGGTTATTCCACTTGGATCAATCCTTGCATCAAGAAGCTAAGCGGCAAAATAGGGTGGCCTATATCTATGGTTCTTAGTAAGGGTTTCCATTCATAGTACCCCTCTTGCTCCTCATAAAGGATTGGGACCTTGCATCCTCAAGAGTACCTTAAGCATTCTTGTTCAATACTTTCCTCATGGTCACAATCCCACAAGTACTCACATCAAGTGAAGACAAGCACTACGTCTACCAAGGTTTTGTGTTCTTGATAGCCTTGAGTATATAGTGGGTCAGAATAGCTAGCAATAAGCTTGTCCCCACTTGGGTCGTTCCTCTTAATTTCTCAAGAGCAGGCCCGCTAAAGGATTCTAACAATCTAAACAAAAATGGATCAACTTATGAGATTCAAGGATTTTGTCTCACCACAAGGGTGAAGAGCATACTCCCCTTATCTCAAAGCTTTTTCCCAAACACACCAAGAAAAGGTTCAATTACCCTCTCGCTTTCAAAATCCAAAGATGGGTCAGGATTTTCTGGTTCACCACAAGGGTGAAGAGCATACTTCTCCTACCACCCAAGAATTCCTACAACAAGATATTAAGTGCCTATGAAATGAAACAACTAGTATATGCCGCACTCAATATAGAAAGCAATTAAACAAGCACTTGATTTGGGTTTCTATGCTTTGGGCAGCCCTGCAAAAACCATTAGTAGCCCTTGTGCATTTGAAGCTTTGACATCTGTTCTTTTGGAAAAATATTTCAAGCAAATGCACCTACAACCACAACTTGTTAGGCCAACAAGGTTAGAACAATCCAAAATCCAATTAGCTCTAAGCAATCCACTATCAAAAGTATTTAAAGCACTAAAGGTGGAACATTTAACTCGCCAAGTAAATGTGAAGTGAGTCCAAAAAGTGGAACATTTAACTCTTGACACAAACTCAAAGCAAGTCAACATCTTATAAAACTAATCAAATCAAGGAAGCATAAAAAGGAGAACTTTGTGGAACACTTAATGCTCTTTTCAAGTAGACCCCTCCCCTATGTATGAATGCTAACCTTGCATCCAAAGGGTGAAAATGAGGGGCGATTGGAAATAAGTGAGTCCAACACCGAGTTTAGCTAACAAGCTCAATCAAAAGTACACTTCAAGTGAGTGTGAAGTGAGTGCAAAAAAGTAGAGCATTTAAATCCTCACACACACTCAAGATGAGTCCACACCTTAGAAAACTAATGATATCAAGAAAGCATAAAAAGGGGGAAACTTTGTGGAACACTTAACGCTCTTTTCAAGTAGACCCCTCCCCTATGTATGAATGTTGACCTTGCATCCAAAGGGCGAAAATGAGGGGTGATTAGAAATAAGCAAGTCCAACACCCAATTTAGCTAACAAGCTCAATCAAAAGTACTCTTCAAGTGAGTGTGAAGTGAGTCCAAAAAAGTGAAACATTTAACTCCTCACACAAACTCAAGATGAGTCCACACCTTAGAAAACTAATGAGATCAAGAAAGCATAAAATGGGGGAAACTTTGTGGAACACTTAACGCTCTTTTCAAGTAGACCCCTCCCCTATGTATGTGTTAGCTCTTTTTATGTAGAATCACCATTATAGTTTTCAAACTTGACTCTCGGGTTCTCAACTTCAGATTCTTACAGGGAAAAGGCTAATTGGTAAGGACCACATCCTTCTTCTACTTCGGGCTCCACAGACCCAGGCGGGTGTACCTATATTCAGACTTAATGCTCCACAATGATATTAACGAAGCAAACATTCATTGCAAAAAAATGGCAAGTGTGACAAGGAAAAACTCCTTCTTTTCGAGCTTTGAACTCGGGCAGGTTAACGCCTTTTAGATCTACTTCTTGAAAGGATCACAACAACAGTTTATATCCTTGATACAAACTTTATCTTCTTAGTCGTTCAAACATACACGAAAGTAAATTATTATTTGAATTTTGTTGAGGGTGAGATCTCTGCAAATCAAGGATAGACCAGTGCCTTATCTTCGGGTATAGAGTCAAACAGTGAAATGTATACTTACAAAAATCTTCTAAATGAAACACAAACAAATCCCAGATGAAGTGCCTTACAATTCATCCTCTCTTAAACACATTTGATCATCAAATTCTTGCCAAATTCCTAAGCTCTCAAAAATTAACCTAAAGACATTACCCTTTCCTTGAAAGGAGCTAGAGATTAAAATCACAGATACCTTGTAAATGGTATATCAAAACTACCTTATAGATTCAATACACAAAATCCATATAATTCAAACAAGAAGACAATTGAAATCATGCAAGGGAATTCTTTTGTATTCCAATAAAATCTCACTGTATCAATACATTTCAAAATCTGATAAAATATTCTAAGATTTCAACAATGGCGCCAAGCCTCTACAGTATATTTTTCAACCTCTCTGAAATGAACAAGGACTTACTAATTATACCAATCAGCCATCTTGGAATCCTCAAAAGGATGCAACAAGCTTTGGATGGCTATTAAAAGATCTTGCACTAAAAACAAGATTACAAATCGAGAAAGTTGTTTGCAACAACAGATTACAAATATCTATTTCCAACAATCCTGCAGGTGGCATCTTTGTCTAAAGATATTTCAGAGTAGTTGCTAAATTTGTTGCATGAATGATGACTGCCATCCGACTAATTTACATCATTCTTTGTTTTAAACTTGCTCTCCCTCATTTTCTGGATCAGATGCCATCTGCAACTCTATTTGGCCAGGTGTCATATTCGTGTCTATGATAACTTGTTTGACATTTTGTCCCTTTTTACCTTGACTTTCAAAAGCTTGGAATACTAACACCTGCCGCTTCTTCACCTGATTGACCTTTCTTCTGAATCTCCTAATAGATATGTGGATTCCCAAGTCATGTAGGTTTCTTCACTTGGCCAATGAAAGGCAAGGACCTCATCTTTCTTTGGGGACAACTTTTCCCACTCAGCAACCAACTGATGAACCTCTATTCTCACATTAGCAAAGTGTAACCTAGCATCCTGAAGGAGTTCAATAAAGTGTACAAATGGGGTATTATCATCTGTACCTAGAATGTCATTTATTTTAGTCAGTACTCGTCTATCTATTTGCTCCATCCATTGAGCTTTATCCTTGATTACCCCATCTGCCTTAATAAGACCAGGGAAAATTTGGAAATCATCCTGGAAATATCTTGTCCTTAAGATTTCTGACCTTCTTCTTATACTCTCCCTGTTTACCTAAAAATCAAAAAGATCCTTGATAACCCTGTGAGTACTTGCAAGCTCAATATTTACAACACACTGATCCTTATTTTGATCAAACCATGACCTCAGAGTATCTTTCCTTGCAGTCCATCTTTCCAAAATTTTGTCCACAGTTGCCACCTCTTTCTGAAAAGTCACTAAGACATCTGCCAATTGTTTTGCAAATTTGTATATTTCTTTAGGTCTCACCTTTGCAACAAAAGGTTACACAACACCTTTTAACTTATCAGCTAACTTATTCTTTACCTTTTGATCAATATCTTCTTCATCTATGGAAGGAGGAGAAGGGGAAGGGGGAAGTTCAATAATGGGGCTTGATGAGGAAGGCCCTGCAGAGGAGGAAGCTATCTGAATTTGTTATGATAATTGTATTGGGCCCTGTTCTCCCAATTTCTTTCTTAAATCTGCAATCAGAATATCTCTCTCAAGAATCCCCTGTTTCATCTCACCATAAACCTTCAAAACTATTTCCAGTTTTGCAGTGAGCTCATCCTTCTCTTTAGCTTCCTTTTCTGCCACCTTTTCTGTTAATTGTGCCATGGCCATTACCATACCTGATGCCTCCACCAAAGATGTATCAGTAACTCTTCTCACAATTAAACTCCCTGAGAGGTCATCTTTGACAATTTGCTTTCCTTTATCACTTTCATTCTTCCTCAAAGACCACATTACCAATGCTTGATGATTATCACTGAAAGTGACTCCTTTAACAGCTTGTTATGCTTCTTCTAGAGTCCTATGGAGAGGAGTGGTTTGTTTTCTGACTACATCAAACACTACTACATCAGCTATATCCCATTCTAGGAGGATCAGTACTCCTGACATCTTTACCATATCTCTTCCCTGTTCTGGAGTGATTTGTTTGAACTTTGCAGTCATCTATGTTTTCACTTCTTCCTCAATAACTTGTAAATCCTTCTCCAGATTCTCTTCATGTCTCTTCTCACAGATTTCTTGAAATTGTTTGATGTTTAATTTCCAAAGAAACTGCATAAAGGCCCTAGTTTTAACAAAAGTGTCATCAACCAAAAACTCTTCACAAGCTTGCTTGATTATAGGGTCCAATTCAGTACCTGCTAACTCCCCTGCTGTTAGATCCAACTTAGGTTCTTCTGGTAGCTCTGGCACTCCCTCATTTACTTCTTCATAAGTCATGAAGATCTGACCTAGAGCATCTACTTGCTGTACTTGTTCTGCAATCTCTTGGTCATCAAAAATTCTTATAGGAGACTGTGATGGGGAGTACTCCTTTTCCACATGAGCAGGTCTCTCTTCCAACCTTTGTCTTTTTGATGGGGGTGGAGAATCAATTATATCTTCAAAAGTCTGAGGAGGAGAATCGGGGATCTCCACAATTTCCTCTTATTTTCCAATCTATTGTGAGGTTGATGGGATATCCCTTTTATCCATTTGCTTTGCTGGCTCTATTCTAGTATCACCACATTGTAACCAGTCTTCTTCTGTACCATATATCTCCCGGGGGGTAACCCTTTTGCAAACACAGGCTTGCTCAACAATTGTCTAGCCTTTTCTGGATCATCCTTCATAACCTTTTCCTTTTTCTCATTTAAAGTCTAGAAAATATCTTGAAAACAATTCATAAGAGTGTCTATTTTCTTGCCCATTGGAGTTATGCTTTTCAGGGGATCCCATCCTGAATCAAATTGTCG
Source organism: Chamaecyparis obtusa (assembly GCA_027943335.1). NCBI lineage: Eukaryota > Viridiplantae > Streptophyta > Pinopsida > Cupressales > Cupressaceae > Chamaecyparis > Chamaecyparis obtusa. The sequence goes on from BSBK01004653.1 coordinate 122,967, forward strand.
GATAAAATCTAGTGTCTTCTTGTATACCAACCATTTTTCTTTCATGACCTCTTGTTCCTGTATTTTAGCTACATTCCTGATGATATCTTCAGGGAAATTAAAAATATGGTTGATCATGGCACACTTGGCTCTCTTTTTAAACATTTCATTATAAAAACCTTCTGGATCTGTTGTTCTAGCAATTGCAGTAGCCATATGGTATGGAGCCAAAATTTTATCCATGTAGACCCATCCACCCTTGGTAATTATGAATTGATGGGCAATGGTAACATTTGGGAATAAAGTTCCCTTTCCTTTCCCAGTGAGGCCACACTCCTCAATATCTCCCGATTGCCTCAAAAACTCTGCAATTCCAATCCTAAGGGGTACTTGATAGGGCAGTATAAAAGGGGTCCCCATGAAACCATACAACCTGATAATAGTGGATACATTGTAGAAAATAAAATCTCCCCAATTGTGTACGATGTTCAGGTTCTTAGCAAACTGGTTTGGCCTAACAAGCTGTGCTAACATTGTTGGGATTCTTGGGTTATCTAAAACAAACAGTTTCCTGAGTCTAGCTGCAAAATGTTTATCAAAATTGATGAAACTGTGATCCTTCTTATCCCAGGTCATTGTGAGGCTCCATAGTTGGACTGGCATGTCTTTACCATCCTTCTTTCTCACCAATTCCATTTCTTGTTCAAAATAGCTTGCTCCTTTGAACAAAAACATATACATTATGAAAGAGTACCAGCAAAAGGGTCTATCACTTTCATTCTTTTGAATCTTTACTAATCCATTATGGATTAATTCAGCAATGAAAGGAGCAAAATCAAAAGTGATAGACACGTGTGCATGTAAAATTTGGATCATCATGCACATCAAGTGTATTGGCATCCTTTCACTAACATCTTCTCCAAAAACTTGACACAATGACCAATATGCACCCCTAGCTCTAAGATCAAAATATTCTATTTTAAAAGGCTTCGGAGTGTTCTGCCCCACAACAACCATTTTCCCAATTTTGGTGCAAAAATCCTTCAACAACTTGCCTCTATAATAGTTCCTTTGTGCATTGTATACTTGTCTTAGTTCTTCAAAGTTAATGCTTTCCAAACTTTCTGAAGGTTCACTCAACCCGAACACCTTCCTGATTTCTTTAGCTGAAACCTTAAACAATAACACTCCCTTTGCATCCCTAATTTCTTTAGTGATTGGATCATAATTTTTTGCAACCTGGGTCATCAAATCTACATCTAAAAAGACACCAGGCACGACGAGTTTTCCTAAGTCAGACTGCCATATATTGCTTGTAGGGTGAGGGGCATTTCTCTGACTAAAACCTACTTTGAACAATTCCAGTCCTGTGGTATCAGAGTCACCTCTTGCATTGATAGTACCAATCTTGGCCTCTCTAATAAAACTTGCCGTGTCATATAAACCTTCTACTATTTTTACCCTAGGGTCTTTGGGAATCAAACTCTTATTCTTCACCGGGGTAATGGAAGAGCCAGGAAGTAACTGCAATAAATCTTCGTGCAAACCTCTTTCACTATACTCTATTTTACCCGAAAATTCTTTCCTTGGGGCCATTTTAAGGTTTATCTTTAAAAGAAATCCTTGCAAGATAGACTAAACACAGAGCTGTGATTCTTTTAATAATGAAGCAAATCGCATAAGAATTTTACCAACCTTTTTTCTCAGAAACCACCTGGGAATAGCAGCCAAACCTCAGAAATCTTCATGCCTGAATCTCTACAAATTTTGATCTCTTTGTGCTTCTGAAAGTGCGGGAAATTCTGATATATGAGCCACTTAAAGTAGTCCTGTCAATAATTAATTCAGCATGATTGAAATAATTACTCCTTCGGAAGAGCGAACTGTCACTTCTTCAACGAGAAGCCTCACTTCACACCATTTTATCTTCAGTTTGAATGAGAACCATTGATCCTCATTAGTAGATGATCCAACAGCTTATCGCATGATTGCATAGTGTAAAAAACACTCACGCGAACATGCGACTAACCGTCACATTACCTTTCTATCTTTGGCGGTCTCTTGTAACTTCCTCCATTAACATGAAATGCTTTTCACATGATCGCATAGCTTAAAAGAAGCTTATGCAAACATGTGAAAACCCATTACCACTAACCATCACTATCTTATTTTAAGCCACCGGTCCCACCTCGCCTTCGTCAATAAAAAAATTCCACATTTGCAACACCTGGCAGAATGTCAGGTACTTTCTTTCTTTTCGAGCACCGGTGTCTGCTGAAGCTAACCAATGAGAAAACATCATTTATGCACATCTGTCAAAAGGTTTCACTGGAGAATCACACTTGATTCAATGCAAGATCAATGGCCTGTCGCATAATCGCATAGGTTGAAAGATCCCATGCGATTATACGATAGCTGTCTGATCTTCCCTTTACTATTTTTAAAACCTCAGAGATTCTTCTGTTACCAACCCTACTATTCTCAACAAATAGAAGGCTGCCACTTGTAAGATACTTGTTAGTGGTCCCACCTTGTTTCCACATTTGGCTTTTGTTATAAGATCAACGGTTATTTCGCATGTTCGCGTGGCTTGGAAATATTCCATGTGAACACGCGACTGCCGTTAGATCTTCTTTGAAGATTCATGGTTGGATAAACTTGAAACATAAGAAATGTTATTTATTGTACCGGGTTTCTATACTTAGGAAGAAATATAACCCCCACGTAAAAATAAACGCATCTGCTCTTTAAAGGACCTAAGTGACTTAAAAAGTAACGCTCGAAAAGAAATAAAGTAATTGACTTAGGATTTATTTTGAAAATGGAAAACACTTTGGGGTTTTTGACATGAATTCAAAATTCTTCAAGGACAAGACCTAGGGTAAGGATTTTTGAAATAGGGTTATGACAATTTTTTGAAGACATTTCAGCACTTGTACCTAGGACAACTTCACAGACCAGAGGACTAAACCAATGTTAGGACAAAAACCTCAGAAATTTAAGAATACTCCCAACAGTATGAATGTTGACCTTGCATCCAAAGGGCAAAAATGAGGGGCGATTAGAAATAAGCGAGTCCAACACCTAATTTAGCTAACAAGATCAATCAAAAGTACTCTAAAGTTTCTTATCAATACTACTCACAAATGAAAAAGGGTTGAATCGATGGAATATTTAACTTTTCAAGCAAACATAGAGTGAGTCCACAAAGTGGTGCATTTAACTCCTTATGTAAACAAGGAATGAATCCATGCCCCTAATCACTCAATGAGATTTTTGATATTGTAAACCAAGAAGCATTCACTTACACAAACTTGTAAAAACAAATCTATGTTGTTTCATTAACCATTAAGAGCATGAAAGAGATGTACCTATGAAAGCAAGTAAACATTCAAGCCAAACACATGAGAGGTTCTTTTTAGATCCAAAATCCAAATGAAATCTATCTAACTACTGTAAATCAAACTAGTAAACGGATTAAGCTAAACTCGGCCAAAAAGGTCTAAAGAAACTCATTGCCGGGTACAAGAAATAGTACAATCACTAGAAATTTCACATGACACTTCTCTACATACGGGGGTGACAGTTTTTCTTGAGGTGACAACTCTCCTTACCTGTAGGCGACAAAATGCAAAAAATAGAGCAACACTTTCTGTCAAACTAGGCGACACTTTTAATTGGTAAAGTGTCGCACTGCTATAAAGGAAACTATCGCATGACACTGGTGAAAAGTGTCGCATGACACTCTGAGACAGAAAACTAGAGACCAAAAATAAAGCCAAAAATTGACAAAAAATTTGACGAAAATGCAAAAAATAAAGGACAAAACGCTAATGTTCTACCCCACGGTGGGGGCCAGAAATGTGTACTCTAAAATGTGCACTTCTATGGATCATTACAATCAAGAACACTCGAGAATGAGGCCTCAAAAATTTATCCATAGCTCTCTATGCATGGAGTTGCAAGATTGTAAAATTGTTGTCAACTAGAGCTATGAAGCTAATGACCTTGCTAGTCAACCACACAATGAGAGATTCAAGTGAAGACAAGGCAAGAGTGCCAATATCTCCAAGAATGTTAAAATGAAATGCAATACAATGCAAGCTAATAATGAAGACGCAAGATAGTCTATTCAAATGAAAGTGCAAACTAGGCTATGAAAGGAAAGTACAAGTCTTACAATCCCTCCTAATTAAACTATGTGTGATTAATCTATAGCATAAAGAAAGTCTATACTAAGAATGCCATGATTATGAAACTATGAAAGCACGAAAGCAAGCTAAATGAAATTCAACAACAATGTCTTCAAAGATTGAATGCAAGAATGTCTTCAAAGAGCTCCAAATAACCTAGAAAATCTACAGCATAATATTAGCATAAAAGAGAATGGATATCTATATGCAAAATGAGGAAGAGAGCTCTCCTTTTATAGGAAATGAAAAAGAATGGACCATGGAGATTAAGAGGCAAAAGACTTAATCAACGGTGGAGCATCAAAGAAGAGAAATCCATGTGCACAAATATCCTCCAATAGGAAAATAAGAGTTGACTTTTGTGTCCATATGATACAAAAAGTGCTTTTTCTCTTTTTTTATAAAATAAGAATAATGCTTTATTTGTGCAACTTAGGATAACAGGAAAAGTGGAGCCTTTTTATTTATTAAAAGGGGAGGAGAGGAAATATTCCTTTTAATAAATAAAGACTTAGGAATAAAATGGTTAGCCCAAGGCAAATAATCGAAAATGATGAAAATAGGCTTTGATCAAGGAAATTGATATAATTGAAAAATGCTGATTTTTGAAAATATTGATTCAGGGATTTGATAAATTACTGAATGGGGGCCCAAAGTCTAGGTGACCATTTTAGGGTGCATACACTACTCAGTTCCACCTCTGATTAAACTTGTACACATTACAATTATTTTTTAAGTCACACACATTTGGGGAACACAAATTACCTTTTCATTACAACTTATATGAGCAACAATTCAAAGGATAGAAAAATTCCCTAATTTGAGATCCAACCCAACATTAGAGAGGCACCAACCTTAAAATTTATTACACAATAGATAACAAGAATCCCCTATCTAATATAGGATGGGAATGATATCACTAAGAAAATTTTTCATTATACTTTATCACTTTAACAATCTCTCTCTCTCTCTCTCTCTCTCTCTCTCTCTCTCTCTCTCTCTCTCTCTCTCTCTCTAAGCTATCTAAAAGCCACCAGCCTTAGCCATCATTTTATCAATAATCATAAGCCATCTAAAAGCTACCAGCCTTAGCCATTGATTCTATTCACGTGGAGTCTGCATTGGATTCTGTTGACCAAGATGAGAATGAATTATTTGTCACTTAATATATTATAAATATTTGAACTGAATCCTAAAAACATTATGCAATTGCATCTCCTTTCAAAGGATTCGATCTCACTGATTTTAATCTGTGAGGACCCACATGATAAATTCCTGTGATTGGGACAATTTGGAAGATGCACACAAGATTTATTAACTTATAGTGTATAATTTATGAGAATATTAACAATATAAGGACTCTTCCTAATTCCACCATTCAAGTGTCACTTTTCTCTAGATTTTCCCCCACATTTTCCTACTGAAATCGGTGCTAATTCTTGTCACATTCAAACAAGCGATAGGAGATAAACAACTGAAACCTTAAATTGGTTTCTTCTAAATACCTAACCTGTGCTAACGTAAAGGGCCTAAATGTTCTTAGGTCTATGAAAAAAGTGAAAATTAAAAAAATGAAGAAAGATGGTTTGATTAACATTATCGAGCCACTCAATTAAAATAGAATGTCCCCTTTTTTCATGTGCAATTGCCACATTATCTATTAGTACATGTAAATGTTAAAATATATCCACTTCATAATTTTTTATTTTGAAACTATTATATTCATGAGATATATGTTCACCTTTGAGACAAAGGTTATAAAAATATTATGTACACGTGCTAATTACAGCCAAAAACCACACCAACAATGACTTTGATGCTTATGGAATTTAGATTACAATGAATTCAAAATTCCCTAGCTTGATTAATAAACTATATCCTTTCACTTTTTTTATTTTTTTTAACAAAGGCTTCATTAATCTATACTCAGATTTAAAATATTTTACTCAATCAAAATTCCTCTCTATGATTAACAAATAATAATTTGAATCAGGTTCAAATTTTTCAACTATCAACATAATAGATTTTGGCAAGATGTAAATTTTAAACAAAGAATGCTAGTCTATGAAGGGCCTCAGTCTATTGGATTATCCATAGCTACTATGTTGGTGGGCCTTTTCTAGACCCCGTTGTTTTGTTGTTTCTTTCTTTTTTTCTTTTGGTTATTTATTTATTTATTTACCGTAGTCTTATCTCTTGTAAGACTACTCTCTTATGTTTTAATGATTAGTTTTTAATGGGTTGGGCTCTTCCCTACTTTAATTAATTAGAACATTCAAATAACTTGGACTATTTTGGAATTTATTAAGAAACTAAATTAAAAATAATGTAAAGTAATATTTTAATTTCATAATGCCTAAACTAATTTTTGGCCTTTAGATTGTCACAAATGTTACTTTTATCTAATATATCCCTATAGATTTCCATTTGTGGGTTCTTGGCAGCACATACAAATCTAATTTATTTCACATTAGTGAACCTTATTCTCATCAAACATATGTAATATTAGATCAAAATGATAATTGATAATTCTAAAAAAATGATCACTAAGGCAAAATGTGAATCCTTAAAATTTAACTACTTTGAAAGTTTGTATATATTTCTTATTAATATAATTTTTATAACAAAATGGTGGTGGGTGATATTAGAGGTAGTGGAACTAGGGTTTCTGATGAAGGGGATGGAGATTAAGATGAAGATGACACAAATAAGGGAGGGGATGAATGGATGTTGTGTGTTATGGTTGCCTATCTTCTACATTTTTGGTCATTTCCATAGGTCCCTTCCTATTGTGACATGTTTGTTTCTTTAAAGTGGGAAGCTTTTTAGGGTGTTCAGGTATCAATTTTTGGTGTGCTACCATGTATTATCTATTTGATGGCTAATTTCATATTTTTCTCTATTAGTAGCAATTATTTTAGGGATGTTTTTATGGCTCTATTTTCTGATATGGGAGGCACCCATATGGTTTCACATAGGTCTTTGCTAGTGTGAGCCATTATGTGGCGGACCTTTTTTTCTTGTGCCTTGCTTATTTTCTTCATATGAATTCCTCTTGTTGGATTTTCATCCCTTTTTTGAGGATCTATGGCTTATCTATAGAAGGGTTTCATTTCTTTGGAAAGTTTTCTCATGTTTGCAAGTCATTAACCCATTCATTATGTAGTTTTCCTTGGCGAGGGATATCATTTTAGAAGGTTTTTCCACTCTATTATAGGGATATAAGATTATTTTATTTGTGGCTTATGTTTGTTAGATTAGTGTGCCTTGGTTTGGTTCACCTACTAGAGAGATGGTGTGGTTACATAGGATTATAATGGGTTTCTCTTGTTTGGTCTCAGTATTGAGATTTCAAAGAGGTTTTACTTGAGTTCCTGTGAGTTTTTTTGAGGGGTGCTATTATTATGTGGTTTATTGGTGTTTGGATCAAAAGCCTCAGTTAGATGATTGGTTTCTCTATTGTCGAAAAGGATTCTTTTGATAAAGTTTGTGCAACAATTGGAGATTTTTCCTCTACCTCTCTTTTATCTTCCATGGTTTTCTTTTAAGTGGTAGGAGCTTTGGTTTTGCCTCAATCTTTTATCTTTATTATTTTGGGAGATGAAGGATCCCTCAGTGCTAGTTTCATCTATTTGTTTTACTATGTATATATGTCATATTGTTTGGGGTATGAAGATTTAATCTTCCCTCATGTACTTTTTTTATTTTTTACTCATGCCCTTTTGGCATTCTCTCTAAGGGTTTGGTGTTTTTATTTTCCATATTTTTTCATGGGTGTTTAGTTAAATATTCATATAGTCTTTGGAGTTTCTTGAGGGCTGAATTTTTTAAGAGGAGGAGAGTTGATGATTTCAACCTCTTCATTTTCCTCTTTATGTTCTAGGTGTTGTACAACTTATTGACTATGTTTCTTAAACCAAGTGCTTCGTTGTTCCTAAATATAGTTTTTCTCGAGGTGGTGGAGTGTAAGCATCTCAAGGGGGGTATTTTAATGTTCTTGTACCCATCTTCCCATCTCTTTGTGCTTGGTTTCTTCTTCCTTCATATTGTGCTCTTTTGAAGGTGTTGTTTAGTTTGTGGCTAAAGTTGAGTTGGAGTTAATTGGGTGTGAGAATTTTAAGAGGATGAGCATTGATGTGCTCACCCCCTTCCCCCTCCCCTTCCTCTCTCTTTTCTAGATCCCTTATGGCTTTCTAGTTTTTTCTTTGATATTTTCTCACTTATTGGTTGTAGGGTTGTTGATTATTAAATTTTATGAGTATTTTAAGAGGTTTGGCTTGATTGTGCTCACTATCTTCTCCCTCCTATCTCTTCTCTAGATTTCCTTTATTTATTCTCATGTGGTTTATTTTAAGGGGTTGAGCATCGATGAGCCCATGACCTCTCTTATCCTATCACTATGTGAGGCTACCTCTACACTATTAATTTCTTTTTTATTTTTTGTGTTCCCTATTGAGGTGGTTGTAAATTCTATGGAAGTGGAGTTCTATGTGGCCAAGAAAATTTGGTTGCTCCTTGGCTTGTCTTTTTCTATATTGGCTTGTATTGAGGTGGACTGTTGTGGTGCATGTGAAGGTTTTCTAGGGAGTGATTGTTCCATGTTGAAGGTTGTGAGAACATTTTAAAACCCCTTGAATGTAACTCTTATGTTCATATTTTGGGCCCTTGGTTGTCTTATGGCAGATTTATTTGTTTTTGGTTATGGGATCCATGTAAAACATATGTTTCAGGTTATGGGAACTTATCAAAACCTTCCAAGGTTGAGATAGCCTTTAAAAACCCTATGTAATTTGGTGAGGATTTGGCCTATTTTTGGTGTAGCTAGTATCTCTTTTTGTGTTTATCTTTTAGGCTACTAATATCTTAGTTTTTGTAGGGTTTTTTTTGTTTGATGTCATGTTTTGTGCAGTAGTTGTATGTGAGTTCCAATTCCTATTAAAATTTATTTGTATTCGGTTTTCTGGCCCAATCAAAAATTGTTTTTTCCTTAATAAAAAATTTACACATAGTAATCTATTCATTGGAAGAATTAAATGGAACCAAATAAATGAGCATTTTAGACCTTTTGTCTCCATTCAAAATATTAAATTTAATGTTTATATTATCCTGAATATGTATATTTTACTAATAAATATATCTTCATAAATTGCAAGAAATCAAAGGTAGATATTGAGTTTTAAATTTATTTAAAAAAATGTGCAACTATGATAAGATAAGTCACTAAATAACAAAAAAAAATAGTGAAAAATGGACTTAGAATATAGTAATTTTTTTGTCTAACCAATTATGAAGATAAAAAATTAATTAGTTATAAATAAAGATATGATATAGAAACACCAAAATAAATCTATTCAAATTTAAAATATCAAAAAAAGAAATCATGATATGGTGATGAGTTAGTACTAATAGTGGCTCTATCTGAGGATGCTTGAAAGAAAGTTCATAGAAAGAATCCATGAATCTCAGGGTGGCAGACCACAAAAACACTAACCTACTATAGAAAACAAACACACAATAGAAGAAAACACACCTATACATATATTGCAAAACTACTATGCATGGAATAACTTGAAACTTAATTGAAGAAAAACTTTAGAAATTGTCCATGCACTGGCAATTCTTGTTCTTCATCATCCAAATTCTTCAAAAAATAAGAATCATTTCCATGAATATGATGAATAACATAAGGGCCCAACCATAATGATTCAAACTTTTTATGTTTTCCCTTATCTGTAGCCCTGGCATTCCATTGAAGGACTAAGTCACCAGGCTGGAACTTCCTGATACTAGCTCTTTTGTCAAATATATATTTCATTTTTTGTTTTAATCTAACATTTTATTTTTTACTCTCTCTTCTCATCTCATCCAATTCAATTAATCGGGCCATCCTATCTTGCAAAAGTTCACAAACTTCTAAACCTTCATCTTGCATGAATTGATAGACAGGCAATAAATTGTTAACAGGTAATCTAGACATCATACCATATACTAATTCAAATGGAAACTTACCTGTGGCCCTTTTTTTTGTAATTATGTCTGCCCATTGTGAATGTTTCAACTGTGCATGCTACGTTATCTAGTTCTTTTCTAATGTTTTCTTCAAGATCTACAAAATGCTCTTGTTACTTGATTTTGCATGTCCATTGGCCTATGGGTGATATGGGGATGAATATGAAAAATTAAATCCCATATCTAAACATAAATCAATAAATTCTTCTCACCTAAAGCACATGGCGTTGTCCATTACTAGTTTGACAAGAACACCAAACCTAGTAACCACATTATTCATCAAGAACTAAATTACCACTATTCTAGTGGGCTTCTTAGTTAGGGTTGCCTCAATCCATTTTATAAAGTAATCTGTAGCAACCATTATCCAACTATGTCTCCCACTAGATTTCTTTGCAAATTCTCCAATGAAGTCATTACCCCACATAGAAAATGGAGCTTCTGCAGCTACAGGGTTTAACAATAATGCTTATGAAAATTTTAACTTATTTGAGAATATTTAGCATGGCTCACATTTTTTGACAAATGAATATCATTGAAGAAACTAGACCAATAATAACGAGCCCTCAGGATCTTGTCAGCTATTGTCAAGAGTGCATTTATTTTAATACTTTCTCAGACTATCCTTTGTCCAGATACAAGAGAAATATTCCATCTTTATCTTTCCAATATAAGTCACCCAGTAAAAACACATACATTTGAGCCTGCAATCTGAGGCTCATCTTCAGATTATCATTTAGGCACTGTAGGCAACTAGCATTTTTGAAAAAATACGCAATGTTAGTGTACTGCGGCTCCATCTCTATAAGCTTGTAACCATTCTTTCACCCATGGTAACATTATTCACCTAGAGCAAGTCCAATTTTTATTTAGCCATCAACTTTGCTAACCCCAAACCTCTAATCAATTGGTAATATGAATCTCCAAATCAAACTCCTAGATTCTATTAATCTACTTGCATATTTTCCCTATAACCTCACTCTGGACTAGAATGTCCTTCACTACAGCATGAGGAACATATGCATTAATCTTGGCACATACCAAATAAGGCTTGAATGCTTTACCTACTTTCTCCAATGCATAAGCTTGTTTTTCCATTAGCTCATAGTTAAATTTAAATGTCTGTAGTGATTTTCTAAAGAATGCAATGGGGTGCTCAAATTCTTCCCCATCCTTTTGTAATAGAACTGCTACAATAGTATGAAAAGATGCAAAAGAAAACAAACAAAAAAGTTTGGAATAATCAGGAGATATTAAAACAGGGGCTTCTTGGATTGTTTGCTTAATTTTCTCAAAGGCCTTTTGTGCTTCCTGATTCCAATCAAATTTTACATCATTTTTCAAAAGCTTGACTATGGGCTTGACCATTTCTGCAAAGTTAGCAATGAATCTTCTAACAAAATTAATTTGTCCAAGGAAAGATTGTAAACCTTCAAGGTTCTTGGGAGCAGGAACCTTTTGAATTACTTCAACTCTTTCAGGATCAATTCTTACTCCTTATTTTGACACTATATGCCCTAATAGCTTTCCTTCAATAACATCAAATTATCATTTCTTGGGATCCAATGATATGCCAAACTCCAATGATTTGACCAAGACCTTCTCCAAGTGATTGCAATGGTCAATAGCCCTTTTTGAATAAGCAGTCAGATCATCCTGATACACCACCATGAGAACATTGATAAGATCCTTGAAAGCCACATCCATTGCCCTTTGAAAAGTTTCTCCAGCATTTTTTAAACCAAATGGCATACGGACATACACATAAGCTCCCCAAGGAACAATAAATTTTTTTAAAAATTATTTTGATTCCTTAACCTGTACTTAATTATACCCTAAGAAACCATCCATCATGGATAATAACTCACAACCAGTCACCCTATGAAGCATTGCTTCCATGTTGGGCAATCCATAATTATCTTTCAATGAGGCAATATTTAAATTCCTAAAATTAACACATAATCTTATGTCTCCATTCTTCTTTTTGATTGGTACTAAATTGGAAACCCAAGATGAATGTCTTATAGGCTCAATAATACCTACATCCATTAACTTTGTCAACTGTGTTTGCATTTTAGTAGCTAGTAAGAGATTGATAGGCCTTTGCTTCTATCTAAAAGGTTCGGTATCTTCTTTCAAAGGGATTTCAAGCTTAAATAAGTATTTTTTGTAAGCCTTGAGGTCATCATAAGACCAAGAAAATACATGCTTGTATTTATTCATCAATCTTATCAAATTAGTTCTCACATCCATATTTAGCTTATTTCCAATGTACACCAACTATGGGGATGTCACATATCCTAAATTTATTTCTTCCAAGTCCTCTACCTTGGCATTGGATTTTTGTGACATGTAATTATCATTTATTTTGAACGTGCCTTCTAGCTCAACTAACCCCTTAGGAATATGATTAGAAGCTAACTGAACAATTTTATTTCCAAGGATACAATCCTTTCCATTAATAACCTTTGTTGAGGTATCACAATTAATTTGTTGGCCATCATATTAATCTAGGCCCTGAATAAATCTAAGGATATTACCATCATCCTCAAAAATTTTCCAATTACAAATTTTATTAGGCACAAAAGACCAAATCTTAGTTTCTAACATTGAGACACTAGTAAGAGTGACATCATTATTTTTTAATGAAACATTTACACAGAAATATTCCATGATATTATATGACCTTTCCACCCACTGAATATTGAAAGAATCAAATAATTCTATTCTATTCTAGACAAAATATCTATACAATTGCAGTTTGTCATCCTTAGCAGCATACTTAGATCTAATCTAAGAAATAATTAATTGGTAATCTCCATGAACTTTTAAACATTTTATACCATTCTTTATGGCAATGTCTAATCCCAATATCAATGCCTCATACTCATCAGTGTTATTTGTGTATTGAAAAGTCAACACAAAGGAGTATTTAAAAGTAATACCTAATGGGGATATAAACAATACACCAACTCATGATCCTTCTTTAGAGCACCTCCATCAAAGTACATCTTCCATAACCCATTTTTCTGCAACAGCAACTCATCAACTATTAGAATGGTATTCCTCAATTGTGGCTTGATTTCTACAACAATGAAATTCTCTAGATATCAATGTCAACACAACAATTCAAGTCTTCAAGTCCTACCATCTTAACCATGACAGAAGAGAGAGGATATATGTACAACTTAACCTTAGCACCATTTATAGGTATGGTAGCATATGACAAGTCCAGTTGCAATTTTCCTCCCACTGCTACTACCCACTATCTTGATAGAAGCATACCATAATGAGGCTTGGTAACAACTACAACTACATCCATTTTATAACATTGGCCTCAAGGAATGCAACAATCTTCACTTCTATTCCCACAAATATTCCTACCACAGGAACTTCCCTATTATCCATGGCATAACATCTTTCATTTGATGTATCATCTTGAAGTCCTAGTTCCTTTATTACATGATATGGCATCACTGTAGCTACAACCCTTGCCTTTTCTTACATTTGGTTTTGGAGGAACCCTATTTTGAGAATCATCCTTTACAATAACTAACCATGATACTCCCTGATCAGGGTCTACTCTTCTATTCCTCAAATTATATGAGGATCTAGCTTAAGAAATGATAGCCACAGTAAGAGTCCTAATTTCTTCTTCACTTGGCTTTCTCCAATGATCTTTACCTAATTCTAGTCTGATCACATTTGTTGATTTGCAAACATCATTTTTAGACTCATCTTGATCTGAATGGACAAAAAATTATTGTTCATATTTTGGGAAATTTATTCTCCTATAATCAACATCAACAAGTATTTCTTTATCTTTTGAAGATGAAATCTCTTCCATTTTCTCAATGGTAAACATGTTAACTTTAGGCTTTTCAGATCCTTCATTACCTCCTACATGTGGGTCTTCCACATCTTCTCCCAAAGGTTGGGCCACAACAAATTGATATGGTTAATGAGGCATATTAAAAGCCACACACCATGGAGTATTCTCTACATTATGTGTTGCATTCCTTTTTAAAGGATTAGGGGTATCCCTTCCTTTTTTAGTCTCATGGGTATAAAAAATAGGCTCCCCATCCTTTTGATTTTTCTTGTAAGGCTGATCATGCAACCTAGGGAATCTTTCCTGCCTCTGATATGGGGATCTATTGTCCTGAAAACCTCTCTCACATTTTCCAACTTGTCAACCTTATCCTCTTCTTTGGCAAGGTCTACCAGCATGTGCTTTGGTTTCTTTCCATAATCTTCCTTCATCCCTTTTGTACATTTGACCAAATTATTTCCTATTACTTTAAATATTTATTGCTAACTTGAAAGCATCTCTAATAGTACATGAGCTTTTATCTATCTAAAGATAAGACATTTTTCCATCCAAAGCATTGAAATTTGTGGTCAGGCAAACTTCCTCATCTAATCTCAAAACTTGGAATAATTTATACATTTCCTTTTGAAACCTTCTATTGAAATCATACATGCTCTCATTTGGATGCTTCTTGATATTATTGAACTCATTGAGCATATAACTAGAATTAACATGTTCAACATGTTGCCTTTTGAAACTTTTGACAAACTCATCACATGACATTATACTATTCTTAGGCAAGCCCCTATACCAATCCCTAGCATATTTTATTAATGACTGAACAAATAACTTCATTACAACATCTTCATTTTCAATTTCATAATCATTTATCTTATCTATAAAAGACTTAAGATACTCTTCACATGTGACAACATTATTTCCTTTGAACTCAGGGATTTTGTCTCTTACCTCATTTGGGATTGCATTTGGTTGACCAAGGATACCATCAAAGAATAATGGTCGGTATCTATCCAAATGAATAGGCCTTTGAAAATTTTGTGAAGCTTGGGCTCCACAACCTCCAATAGTTTGACGCAACACATTTTCCATGGGACCACCAACAAATGGAACTACAGAATTAACATTTTGGGCTAGTTCTTGGATCACTTTTTTGGAGCCTAAAGCTTGGAAACTTGGCTTGGGACCACTTGGTTTGTTCTATGGTATTTCCCCAAGAGTAACATGGACTGAGCTACTGGTAGTGGTATTCATACTAGCATGTAGGAAAGCAATTTTCCTCTTCATCTCATTTGTAACAACCTCCAACTCCATTTTTTCTAATTGAATTGCCAAGTCCTCCTTGCCCTTTCTAGTCTTTTCCAATTCTAAGTTAGTTTGGGAGATAAAATTAGGAATAACCTTACCCTATTTAGGTTCATTTATACTAACCCCAACCATATTTTGTTTTCCTTTATCAGATGCTTCCCTGACATTATTTTTGAGATCTTTATTTCTTTTGATCTCTGATGGGTGCAACTGTCTAAGAACTGGGCCTTCTACTTCAAATTCATCCTTGTTAGAATTTGAATCATTTTTATCAACTTGTTTCAAAGCTTCAGTATCACCAAATAGGTCTTTGTCTAAACCCTTGAATTCCTGATTTAAACTTTGAGCCATTTGCTCATTGTTCTTTATTTTTCTCATGAGTTGTTCTCTTTCCATGAGTAACTCATAAACCTCTTGCTCTCACTTATTTATTCTATTAGAAATTTCTATTCAAAAATTTCTTTGTGCTAAACTAGCAACTGGTAAAAAAAGATATCAGAGTTGCCACCCATAAAACATGTGGGGATAAATTTGTAAACTGGTCTTCAAATAAAACAATGGATGATTAACAAAAATTGTAACAAGCCTATTGCAAAATATAAGTCCCCACTAGAGTCGCCAATTTTTTTAGTGCTTAAAATTATTTTAGATGGTAAATACAAATTTAAGATTTTGATACATGACTCAATGGACCCAGAAGATACATCTGACAATATCAAACACTAAGGTGTTAAGGATTTTATCCTTCTCCACTTCGAGCTCAAAGCTCAAGCAGGTGTACCTAACAGATTTAGTTCTTTAAAGAATCACAACAATTATCTATACACTTGATACAGACATAAATATCTAATTCTTTCAACCTAAACTTAAGATAAATTATTATTCCATATTGTTGGGGGTAATAAATGCAAATTGAGCAAAGACTAGTGCCAAATCCTAGGACAAACAGTCAAAGAACATACATCCAAAGGAATCCCTCAAATCTAATATACCCAAAACCTAGATGAGATGCCTTAAAAATCACCCTCTCATTTACACATACTGTCATCAAATTCTAGCATAAACTATGAATTTCCAGAGATCTTCCTCAATATTTACCCTTTCCTTGAAAGAAACTTAAGGTTAACCGCACCATTTACCTTGTAAATGATGTATTAAAGATGCCTTACAAATTTAATACATAGAAAGCTCAAAATTCATATCAAAAGACAATGAGATATGCAAATGAGTTTCAATATACTCTCATTGATATTTTCTTTGTATCAGTACATTCAAAGATAAACATTCTTTAAACAAGAACATCAGATACATAACTCTCTTTACAAATGTATCTCACCACCTTTTACAAAAGTAAAAACTTTCTATATATATCAATCTATCCATCTTGGAATCCTTAAGAAAAGGATGCAACAAGCTTCAAATAGATAGGATAGAACTAGGGTTTCCAAAAACTACAACCAAGGAATCAGCCAATTCACTATAGAAAAGACATGCCAGGAAATATGGAGCAATCGGATCCAATTTGATCTTCAGTTAAGGCCAAAACCTAACTGGTACACAATAAAGATAGTAAATTCATCATTTTGGCCTTTTTTTTATCTTCAACTACATAATAAATGACATGACTATTTCACCCACCATTCCATGGCATGGACACCCTTCGTAGTTGAGCATCACTTCAAGATCATTACATGACAGTGAACAAGATCAGATCAAATAGATTGGTCACCTTTGCATTTAATAACCAGTCATCTACTAGAGTAAACCTGATTCAATCCTACTGAAAAACCCTAGAAAATTTTCAAAATGTCCAACTACAATGGTTAATCATCAAATTTAAAACACAACCGTCAACTCTTGTCATTCCTGGCACATCGTGTAGCCCATAAAATTTAGCATAACAGTCAATTTGGCCTTAAAAAATGACTAGGCATATCACCATCCTTAGTGATTGTTATACACTAAGTTTTCACCCTTGGTTCAAGCTCTCATAGTCTTGATAACCTAGTATAACATGGGAATCATCTCCAGGTTGTGGGACCTATGCTAACTGAGATGAGACCTCCAGGTTCTAGGCTGGTTCCTCTTGGATAATCACCTTAATTTTCTTCTTGACATGAAAAGTAAAACTTTTGAGGAAAGGGATAGAAGGAATTCTTGAAAGAAAAATGACTTGAAAGCAAACTACCTACTAGGTGATACACTAAAATTAGGGTTTGGATCTCAGTATAGAGGATGAAATTAATGAACAACTTAGGTCTAGGAGATCACAACTCAATGAATAGGCTTGCATAAATATTTCATAGAAGGGTCTACAACAGAAAGAGGCTATTCATGGAAAAGGAAGATTTCACAAAAAATAGCATTACTAAAGATTTAGACACAATTTATGACCTACAAACAAACATTCACTTCTACAACTCAACATAGGAATGAGACAACATTGTTAGGGGGTTGAAGTATATCCACAAAAGCATTCACATCCATTCATCCAAAATAACACACAATAGTTGCAGAAAGAGAGAGGGATCATGAACCCTAAGATATCACTGAAACATCATATACTTCAATCCAATAAGAGATAATTCAAATAAGGAAGCATAGGGACATGGAGGATTGTCACAAAATACCTTTGCAATGTTTTTATTATCAATGGGAACTTTACAACTATATAAGCCAAAGGGTAGAAATGATACCACAGATGACCTTTACGAAAAGATGAATTTCTTCTACAATTGTCCAACTCTCAGCTCAAAAGCTACAAAAATACAATATATACATCTCTTCTAATGCACACAGGCAAGAGAAAAACTCATTAAGGTTACATAAATCTGCATAAAATAATCCAACCCTAAACCAGTCATTTCTAATCATAAATGTTCATGAAAATATCTCAATCGATCATATATGTCTTTGCGTGTCCATCCCTGTATTGAATCTACCTGCAAAACCAAAACCTTGATCCAACTACCTCTCTGCAAGTCAGGCCATCATGAATGCTCAAATCTGGTACTCTCGGAAAGCAAGAAATTACCTATGACAGCTACGTAGGTCTTCACATCATTTTCCTCAACTGCAATCATCCTTCAAACATAAATTTTAGCTACCCATTTTGTCGCAACCAACCATTGGATCAAAACCTAGCAAAAACCCTTTAGAGAAATATTTAAAATTTGAATATTAATAACTAACAGGTGGCACCACACCTTTCTTCCATCAACGGCTAATGTTTAAATCTCAATCTCTTTCTAAAACATGAGCATTAGATCCTCTTATTTACTTGAGAATCATTCGTCTATAGAATTAACCTCAACTCCACCTCGTGTTACCTTTTCTTATTGGTCACAGGACTGCTAATTATTTTAACTGACCTTAGTTAAGTCTGGTGAACATGAAATAACCTCTAGTCACTGATTCACAGAACCTTGCTAACCTTGGGCCCATTTTCCACAAAGAAATCTTTCATTCACCCCGACTGCCTCATCAGTAAACACCTCGGCAAGCTTTGACAATGGACCCACTCAGACTGAGATTCTAATCTAACGGTGGGTGCATGATCTCATGGCCACCAGATATTCCTTTAGATCATACACCCTTTGTAGATCTTCATTAAGCTATGACCCCACTGACATATCGGTCCACCTGGAAGTCTTCATCAGCATGCAGAAACCAATCACATTTGAGCAAGTCAGCATACCTAGCAACACGGTCCCATAGATTTTCTCTTTACTTTGACCAATCAAAAGATGGCATGTCACCCTGACCTAGCATTGGACCCACTGACAGGACCTAAACACTTGTTATATTGAACGGTGGGTGCAAGATCGCATGTGTCAGAAAAGGGCTATGCAAAGATACACCAACCATTGATCTTCATCCTTCTGACATCCCTGTAGAGACTCTGACATGGTTTGACTGACAAATCTTAGTCATCACTCTGTGGATGAATAGAAAATGAGCACATCAAAAAATGAGGACCCACCCACAAGGTTTTGACAACAAAGTGAAATTGATGGTCGATGCATAATCTCATGGCTCTGACACAACCCATGAGATCATGCGCCAGTCGTAGGATCATCTGAGCACAGTCTATCAGGCCCACTTTGACAAGGTTACACATCACAACCCTTTAGCCAATCAGGAGCTTCCACATAGGATGACATGGCATCAGACCCACTGACACACTGCAATGCTGAGCAAAAGGGAAGATCAACGGCGATTGCAAGATTGCATGTGTCAGAAGAACCCCTTGCAAACTCATGACAACTGTCAGATCTTCCTGACTAGGACCCCATTAAAGTGACCGCCAAAAGACTTAGTGAATATGTGACTGAGGAAAGGCTAGCTATTCGCTGGGTTATAGGATGTTAAGACTTAACTACCAAACATTTGGTGACTAAGAGAACCAATGTAGTCGTTGAATCACTGAATAAAAGGGGTAACCACCAAAGAACTTAGAGAACCTGTGACCGACCAATGAGAATAAAGTGCACATGGGCCTTTTGAGGACTTAAGTGGCCAAGATAAAGTAACATGAAAATAGAAACTGGCTTAGGGTTACTTAGGGTTTTTTGGCACAACAGCTACATTTTCAAATATTTTGACTTGCAGACTAGGGAATGAAACAAATTGCAGAGACCAGAAGGAAGGACATAAACCCATCAAATTTTCAGCGATGCTTAGCAAGGTGAAAACAAAGATTTTGGAAAAGGTTTTAGCCAAATTTGCATGTACATGGAAATTGGGGCAACATTTTGGCGATTTCTGCTGGATGTCAGCCTACTAGACATGGAAAACCAGTGGCCTATAAACAATCCATTGGGCATGGGGTCATCTCAGGAACACAAAACTTTTGATAGAGAAGCAAAACTAGAACCAAAAGGACAAACTTGTGCACAAGCACTTCTTGGAAAGCAAGAAACTAACCTAGAAAATAGGGAACGAAAGCAAGGGAAATATTTACAGAGATTTACAAGGAAGGACTAAACTCAAAATAGGGCTTCAAGTGGAAACCATTTACTAATATTGGCAAGGCATATCCTTCAAGGGTTGATAGTTTAAAATCATTAGACCTCTTGCACTCTATTATAACAAATGGTCCACCCCAAAATGAATCAAATTTGGTATGTCTACCAGGCTTGGATCTAAATTCATCCCATTTGAGAACTACATCTCCAAATTTGAAATTCCTAACCTTGGCTCTTTTGTCAAAACTCCTCTTTGTTTGAATTTTATGGAATTCCATATCCTGCATTGATTTGTCTCTGATCTCTTCCAATTCCATCAACTGAGCATACTTGACCTGCAAGGGGTCTCCTTCCTCAAATAGGGCATACGTAGCCAAGTCTAGAGCTGGCAATTCAACTGAGATGGACAACTTGGCCTCTCTTCCATACACTAACACATAAGGAGAATTCCCAATGATCTTCTTTGGAGTAATTCTATCTAGCCATAAGACAGACCTCATTTTGGTATGCCAATCCCTCTAGTTGTCTTGTAGAGTCTTCTTGATTATCCTAATCAAGTTCTTATTTGTTGATTCAGCCAAACCATTGCCCCAAGGGTAATAATTTGAATTGGTATTCAGTTAAATGCCATTCTTGACTACCCACTCTGAGACTTTGAGGCCTGTGAATGCTAATGCATTATTTGAAATTATGGAATCAAGAGTGCCAAACCTATGAACTATATCATCATAAAAACTTAGGACAAAAATCTCATTGGCTTCGTTTAAAGCAATTGCTTCTATCCATCTAGTGAAATAATCTATTGCAGTGATTATCCACTTATGTCCTGCACTAGATGGAGGATTGATCATGCCAATGAAGTTTATACCCCACTTCATGAAAGATTGATCTATTCTGATTGGTTGTAGGGGCAAGGCTGCAAGCCTCTCTTTCCCTACAAACATGGCACACTTGATGCATTTCTTTGCATACTCATGACTATCCTTAAAGATAGATGGCCAATTGTATCCAGCCCTCATGACTTTAAAAGTAGTAGTCCTAGGAGAGAAATGACCTCCATAAGGTCCATCATGAAACTCAAATAGGACATCTACTACCTTTTCTGAATCTATGCATCTTAAAAGGACACCATTGTGATCCTTTCTAAAAATAACTTCATCTATCAACACAAAAGGAACAGATTGTAATCTATAATACCTTCTTTTTGTTGAATCTAGGCCTACGGGACATTGTCCTGTCTTTAAATAATTGATCATTTTAGGTAACCGGCTTGTTTCCTTGGCTTGATCTTCTATAGAATGCACAACCAAAGATGCATCCATTTTCTCTGATCTCTTTGAACTTTCATCCCCTACCAAATGCTCATAAAGACCTCTTCCTCTAACCAACTTGGTAGTCTGAATATCAATGTCATATTCCATCACCTTGGTGATCCAACCAGCTCTTTTCTCATTTAGGTCCTTGGAAAGCAAAAATTCTTTGACACTTGGATGAGTAACCTTCAAGTGTACCTTGCTATGGGTCAATAGATATCTGAACTTTTTAAGGCTCTTTAACATAGCAAGTACATGTTTCTCTACAAAAGAGTATCTCTATTCATATTCTTCTAAACCTTCGCTGAAGAAAGCAATAGGCTGTTCCAATCCATCTTAATTTTCTTGAGTCAACATTGTAGATATAGCATCATGACCTCCATAAGCATAAAGGATAAAATCCTTACTAAAATTTGGGTTTAGGAGAGCAGGGGCTTCTGTTAAGGCCTCTTTGATAGCTTGAAAATTGACTTTCCCTTCTTTGGTCCAACTAAAAGATGAACTCTTCTTCAACATGGTTGTCAAAGGTTTAAGTAAATCTGCAATGTTAGGCAAGAACCTCCTAACAAAATTAATCTTTCCTATGAAAGATTGGAGACTTTTCTTATGATGTGGTAATGGTAGCTCTAAGATGACTACAATTATCTCAAGATCTACTGTGATCCCTTCTTTGGATACTACATATCCTAACAATTTTCCTTCATGGACTGCAAACACACATTTCTTGGGATTAAGAGATATCCCAAACTCTCTACATCTTTCAAAGATCTTCCTCAAATGTTTGAAGTGATCTACTGCATGTTTAGAATAGATAGTTATGTCATCCAAGTAGACTAGTACAAACTTGTACATTAGGCTCCTAAAGGCCATATCCATTGCCTTTTGAAAAGTAGCACCTGCATTTGACAAACCAAAGGGCATATTTTGATAAGCCATGGTTCCCCACTTGGTTGTAAATGCAGTCTTGTATTGATCCTCTTCATTCACTAAGATTTGATTGTATCCTAAATAGCCATCCAATAATGAAAATCTCTCAGATCCAGAGACACATTGTAAGATTTGTTCCATAGAGGGTAATGGATGGTGGTCTTTTAGAGAGGCCCTATTAAGATCCCTAAAGTCAACACATAACCTCAATTCCCCATTCTTCTTCTTGATAGGAACAAGGTTGGAAACCCAACTAGTATGCTTAATGGGGTAGATGATACCACTTTCTATTAGCTTGAGTACTTCTTTATGCATAAGTGGCTCAATTTTGGGATTAACAGGCCTTTTCTTCTGCCTCACTGGTTTGGCATTTGGTTCTAATTCAATAGTGTGTTGAGCAAGGGCAGGATCAAAAAATTTAAGGTCTTCATATTTCCATGCAAAAATATCACTGAATTCTTTGAAAATTTGAGTGTAAGCCTGCTTCTCCAATTCAGTGTTCACTTTCCCAAATTGTAAGCTCTTACCTGGTTCCAACTCTAATTCAACACAATGTTCTTGTTGGACTACCAGGCCAGCTTTATTCTTCTTGACTTGATCATCCTTGTTGAAGATAGCCTCTAATGTAACAAGACCTCTAGGCATCTTATTAGACTTCAGTTGTATCACTTAATCACCATAATTTTGTGATAGCCTATCTTGATTGTACTCTGAAAAAACATCTTCAAACAAGAATTGTAGAATTTGTTCATCATTGTCAAACACATGCCAATTGACATCATTATCAGGAATAGAGGGTCTAATAATCACTTTGATATGCTGTTGATCTACCTCTTTTGAAATGCTATTTGGAATGTCATACTGAGATCCAACAGCAAATAATCTATCTGCATTTTGATTTAGCTTCCTAGGGATAACAACAATATTGAAAGCACAAAAATCTTTAATTGTATCCCAAAATCTATGCTTGTATGCTTTCAAGGTGTCATTATTGGTTGCACTTATCCCTCTTACTTGGTTGACAACTAACTCATTGTCACCATAAAATTTTAAGGCCTTAAGCCCTCTTTTTCTAGCCCACTCTAGCCCATTGACTAGACTTTCATATTCTACAGTATTGCTAGTGCAAGAGAAACTAAATCTAAAGGTAGTATAATACCTTTCTCCTTTTGGGGACACTAGCATAGCACCACCACCAAAACCATGTCTACTTCTAGCTCCATCAAAAAATAGTTCCCAAACCTAATTTCTCTAATTCTCTAAATCATTGTCTTCTTTGAGAAGGCTTGGCTCTATGACTCCACTTTCTTGTATCAAATAACTACCCAAACCAAAATCCCAAACAAGATTTTCTTCGGCCTCTGAAGCTCTTTCATCTAGAATAATATCAAGGATACTCTCTATATTAGTGTCTGCTTCACTAATGGTTTGGAAGTCACTGTCATCAAATATAGGGCAGTTTACATTGATGGTATTGGACACATATGGCTCTATATGGTGTGCTGCTAATGGTTCTAATTTAATGGTGACCTTGGTACCATACCTTGTATGAAATACCATGTGAGACCAATCGGAAGATAGGTAGCCTCCTATCTTAGCCGTAAACTCCCTTGAAAGACATATAGCGAATAATGTAGGGAGATCTATAATGTATATATCAAGGAGGATGGAAAAATTAGGACTAGCATGTAGGATTAGACTAGTATCCTTGGCCACACCTATAGTATTGACCAAGGATCCATCAAGTTGGGTAACCTTCTTTTGAAAGGGCTCATATTTCAGTCCTAATTGGTCAGCTACTTTCTTGGGCATTACAATACTAGTAACTCCACTATCTACCATACAATTATGTACTAAAGATTTTCCAATGATTAAAGATACATAAAAGGAAGGTGGCTTTGAATTCCCACCTTGAATGGTATTGGCCTTGGATTTGCTACTTGGAGCCTCCTTTTCTTGATCAGTGTTAACCAACACTGGCTTTGCAACTTCTTTTGCAGGCTGAGGAGTTGTCACCTCTAACATAGCCTTCTTCAAAATTTTAGGTTGTCTTGGAAGAGCCAAAGAGTCCCACAAGGACATGGTGACATTCACCTTCTTCATGTTGTCTACAATATTAAAAGGTGTTACACAGTGTACTCTTTGTTGTGCTTTTACTATGATGGGCTCCACTTCTTTGAAAGTCTGAACCTCTTTACTTGTAATGGCAGTAGTCTCCTTAGGTGTGATGGGATCAACTTGCTGCAGTGGCTTTGTAGATGTAGTGGCTTTGGCACTGGAATCTACTCTTTCCATGTCTTGAGCTCTTCTTTTTGCTCTTGTATAGGCAACAAAAGCAACCTCATCATTGA
This sequence comes from Chamaecyparis obtusa, assembly GCA_027943335.1. NCBI lineage: Eukaryota > Viridiplantae > Streptophyta > Pinopsida > Cupressales > Cupressaceae > Chamaecyparis > Chamaecyparis obtusa. The sequence goes on from BSBK01004653.1 coordinate 147,843, forward strand.
CTCCATTCAAGTCCAATTGCTCCCAATTGAAAAGAGCAGTCTCATTCTCTTGTGATTCTTGTTGAGGAACTAAGCCACTAGATGAAGCCTCTGATTGGGCTTGGGAGGTATTTTGAACCATTAGAGCTTGGTTCATCTATACATTTGAACATGTAGCCTGATTGTGAGGTTGATTACAAGGAAAACACCATTCATTATCCATAGCCACATTATTTTGGCTAGGAACCATATCCCTTACTGGATTTGTAGAATTGAGAGGTGTAGGGTTATATGGTTGGAATGGTCTCTGATTAAAACTTTGTCTTTGTCCTTGATACCCTCCTTGGTATGGTGGCCTATTTTGTTGATAAGGTTGTCCTTGATTTTGATATTGTTGATTAGGACCTTGGCCTTGTGGCTGAAATGGTGGTCTGATTCCTTGACCTTGTTTCTTCAAATTGGTAACTTCCTTATTCAAGGTCTGCAATAAATGTTTCATCTCTTGCTAACTGCTCTGTTGGCTATTCTTTATTTCTTGCAGCTCTTGAGAGAAACTAGCTATTAGCTCTTGACCACTGGTACTAGCCTGAGGTGCTAATATAGTAGGAATAGGGGTAAATGGAGGTACTTGGGTAGGTGCAATGGGCTGAAGGCTAGGGAAAATGGGCATTTGAGGCCTTCTAGCAATCATGCCTGCAATGATAGAAATTTGGCCATTTAGACTTTGCAAGTAGTAAAGGAAAGCATGGTCAATTGATGGCCTCATAGAGACTGGAATTCTATTCCATGTTTTGAGGAATCTACTATTGTAGTCTGTCATTTGTTCTTGAGGGTCTCTCTTAATGGTTGTCAACTGCTCAACTAGAGACAAGTTATCTGATTTATCTTCAAAATGCTTACTTAATGCATCTCCTAATTCATCCCATGAAGTAATAGAACCCACAGTTAGAGTTCTAAACCATTCAAGAGCTTTACCTTTTAGAGAGGCTGCTAATAATTTTGTGGCCACATCCTCTTGAGTAATATTGTGTATGCTGCAGATGGTGGTCACATCTCTTATGTCTTCAAAAGAAGTTGTCTGCCCTTCACCTGTGAAATCAAATATACTCTTTAGTGCCGCCAAGGGCACATCATGATGTTGAGAAAAGGCTAATGGACTTCCTTGGTTGAAAGGTGTAAAGGCAAACTGTCTTGCCATTGTAGGAGTTGCAATCTGAAGGTTAACAACTATGTGAGTTGTATTTGCTGCTGGATTTGAATCTTCCTCTAGATCTCTGGTTAGAGATCTACCTCTCCTTCTGGAATGAAAGGGAAAAGGTCTCCTTTTTGAGGTATTAGGAGGTTTTGATTGAACTCTCCTTGCAAGGAATGTTCTTTGAGTTGACCTACCTTTATAACTTCTTTTTGAGGGCAACTCTAAAAATTTAGTGGGCTTTGAGCTCCTAGTTTCAATCTTTCTCATAAACCTTAAGCAAGGTTAGCCTAGATCTTTGAAATCAATGGAGTCACCAGATATACTTGATGAAACAATTTCTTCAAGATTGTATTATGCTATCAGTATATCAGAGATAACATAACTTCAAACAATGAACTTCTTGTGTAGTCCCACCGGGCGTGCCAGAATTGTTATACACTAAGTTTGCACCCTTGGTTCAAGCTCTTGTAGTCTTGATAACCTAGTATAACATGGGAATCATCTCCACGTTGTGGGAACTATGCTAACTAAGATGAGACCTCTAGGTTCTAGGCTGGTTCCTCTTTGATAATCACCTTAATTTGCTTCTTGACATGAAAAGTAAAACTTTTGAGGAAAGGGACAGAAGGAATGCTTGAAAGAAAAATGAATTTAAAGAAAACTACCTACTAGGTGATACACCAAAATTAGGGTTTGGATCTCAGTATAGAGGATGAAATTAATGAACAACTTAGGTCTAGGAGATCACAACTCAATGAATAGGCTTGCATAAATATTTCATAAAAGGGTCTACAATAGAAAGAGGCTATTCAAGGAAAAGGAGGATTTCACAAACAATAGCATTACTAAGGATTTAGACACAATTTATGACCTGCAAAAAAAATTCACTTCTACAAATCGGCATAGGAATGAGACAAGATTGTTAGCGGGTTGAAGTATACCCACAAAAGCATTCACATCCAATCATCCACAATAACACACAATAGTTGTAGAAAGAGAGAGGGATCAGGAACCCTAAGATATCACTGAAACATCATATACTTCAATCTAATAAGAGATAATTCAAAAAAGGAAGCATAGGGACATGGAGGACTGTCACAAAATACCTCTACAATGTTTTTATTATTAATGGGAACTTTACAACTATATAAGCCAGAGAGTAGAAATGATACCACATATGACCTTTAAGAAAAAATGAATTTCTTCCACAATTGTCCAACTCTCAGCTCAAAAGCTCCAAAAATACAATATATACATCCCCTCTAATGCACACAAGTAGGAGAAAAACTCATTAGGGTTACATAAATCTGCATAAAATAATACAAAACTAAACCAGTCATTTCTAATCATAAATGTTCATGAAAATATCTCAACCAATTAGATATGTCTTTACGTGTCCATCCCTATACTGAATCTGCCTACAGACCCAAAACCTTGATCCAACTAACTCTCTGCAAGTCAGGCCATCATGAATGCTCAATCTGGTACTCTCAGAAAGCAAGAAATAATTTGTGATGGCTGCAGAGGTCTTCACATCATTTTCCTCAACTGCAATCATCCTTGAAACATAAATTTTAGCTACCCATTTTGTCACAACCGACCATTGGATCAAAACCTAGCAAAAACCCTACAGAGAAATATTTAAAATTTGAATATTAAGGGCTAACAAGTGGCACCACACCTTTCTTCCATCGATGGATGACATTTAAATCTCAATCTCTTTTTAAAACACCACCGTTAGATCCTCTTATTTACCTAGGAACCATTCGTCTGCAGAATTAACCTCAAGTCCACCTCGAGTTACCTTTTCTTATTGGTCGTAGGACTGCTAATTATTTTAACCGACCTCGGTTAAGTCTGGAAAACATGAAATAACCCCTAGTCATTGATTCATGGAACCTTGCTAACCCTAGGCCCATTTTCCACTTGGCAATCTTTCATTCACCCTGACTGCCTCATCAACAAACACCTCGGTAGGCTCTAACAACAAACCCACTCAGACTGAGATTCCAATCTAATGGTGGGAACATGATCTCATGACCACTGAATATTCTTTCAAATCATACACCCACCATAGATCTTCATTAAGTTCTGACCCCACTGACACATCAGTCCACCTGGAAGTCTTCATCAGCATGTGGAAACCAATCACATTTGAGCAAGTCAGCATACCTAGCAACATGGTCCCACAGATTTTCTCTTTACTTTGACCAATCAAAAGATGGCATGTCACCCTAACCTGGCATTGGACCCACTGATAGGATCTGAACACTTGGCAGATCGAATGGTGGGCACAAGACCACATGTGTCAGAAAAGGGCAATGTGAAGATATGCCAGCCATTGGTCTTCATCCTTTTGACATCCCTGCAGAGACTTTGACATGGTTTCACTAACAAATCTTAGTCATCGCTATGTGAACCAATATAAAATGAGCACATAAAAAAATGAGGACCCACCCATAGGGTTCTGACAACAAAGTGAAATCGACGGTCAGTGCATAATCTCATGCCTCTGACACAACCCATGAGATCATGCACCAGCCGTAGGATCATCTGAGCACAGTTTTCTGGGCCTACTCTAACAAGGCTACACATCACAACCCTTTAGCCAATTAGGAGCTTCCACATAGGATGATGTGGCATCGAACCCACTGACACATGTAGCGCTGAGAAAAAGGGAAGATCAATGGTGATTGCAAGATCGCATGTGTCAGAAGAACCCCTTGCAAACTCACGACAACCGTCGGATCTTCCTGACTGGGACCCCACTAAAGTGACCACCAAAAGACTTAGCGAATATGCAACTAAGGAAAGGATAGCTATTCACTAGGTCATGGGATGTTAAGACTTAACTGCCAAATATTTGGTGACCAAGACAACCAATGTAGTCATTGAATTGCCGAATAAAAGGGGTAACCACTAGAGAACTTAGAGAACCTACGACTGACCAATGAGAATAAAGCACACATGGGATTTTTGAGGATTTAAGTGGCCGAGATAAAGTAACATGAAAATAGAAATTGGCTTAGGGTTACTTAGGGTTTTTTTGGCACAACGGCTACATTTTGAAATATTTTTACCTGTAGACCATAGAATGAAACAAATTGCAGAGACCAGAAGGAAGGACATAAATCCATAAAATTTTTAGGGATGCTTGGCAAGGTGAAAACAAAGATTTTGGAAAAGGTTTTAGCCAAATTTGCATGTACATGGAAATTGGGGCAACAGTGACCAATCAAGATTGAGAAAATCAACAAGACTTGGGTATTGGGCTGATCAAAAGTTCTATTTCCTTGTTCCTCATTCTCAATCAGATGGCTGACTTGAACCCACGATTAATATTAATCGATCATTTTTTCATAACAGTAACACGCCCACCGTCAGATCAAAATGGACATGCAAAGGCTTTACCCTTTGCTGCGATAAGTCCCTTAGCCTCACATCATTTGGAGATCATGTGACTAAGGGCTTCTCAGGAACTCTGAATACTTTGTCTAACCTGAGTCTGATCATGAGATTAGGTGATTGAGGAAAATCTCTCAATTGCTAAATATTTGTCTTGACTAGGATTATGCCTAGAGTATGAGTGATCAAAAGGCCTCACGTAGTCTCCAAGCTTTCAACTTAACTCACACTTAATCATGAGACTCAACAACTGAAGAAAATCTCATAATCTCTGAAGGTTTGTCTTAACTATGGTTTGATCATGAGAATCAGCGACCAACACATACCTTGTGGTCACCGAATACTTGACTTAACTGAAGTCCCATCATGAGATTGAGCGATAGACATTGATCTTTACCATCATCTATGGTTGTCCATCTTTTTGCTGAATCTTTCACTTAAGCCAACTTTTATCTTGAGTTTCTGCAGAAGTCATCGATCTTATCTTGAATCTATGATAGTCTCTTAATTTCTGTATATTTCATAACTGTGTCACTAAATCTCCCAACGTTTAGAAATTAACCTCTAGCATCATGATATTAAGAGATAACCATCACACTAGGTCATTGAAGGTTAGACACAAACTCCCAAATATCTAGATACTTGGCAAAAACCTTGTCATTGAATTTCCAGATAAAAACAACTAATTACTCAAGGCTTGGAGATTAAGAGACACTGTTATGTTTTGCATTGTTTTACGACTAGGCTTGAAAGACTTAAACAATTTGTTTTATTTTTCCTTTTCCTGCATCTCTTGAACTTAGCACCTTTAAAACTTTGGGACCTAGGAAAAGTTGAGACATCATCGGGTTTTTATGACTTGGAAATATTAAAGAGGCCCGCTAGGAAAAATAACTTGAAAAGGAAAATGGCCCCACCCGACGATGAAAAAGAACTCGTGCTGCAAAGGTGAACTTAAGTGACCAAAAATGTAAAGAATAAATAGACTTGGGTAGGGTTTGATGGATTTAAATGAAACTTTGAAACCCTTGCAAGATGAATAAACCCTAATTCCTTGTACCTGAAGTAGAAATTGGCCATTTTCATTAGATTTTTTGCAATGACTAGAAAATGGGCTAACATAGCCAATACCAAAAATGCCATAAATTTTATAAATATCAATGAAAATTGATGAGACAAATTGAAAATGAAAGTATATTTGCATTACTAACTTCTCCAACCAATGTTGGATCATTAGATTGAAAGATAAAATCTATAAAAACCTAGAGAACATTCTGCAAATGAGAAAAAATTAGAAATAATGCACAAAAATTAGGCTTTCTTGTTCTTCACAATCTCCAACCCTCTCCAACCCCAAAATTTAAGTTCGTATTATACATTTGTAATTTTACAACAACTTCAAACTTCCCAAATAACTAGTAACTCCTTTGCTAACACTAATGATAGCATTTTCAACTTTTGACAATATTGACAACTATACATTACAACTTTCTTGAACATTTTGCATCTTGTAAAAAATCATCATGAAAACATTCTAAAATGGATAAAAATGATCTCAAATGCTATTAGATGATATTTTACATAAAACCATTCCAAGAAAACAAAAAATGATGTAACTATATCTAACTTGCACCTAAGGTGCTCCTGCACCACCTTGCCCAAGGAAGTGAGACATCTGACTTAGATACTCTATCTCTTTAGGCCACTTGGAGCTTAGTACACATTTATTTGGAAGTATTTAGGTTCCTTGGTGGAAGTAGGTTTGGAATATATTTTCATGGTCCAAATGCATTTTTTTCTTATGGCTTGTGGTCCACAACCGTTTTCTTACCTAGGATAATCTTTTTAAGTGGGGCTTTTAGGTAACATTTGATTTATGTTTCGTATTCCAATATGGAGGAGTGTGTTGCTCATTTTTTCTTTCACTGCTCCTTTTCTAAAGATAAATGGAACTTTTGGTGGGATGTTTGGGGTCACACTTGTTGCCATGTCTCTTCTTTGTCTAATCTCTGGTTGCAATGGGGTAAGCCCCATTCTAAAAACTAATTTTCTTCATGTTTCTTGGGCTCTTGGTGCTTTTGACATCATTTGGCATGTTTGGATAGAAAGGAATCTAAATATTTTTTAGGATATCATGATGGATGCTATACACTTGTGGTGTAAAATTACGCATTCTCTTCGTGAGACTATAGTGGCTAAGTGTGATTTTACTTGAGGTATGGATCATGGTGATATTTCTATTTGTACTTATCTTAATTTTCTTCTTCACGGGAGTGCTCTAGTGTTTGGTAGTTAGGGTAGAAGTTTTAGATCCAGATATCTAGTATGACAGATCATTAGGAGGTTCATTGAACACCCCTCTTCTTGGAGTTTTAAAACTTAACATAGATGGATCATCTTAGGGGAATCTTGGGCATGATGGCATTGGTGGTGTTGGGCTAGATAGTTCTGGTGATGTTAAGTCTTTTATTTTTTTTGTCTATAAGGGATTTAATACCAATCATTTAATATAATCTCTTGTTATTTTATATTTTGTTCAACATTTTTTTGATCTTGGTTGGCATAGAATTATTTGTGAGTCTGATTTTCAGCTGTTAGTGAACTTGTTAACTAGGCAAAAGCATGGGAATGTTAGTTGGCACTTAGCTTTGGTTATTAAGTAGATTCTTCAGTTGTGCATATCCTTGGATTTAGTTACTTTTGCACCTATTCCTAAGGAGTGGAATGGTGTTGTACATTATTTGGTTAAATGGGCCTCAAATTATATGCAGGGTTAGAATATAGTGGATAAGGGGCAAATACCTCATGATATGGAACTTATGTTTGATTAGTTAGTGTATAGTGTTATGGTTATGTATTGCTCTATCTTGTGGGCACTCTATTTGTATATCTTTTGTGATTGAGTAAATTTTTACACCTCTTTTAGTAATTAAATATCATGCAACCTTAACATGTCTATATCACATAATTGAAACTTAAATTTTGAATTATAAAGACAAATTTGTTTTTTCAAAGTAGTGAGACAAATTTTATATTGAACACTAATTTAACAACAATGTAAAAAATTTTGCAACTTCAATCATCTCCTCTCTGATACAAGACACTAAATAGCATAGTTGTGTGCTAATTTTAGCTTTCATGTTAATCCATTTCTATCCCATGTCTTCTCCATCATCAACTTGAAAACTATTGAACCCTCCCATGCCTTATTTATCTTATATGCATTATTGTTATAACTCTAAAATCATATATGCTCTTTCATTCCTTCAAAATCAAAATTTCAAGGAACATAATAAATCATGTGATGTGAATCGTTGGTCTTGCTACAATCTTATACATTATGACTTTCTTTGGAAATATAAAATTTTAAATTTAATTCCATTGACTCCCTACTCTTTTCTACTAATCATTAGGATCGACTTTGATTCACACATATCAAGTAATTCATCATATCTTAATATTTAAATACATGCATTTGCACATTTATCGACATTCAAAAATCATTCAAAATCCTCACACTTTAAAGAACATTTATTTGAAACATTATTTACATTGTAATACTTACCTAGAACATTATACCATTTTCTTTTTATTTCTCTAAGAGTTTTCCAAGACCCAATGAAATGATTATGGAAAGGTTTTACATAGAAAAACTTGAAACTAGTGAGCCAATAATCTTCCCATTATATTTTAAAATAATAGGACTTCCTAACAATGAGTAAAAATCAAAGGACACAGTAGATCCAATTAAGAAAATGCATCAAAGATCAAGGTCTAGGCAATACGCAATCAATAGAAAGCTCGTCAAATGAACGTGTAAAGAATCACAGTTGAACGCAAAATTCCAGATAGTGAATACATCTACGTCACCCTGTACATTGGGTCCAGTCCACAGTTTACGATTGATTTGTTTGTTTTCGATCTGTTCTTCCTCGTTGTGAGTATTCATATGTTTCGACAAAACAATGGTAAACGTTGGACGAGAATAAAATCAAATTCCAACTTTCATCTTTGAGATTATTCCCATTCATCAATGACCGGACTGAGCATAGTCAAGCGACCAATAAATTTTGCAGCTGCTTTACCACGACAAGGATTTCCTTCAAATTGATTCCCACTCACCACGCTTAATTAGTGACTATGATTTTGATGGTAATCGTTCATTTTCAGTCAACAACAGGACTCCATTATAACAATAAAAGGAAGGCCAAATTACAATATTTTACTACGTCAATTTGCAATATTTTTCTCCTCTGTCTAAGACTATTATTTGTTAGCAAAGAAGCTGTCCTGAATATTTCACTTCTTATTTGGTCAGTCAAGTGGTTATTTGGGTGCTCCGATTAAGAATAAAAATAAATTACTTGATATGTGTACTTCAAATATGGTATTAGTTTTGGTTTGTAGTTCAAGTTTAATTAATGAAATGATTCTATTACCAGTAGTCTAGCAGAATTCATTATACGAAAGACGGAACTGCTTCTATTCTTTTTAGGTATAGAATAACATGGAATACGATTAGTACAATATAATCTTGAAAGAAAATAAATGAATACTTATATTTAAGAGTACAATTAAAAAATAAAGACAATCATTATGCTATGTATATTGTGTAACGATATTTAATATTTTTAATATGTTTAAAAAAATAATTATTTAGAAATTATAATTGTATAAGATGGATTAGAATCATTTATATATTTATATGTATTGATATAAACAATAAAGTATGACTAATTTCTACTAATTTGTTCTATTAGAAGTCTAAATTTTCTTATAATGTATTATCCTATCAAAACTAACATATTTAGCATTCTCGTTAGAAGATTGATGGCTCTACAGATTGTGTCTACAAATTAGCTATGCTAATATGGAGGTAAACTTTTAAAGGAACATGTTATATTACAAGAAATAGAATTATGAAATGACATGCACTTCACCATGTTCAACCACAAAAGACTAGATTTTATTCAACACTCATTCCAAATCTAAAAGTTCAACCTCAATGCTCTTTAAAGAGTTAACAAAAAAGACCACAAAATTCCATTCCTACAATAAAAAAATACAAAAAATGTTGACTACTACATAATCTAATGAGAAAATATTTTTTCTATATCTTTTTCCTTTAACAAATCTAGGATTACTAAACTAATTTTAAAAGCAATATTTATATTGAGTATGCATAAGTAGTTTCCTCTAAATAATCAAAACAATAACATTGTCTTAACTAACTTATTCATTGAAATAGTATAAATGAAAATGATAATATCTAATCTATTGCATCTAAAACTAACAAATTAAATTCATTTATCTGTTGTTATAACTCATTATGAGTTTAGGCAAGTTTGATGGATATATCTTACATTTTATAAAATCTCCTTTTTTCTTGAAAATAATTTCATCATGTCTTGTTAAATCACCATCATGTCTAAGTCTCTCTTATGTACTGATATTTTTTCCTTCAAAGGGCTCAACACTAACTACCTCCTCTATTTATGCTTATTTTTGCATTTTATATATTCTTTGTTCTAAAACAGTCAATCTCTGGCTAAAAAATATTGTGCTCTTTGGTAAGATTTGAATGAAATTTTCTATCGATAGAAAATAACTAATGTGAACATATTGTATGAATTCATATTCTTCAAATTACATATCTTTTTCTTCTTCCTATAAATGGTTTATTATGGGAATCGCTATCCAACGCCTAAAATTCACCAATCATTTATTATAATGTATTTATAATGTACTAAAAGTATGATGTCTTGGTATTGATGTATTTATTAAATAGCTTTAATCTGTAGACACCCAAACTTGGACACTCTTGCGAGCTCACATTTAATCGCTAACTATTAATTAATTTTTTTTAATCATTAATTAATCATCTTTTATTCTTCTATGGACCCAATCTCTTCATCTCTTAATTATTGATGTAGCACAACACACTCTGTTAACAATAAATTTGATCACAAGAAAAATAACATAGATTTGAAACCTTCAATATTTCTCATTCATCACTGACTACCTCTACAATTCGCTGCCAACTCTTAAGTAACCAAAAAACTAGAAAAAATAAGAAATCAAAAAATTACTCTTTTTGGCAATTTTTTTCCACGTGTTTTTTGCCATTTTTGGTAATTCTCGAAACAACACCTAAAAAGCTAAGATTTTCCCTAAACAGCCCTTGACTAAGTTAGAATGAATTGCCAACTAATATCCGAGATTTGATAACATAAACTCAAATTTATTACAAAATTGAACTTTCTAAAAACCAGAGAAAAAGTATTAAAAGTTGATTTCAGAGCCCGAGATGAAACTTTCAGCTCCCGAAAATGTGCTGAAACGGACCCCAATTGATCTAAGATCCATTGGAAAAACAAATGCCACCACTTGATGCATGCACCTGAAAAATTTCAGCAAAAACCCAGACCTGAGTCAAAAGTTATGACCTCCAGAAGTTTCTGTATGAGATTATGACCTACGGAGGGCCCTGCATCAATTATTTTTTAATATTAATTAAGTTATTAATAGTGTGGGTTATTTATCATTAATTATCGAATCTCCGAGTCTAGATGTTGTCGAGTTCATCTTTGAGCACCAACTAGCAACATCTCAATGGAGTGTAGAGAAGTAATAGAAGCACTTTGGCATCAATATGAATGGTTTTCTCTGATTTAGTACTTTATTTTATGATTGTTATGTCACATTTATGTTGTTTGTAGGGCTTTATGTTGATTAATAGTTTGTTTCTTTCATAGTTCAGTTCTATTAATCATTTACTTGAGCTTGTGCAAATTTTCCCCAACAACACTTTGGTGAACTTGACGTGACCAAACATCCCATAAAGTGCTTGAAGACAAACTAACAGTTTTTCGATCTCAGACATATAGCCAAGAGTTTTTTTTAGTCATTCTTTAAGTATTTCACAATTGATAAATATATTTCGTAACTGTGTTGTTTATTGCTACACCAGTTTCTTTATGTGCCGCATTTGTCACTTTAGGAATGTGGAAGGATTTTCAATTCTGAAAATTTAAAATATTGAATTGAAACAATTATTAAATAGATCTATTCTAATTTTAATTGCTAGAATCATAGGCACCTTACCTCCTTTAACACATACACACTGCAATCAAATTATGCTGCATTGAATCCACTTGTACAATTTGCAATGTACTTATATTGTTCCTCTATTATGTTTAGGTGTTGAGAGAATCGAGATTTAGTTTAAATGAGCCCGACCTCTAATTTTTTTAATTTTAACACCTCTAAAATATGATGGTGATGTAATATGCATTGATTATATCTTGGTATTAATCTACCTAGGATTAATCACTATTGATCTTGGATAGTTATGCATTATGACACAATAGCACCATTTTTTTGAAGCACCAAAAGGTAGTTGTGGCTAATTTTTTTTGCAGCTTTATGCATATTAACATAAATAACTTAAAGATAAGCATGAGCATTCATTATGTTTTCTAACTCAAGAAAAATATTTTATTTCAAGGATTTAAAGATGTAAGAAAGATATATAATAGCTAAGTTCTTATGATGCTAATAAATAAACAGACCTTTCACCATTTTTAAATTTTTTTTATGATAAACAATAACTAATCAAACCTAAAAACAAATCATTTTTTTATTATTTAATTAAAATAACAACCCATTTACTAGTCAAACAATTAGTCTTAAAAATGAAATAAATATTTATAATATTTTTATTGACCAATTTTAACGTTTGACTATTCCAATGGACAAAAAGTTGAAAGTACTTGCAAAATTTATTTCAGTTCCCACTATAAAAACTCTGACAGCCCTGCGCAAGCCATTCAGAATTCGTATTCTTTGTCTCGGCCTTCAACCCACATTCGGTCTGTAACAATGCACGGAAAATACAATATGTAAGCAAGCATCAGCCTAAATGGGTATTAGAATTTTTTCATGTGTTTATACAGTCACTAATGAAAGCTATATGTGAAATAATAGATTTTAAAGATGTGACCAGGGCTCCCTAACGTTAACTCGTGGCATTCGTATTTTTTAATGTATCAACTAATATTTAGAGTCTTTTTAATTAGTTTTTACTTGATCTAATAACTCAATAGGAATGGTTTTCAATTTCAAATATTCTAATTTGAAAAATATCATTTAAATTTATATGGCTAAACATATAGACATCTTACTTCCTTTAACTCATAGGCAATTCAATGAATTGTCCTACATTCAATGAATTGTCCTGCATTCAATTCATTTGTATGATTTGTACATGTACTCGTACTACTTTTCTATTATGTTTAGGTGTTAAAAGAGTTGATTTCTATTGTTTATATAATGTTATCATCAGTATGAGTGTGTTTTAATGTGCTCAGGTTGTTAAACCTACACATCTCAACATAAAAAACATATCTTTTCATTATTGCACTAAAAAGTAGTTATGACCATATTTTTGTCCATCTTTATGCATATGCTATGTTTATCTAAATAACTTATAGAGAAGTATGTACCTAACTTTTCTTATTTTGAATAAGAATACTAAACCGAATGAAATACATTTTTACTTGTTGAAACTCATTTCTATTTTTGAATGTCATTTCTATTATTGAATATTTCTTCAACATTTTTACACAAAGTTTTATTATAGCATCTATTATAGCACTTGGTGTAGAAGGACAACCCAATCAATAGATAGAATGGAATTATATTTCAAAGAATTTAAGACTTTAAAAGAGATATATAATGATTAATACTAATAATTAAACACACCATTAAACAAATTTTCTTTGTTATATAAATTTAAGGTAAACTGCAATGAATAGAATTTAAGATTTTTTTTTATGGAGGTTTTCAGATCTGCGAAGCAGCCTAGTGAGGCACGAAGTCTGCGAGCTACCAATCAGCGAAGGCCACCTAGACATTTTAGGAAATGTTTTAGGAACCCGAGACGGGCCCACTCATGCCTGAAACCTTTTTGACTAAGAGCCAAGGACTGAGTAGCATCCATGCTGCCAAGTTCGCCTGTGGCACGATCCCATCCTCATCTCTTATGATGTCCGAGCCTTGCACTCAGCAAGACTTGATCCCTGGTAGACTCGTTGTGAGCCATTCAACTTCACTAGTATACCAAAGACCTATTAACAGAATTTAAGATTTGACTATTCCAATCAACCAAATGTGAAAATAAGAGTAGTCATAACATTAACTATGACACTTAATAAGCGATGAAGAAAACATGATTTTTTCGGGTCAAGTTCAACTGTCAATCTAGTCGTCAAAGCAAAAATCATGAATAGTGTATCCCCTTCGTTACGCTCACGAAATTTCTCAGACCATTCGTAAAGTGAGACTAATTGTAGAATATTTTTGCCTTCCCCCCTATATCAACTCCTTGAGGCCTTTGCAAGCCCCACACATCTATTGTGCCTTCAACTTAGACTCTGTTTGTAAGAAGGCACGCAAAACACAAAATGCATATCACCTGCTATGTGCATCAGCCCAAATTCATGGGCATTCGTCTAGGGTTTCCTGAGCATAAGTTCCGGTGTAGGCTATGCCAAGGCATCTTATCTTTCATCATAGTTGTTCTCTTCGTTATCCTGGTCATATACTTAGCCCTCCGTCCGCAGAAGCCACAGTTCTATGTGCAGGACGTCGTTATCCGCCAGTGGCTGACCGTCACAGCCGATGGAACGGTCACCTCTGAACTGCATTTCTCCATCATTTCACGCAACCCGAATAACCGGATTGGCGTCTACTATAACTGAATCAGCGCAAGTACTAATAACAGTAAAGGATGTCGGTGATGTTAAAAAACAATTTAATAAAAACAATCTCAAACATAATGATGGTAAAAAATGGCAAAAGTGAGGAAATAGTCAGTTCTGGATGTTGCAATGGTGGTGTACATTTGTAAATAAATACAGATGTTAATTTCACAAATTCACTCTTTTTTTTCATATAATAAATGCTCTAGAAAAATTAATATTTAAATTAAGTTTTATTAATTAACATATTAAAAAAGCCACACATTTAAGAATAGGATGCACTAAAAAATATAACAATTTCTAATTTTATCTTTCTAATCTTTAACAATTGTAACGAAGATATAAATGAACTAATTTATAAATTTTTACCTTTGAATTGTTTTTTAAAGACTTTAAAACATTAAAAATGAATTGGACGAATTTGTAGGTGAATTTGTCCACTAGATCGACGATGTTGGAGTTGAGGTCGGCACCCGTGACATACATTCTGATCCCCTGTGAACATAGATGCACGGTGTAGAATTCAACAATAGACATGCAAATTGCATTAGCTTGAGATTTTGGAAGCCAAAGAACAATATTTCCTGGAGGATTTTCATCGAACATTTCACATTTCGTGTTGATGCTTTCACATTCGGCATGCAATATCTATTAGATCATTATTGCAAATTGTCTGCATGCTTTGATGAATGTCCATAACTTCCTCCACGACTCCTATCCTGCACAAGCATAGAGAATGTTGGCAAAGGTTGTGGAATTGAGGGTCACACCTATGGATTGCAGTTGCTTTGAAACCCTACCCTTTTAGAACTTCCTTAAACGAATCCACGTGGCATTTGGTGAATGTGTTTAAAAAAGAAAAGAAATGACAAGAAAATGGGCGGCCAGGATGTATTTGATGGTCGTCCACACCATTTAGACATGCTGAACCGTTGATCGCCATATTCAGCTCGACCTTCTCATATAAGGAACGCCTACGGCGTAATGACATAGCAAAAAGATAAAAAATCTTGATGTAAGTATCTTGTCCTATTGTTTAACTCATTATATTCATATTTTTTAACGTATCAACTAATTAGCCGATAGGCTTTCTCCTAGAGGAACTCCCACCGGCATTTTAAGACTATCCAACAGTCTTACACCGGGAAAAGCAGGAGCAGTGCCGGGAAATGGTGACGGTAAAGGCATTTGTGGCATTCAATCTGACCAGCATCTTATGCACAGAAAGTTGTGAAACGCAATCAATATCAACAATAGCCTTGTGAAATATTCCAAAAGCTGTTGGATTCATGTGCAATGTTTTGAATAGCTTTCCATGTATATTTCATATCTTTGAGATCCTTCCAGCTTATTTCTTCTACATATTTTATATTTGACATAATTCTCATTTGTTCTGATATATTCACTTCTATGGCATTAATGACAAAAGCTCATGGAACATGTTAATTAAATGAAAAACAAAGAAAAGAGGCATGAATTTGTTACCATCTTATCCTCGTTGGAGAGGACTAAGGAGTTTCCACCGGGGCCATACACTACCACCGTTGGATGACCCATCAGTGAAGTCTTGAAAATATCACCAAATTTCTCTACTCTTTCATCAAAAAATTGTTGTGCTGCCTGATCTAAGGCTCATAGGAATTGTATTGATTACCCTGACCAGGGGAAAGCCTAACTTTCCCCAGGGAATTTTAAGCGAGGATTGACACTTACAGCGATTCAGAGAGAGAAGAAGAATCCCCAAAATATAGCAGACACGGTAATAGAAAGAACTACAATCAAATAAATATCCGACAAATTTGGGACTATGTATGTTACAAAATTAAAGACATCCATTTCAATTAGAAGGGAATAAGCAAAGAGATTATCACCGATGAATGAATGAAAAATTGTTGACATTAGGGCGTGAATTGTGTCTCTATGAATTCAAATAGTGGTGTTTTAAAAGTGAAATTTATCAGATGTTTACAATCTATTTGAATTCAAAATTCATTAGCTTCTGATTTTGATTTTGATTTTGATTCTGACATGCAAAGTGAGGGATAGTGATCTCTTCTCCTTGTGGCTTTACATGTCCCTTCTTCTCATCCCTTCATATATCTTTTGAATGAGGTTTGGTCTGCATCCTATGTTTTCATATACTCTACTCTCTCTCATCTTAATGATGGATCATTGAGTGTGATCCCAAACGTTGATGCTAAAAATAATTTTTTATTTTCACATTTTTAATTTTTTTTTTTTATCAAATATAGAAAAGAGGCTTATGTCTCTTTAGTGACTTAGAAGAAAAATTAAAAGTATACTCACACAGTGTCCAATGATGACAATCTAAAAAGGCTCAAAGGTAATGGTCCATTCAACGCTCCATTTTCTATCACATTGGTAGGCAATTGGAAGGTAGCTTAATACCACCTCACAGACAAATTTCATCTACTAGGGGAAGTTCTTTTGTGGTCATTTATAGAGCTGAAGGAAATGATTGTTTAATGATTGGTAAATCAATAACATTTTTAAAAATATTTATTGTTGAATTATTTATAGTTATTGTTTTAGGATAAACAATTTTATAATTTTATTTCTTATATATTTAATATCTTTAAATATCATCATAAAAATAAAAGAATCACACTAAATACTTTTATAATTTAGAAAAACTTAAAGATTTACCATAACAAATTTATTGATTTACTAAAGCAATTTATAGTTGTCGCATA
>BSBK01004654.1:0-7500 GCA_027943335.1 Chamaecyparis obtusa
AAGAATGTGTAGAATGATTATGTGAAGAACTATAAAAAGATGGTTATCCAAACAAGATAAAAAGTTAAAAGTTAGAAAAAGTTTAAAGATCTTTACTGCAATGAAGTCAAATGCAACCATCATTAAAAGATTAATGAATTGCTTAAAATTATATGTTGCCACATTTGTTAGAAAAATAAATTGTTGGAAATAATTTCTCCCTTGCCGATTATTATTCATCGTCTTACTAGAAGCTTCTATAGACTTCTCACCAATTGTCTACCACCAGCTGACAAGTTGGATCATTACCTCATTCTTGTCATTGAATGCAATCTGATTTATAGCTTATCTTGTACTCCAAGTTAACCTCCTTTTTATAAACTATAAAATAGGGGAGGATAGTGGGATTTGAATAATACGATATGCTATAATAGATACGAAATATCTTTATAGAAAATTGTATCTATGGTGTTGTGTAAGATCTATGATTTTGGGAGAACTTCATGGAATTCCCTAAGTTGATGTATTTAAAATAAAATTAGTGAAGATTATGTTGTTGTAGAAAACTCATATGTGATGCTATGTAATTGTAATGTGGAAGAGCATAGAGATTACAGAGAAATATGTAGAGATCATATTTTGTATTTGTTGTTTTCAATTAATAAAACTGTTGTTTGTATGTTGTAGCATATTGATATCTACATACTATGTTCAACTTAGTTTGTATGATCTTCTCTATTTTATTTAAGTACTTCATTTTTACTATGACTCCCCTGCATCCTACAAATTGATATCAGAGCCGAAGTTTTAGATTTTGAGTGTGAAGATTGTTTGTGAGAGTTGAAGATTGTTGTTTTGAGAAGTTGCAAGTGTTGTTAGCTCAGTGAGTGATTTTTATATTAAAAAAAGGAGTCAGTAGGGTCAAGAGAACAACACATCATTTGGAGAAAAGTGTTTAATGTTTTCTTTTATAAAGAAATCAGAACTACCTAGAAGAAAGATTGGAGAAGGGTGGCATTCAAGCATAATAATAAGAATGTTGAAGTTAGCAAGGAAAATTTCAAGGCATTTGAAGAGGAGACCTAGCCAAGCTTGAAAAGTTTTTGAAAGGCCTATAATAGAGATGATATTGCCATTTGCAGTTGAAGATTGCACTAAGTGAAGAAATTGTTGACCTAGCAAATTGTTCCCATACAAAAGAGGAAAATTACCTCTATTCATTACATCTATAAAAAGATGGCGCCAAATTAAATGAGCCAATACACATATAAGAATCACTAGAAGAGAAAGCATACATCTGCAAAAAGTCAAGAATCATTGCATAGCCCAACCATTGACCATTGGAAATTTGGAAAGCCACTGAAGGTGATTTTAAATTGCAAAGTTAAGTTGATAAGAGACCCTGAAAGAAGAAAAAAATGTTGATAAGAAGATATAGAGGTTTTAAAGAGTTTTATTGTAGCTATCAAGAGGGACACTGCTCGATATAGAGGTGAGTTTAATCACTTGTTGCAATGGAAAAGTTAGGTAAAAGAGAATTTTAAAAAAATTGAAAAATCTTAGTTCTGAAATAGATCTTTAAAAAAAGGAATTAATAGAAATGAAGAAAACCAACTAGGAGATGATAGTAACTATAAAAGCTCGAAGCAAGCAGAAAAAATGTAAATTTTTTAGAGGAAATTTGTTATCTTTCAAAAGAATTGAACAAAGTTGAAGAGAAATACGAAAAGATCGAGGAAAAGTTAAATCTTGTCATAAGGTTATGGAAATGAATTAAGATTTAAAAGAGAACTAAAGAGATTAAAAGAGGAGAATAGTTTGTGGAAGAAGGAAAATAAAAAATTGAAGAGAAGTTGAAATATTTTTAAATTTTTTTGAAGAAAGTTTAAAGAAGTTGAAAAAAGAAAACAATTTACAAAAGAATGAAGTAGTAAAGTTGCAAGAACGAAATTATCAGTTGACTCAAATGCTCATAGCATATCAGAAGGAAAGTTAATGTTTAAAATCAAAGCAATCAGTATGTGATGTTTTGTGTGACACGGAAGATTTATCTTCTTCATTTGACAAGTGTGATTTTGTTGATGTTTTTTGTGATAAAGATTGTCAAGATGAAGATGGTAACATTCTAAATTGTGATGATAATGCATTTGATTTTGCAAAAGCTTCTAATTGTTTTGATAGTAATATTGGTTTGAAATTAATGAAAAAAATGGGTTTTAAAGGTGAAGGATTGGGAAAAATAGCAATCATCTGCATATGATTAAGTTTTAGTTGTTACAGCTCCATTAAAATGACTATGTTCAAAACAATGACAACAAAAGTTGTACTTTGGGAGCTGTTCTTGTTTCAGTCTTTTTGGGAGCTGTTCTTGTCCAAGTCTTTTGCTTGGATATTATGAGCTGCTGTAATGTTATTGCTACTGATTTTTATGAACAGTTTTTTGGGCTGCCTCCTCTAAGCTAAATTATCTATGGTTAATTTAATATAAATATAAAACTAAGATGACGTCCCCATACCATGTATTAACACAAAAACATCTGTAAATGAGATTTTATTGGACCCAACAATGAACATTATTGAGAAGTGTTCTCAAAATCTAGCTCTATGCTTATGCTATCACAAAAACAACTGTAATAGTGTTTAGGCTATTTGATGAGACAGGAATGAAATACACAAACGACTTGCATAACAGTTAACAGGAGAAGCGAAATTCCTGCGAAAAGGGAGAGGACCAACCATGGCTTTGAACAGTGAGCCATCCGGAACTGAGCCCATAGAACTTTCCACCACTTCTTGATGTATCTATTTATCTGAGATGACGCTACATTGATAGGTTGATAGGGGACTTCAGCGCAGCTAGCTACAATAATAGAATTCCAAAGCTGAGCGACCTCTTCATCGCTTCCAAGCTTGTGGGTGATGATCTCCTCTCGTCTCAAGATAGCAACATCTCTACTAGTATTAATGAGATCGTTCATTAGAATGACGTACCTGGTTATTGGTTTCTCCTCCTGTTCCGAGCAGATCTCCAGGGCCATCAGGTTTCTGAGTATAGCCTCGCATCTGTCATCTACATTGAACTTGGGCAGATATAGTGTGGAATTGTTGTGTTAAAAAGAATGTGGCGGATTCCTCTGTTCTTCAAACTCTTGAACTTAACTCCAACACTTCTTAATTCTTCGGCCGTAGGGAGGCTACCCTTGCGCTCTATCAATATGTACGCTTCTGCAGCAGTACAAAAACCAGTGCCACAACAAACCATAAAGTAAACAAGGGGAACAGAAGCAAGATTAACATAGCCTTCATATTAAGGACCTTGAAGACACTATACTAGGCAGTATATTGGGTTTTTTTTTTATGGGTTGACTGTGATCCAAGGTTGGTCTGTCCACGATAAAATCATGAAGCAATTGCAAGATATGCGTTTTTGTGTATATCCGGTGCCGAACAGGACCTACTTCAACCGGTGATAAATTTTTGCAGTGATGACTCAAACCAAATAAATCCTTCATCGTTCTCTGGTACATTTAAATAAACCCCTAATTTTATTCAGAGTCCAAAATGGTATCTGATTCTCCATTTTAAACATATCTTTGACAATGTCATTGAGGAGAGGATGGTGCCTTTTTTGTGCTGAGAATGCTGTCAATGCGAGACATAGCGTTGCTCGAGGCAATGCGGCCTTCGCTTCCACCTCTTCCATAGTTTTCTGAGGAACTGTGGATTCTGCTGAGAGAGCTGAAAATGCGGCCTTCGTTCTTATCTCCTTGATAATCTCTTGAGAACCTATGGAGGACTTCTAGCAGGAAGCAAGCATCTCTGGCAATCATCCACCCCCAAACATTCTTAGCAATCCGAAACTCTTTAACATAGCTGCTTTTTATTGCATTGTGTTCCTCGTCGGACAAGTTAATTACTGAATATAAGCCTTCATCTGACATATTCAGATGCAATATTCTCGAGACTTCTGACTTGAGACTTTCCACCTCGTCACGCCGGACATTCGATCCTGGCTTGAATGGTAAGGACCAATGGACATGACTTGAGGAACATAGAAGACCCCTGTTTTTCTATTTGACAGACTCTTTGGAACGCAGTGAATGAGAACCTTCATTTGCGTTTGATGACGGCCAATCATTTCGGAAGTTTTCTTCTACTGCTATAATCCATTCATTTCTTCCCATACCTCAGATAATAACCTTGCGAGAACTTTTAGCTAGGTAGCAAGAGTTCTATGCTGTGCTTGGAGAAGGCCTGCAGAGGTCCAGTTGGATCCGGGTATGGGAGAAAATGCAGCCTAACATTACCACTTCTATATTTGTCTCATTCGGTGAAGGGCTTATCTGAGGACAGCTCTATTGGTTAAAATTTTCACGGTGAAGGTCTTATCTTTGACTAGACTTGTAAGGGACGGAAAACTAAATTTAATTACCTCGTTCATCTGCACCCGTGAACAAAACTATTTACGGTATATTTGACTAATACTTATATATTGTTAGAAAAGTACATACACCCAGCGTTTCATAAATAATTAGTCATAGGCTTTTCCTTTGAGGTTACTTGGTGCAAAGACTGCAAATTTCAAGAACATGCCAAATAATGAATTCATTAAGCAATAGTGTCGACCATACTCTTGACTACACAATGTCATAACATAATATACAATGATAAGATCAATCTGAAAATGATGCTCACCTACTCATTGAGCATCCCAATTATATCATGATAATTTAGCATTACATAAAATCAAATATATCAAGTGTGTCATACATCAAATTAAAAGTGTGCATCAAGCAAGACCATTAAGGTCAATCATGAAATAAGATACATAAGTGCCATCGAACAACTCTCCATATGAAAAATATTTGTCTCATAAGCCCTCAGATGACTATCCATCTGCTATGTCGGAATGGAAGTGTAGCTCAAACACTTTTCTGCCCAACCACAAAGAGGTTAGCTTCCTCAGGGCTTTTCCTACATTAAGAGCTCGCCGACCCTGCCCGAGAAGTCTAGCAATACAGAACTGGTGGATCGGATAGATCTGGTGTAATCATGAAACTAACTAAATATCTAAAACATAATCACAGATATGGTAGGAAGATGAAACATAACCATGCATATTTAAGAAGAACATATGCAAAAATAGCTTTGGCCAAAGCTTTTTACACTAGACTTCTACTAGCAGTCAGTATGAAAATTACAACATTTCAACCACCCTTCCCTAGTTATCCACATTCAGCACCCCTTCCATATTGCAATTAATATCACAAGAAGAGATGCAATTCTTTGACAATCATGTTTCAATATACATTAAAACCTTGAAAGAATTTGTTTGAAAGTGTCTCAACAGAGTACACGTGCCAATTTAAGAACTATAGTTTGCTTTACTATTCCAAAAGAATTGTATCAAGTTTGTGAAAAAGAGAATACGCATCCTTCATTATACCGGTAAGGTGAAATAAATTCGCATGTGAAATGTAAATCTAAAATTCCTGCTACACTATGATTTACAAGCTTATTCTAGTTACAGGTCTTCACAAATTTATCCAGCTCAGCAGATGATTATACAATGTAAAGTTGAAAAGAAATCGCATGTTATAGTTAAAATAGTAAAAAAAAAAAAAAAAAACTATAGTGACTCTTTCTAGTGCTAGAACATAGTTTTGAACACCGATGAAAATAGGGAGGTCTTTTATTTTGAATACAGACCCAACCATTCAACCCACAAGATGGACGAAAGAAAATAATAGTTATAAACTGCAAACCTATGCATGATTTGGAACACAAAAAGGCATAAAAGAAGAAATTGGATGAACATGGCATACATTTTTCTAATCAATTTCCTCAAGTTTTCGAGGCAAGACCGACCAACTCACAAGTAGACACAAACCAAAAATAGAGAGGCAATGTTGGATGTGAAGTCCGACTGTTCAGTTCCCTGATTGTTCCTTTCTTGTTTCCATCTTTGTCTCTCTGTCTATTGTATAAATATGAGGGCAAAGCCCTTTGTATGTAAGTTGTAATAATAATAAGGTCTCTTCTCTGATTTCTAGTGGACATAGCCAAATTGGTGAACCACATTAAAACTTGTGTTTTTGTTTTGTGTTCCCAGTTTTTCTGTTATCTTTACAATTGGTATCAGAGCATGAAAGACCTGGGAGAGTAAGGTAGATAATAGTGGTGCCAAGACAAAGACAAAATCTATTGAAAAGGAACTATACGCCTCATTTCTAAATACTATGTTCAATCCATTTAGCTAAGCTTGCAGGCAACTCAGAGAACTCTCTGTAGCATTGAAAGTATGGTGAGCCCATCAACAAAGAACCAATGAATCCCAATCAAGAATGGTGCTACTCTTGAGAAAAACTTGTTGATTCCATTGGTGGATTAGAGAGTTGTATTGATAACCATATGCAGGTATTATTTGGGAAGAGGCTCTACTGTAATTAATTTTCATATATTCATGAATATGGATTTGGGTATGGGATGGTTTGCATTTATGGATTGCAGGTGATGTTATTCATATTATTAAGTGGTAGCGAAGCACATTCGGTGCATAGATATACGATTTATCACATGGCTGAAATCTGCATTTGAGAAACTTGATGTTGTTTTTGGAACTTATCAAGAACATCCAGATAAGAGAGGACTTGTGCTTTCTTACCATCCTTATACTGTGAAGAGAATCTGAAGAAATTCCAAGTTGATGTGAACTAATGACTGTTTGAATTCTAGAGGAAGTTCTTTTTTTTTTAATTTTATTTTTTGGTCTTGAAGGCCTATGGTAATTAAGTTTATGTCAGAGAATCCAGTTGAGGAAAAATGGGCCTACCTGAGTTGTGTCATTCTGATTTCATATCATACTGGCTTGAAGATGAGGGATCTAAAAGAATTTTGGTTCTATTTTTGCAGATTACAAAGTGATTGCAACTTCAAGTATAACTGTTTAGTGTGATGTTTGTTATCAATTTTTTAGATTTTGTTTTTTGATACCATGAATAGTATGGTGTTGCATTGTAGTGGGAGTTTTTGATATGGTAGTAAGATTTTTTTTCATGAAATGGTTTCCTCCACATGATTGGAGATGATTTTCGTTATGTCATGGTTGGCTCTTGATTCTAGATTAGAGCATTGGCATGATACAGGTTCTCTTGACATGTTTTGCTCTTTGGAGCATGAGGTTTTCATTTTTGGAGATCAAGTTGTCAGGTTGTGTTCATGGGATATGCAAATGTGTAGTGGGAGATTTGACGATTGGTTTTGTTAGTGCTTTTGGTATTGAGTACTTTGGCGGATTGACCATGGAGGTGCTCTTGAAAACTAAGATGCTTGGGTGAGGCTAGAGTTCTCTTGGATTGAGAGAACATTTGTTGAGGCAGTTTCTCTTTGGAGGTTTCAACCTAAAAACTGAGGAGCCTACACCTGTGGATGGACGTAAGTTCATTATGGACCTAGAGGAGATTGTTCTTGGAGAAGAGTCATTGTGACTTGGAGTATCCTGGAGGATCATTCTCACTCCCC
>BSBK01004654.1:12500-270000 GCA_027943335.1 Chamaecyparis obtusa
TCCCCTAACTCTATCCCCTTTGCTAATTTCCACATTAAAATTGATAAATTTGTTCGTTCTCTTCCCAATGACATTGTTGCATGCTAGACCAATCAGGCATAATATCCCTAAAGCTTAACTTCTCATCTTTTTTAGTTTCATAAGCAACAATAAAAAGTTATGTCAAAGGTAGATAAAGGCAATGCAATAGTCATTCTAAACAAATTTGACTATCTATGGGTGGTCCCACAATAGTGTGTTCCACATTTTGGTCAACTTTGACATAGAGATCAACATTGTGAGAAAAAACTTCACTTTCAAACACATGTTGCCACAAAACTATTGGAAATTTGAAGATGATGTAAACTAGAGTCTTTTAGAATTTTATTTTTAGTTTCTAAATATATATATTTTTTTTTTTTTAAAAATCATTTAAATTTATTTTTCCTTCTCCTTCAAAAAGTGGTTTGTGTGAAAAACTATGTTTTTAAGGAGTTACTGTCACTTGGATCAACATAATTTTTTTTTTAAATATGATAACAATGTAATTCTTTTGAGATTATATTTGTAACTTCAATATGTAAAGGATGCAATTGGTTTCATTTGTTTTGGGTCAATATTTCATAGTTTATTAAGTTCTAAAGAGACAATAACTGTAATTTAGATATAAGGTCACTTGGATCGCTCTAACTTGATCTGTGTATATCAAAATTCATTTTTTCTTTTTTATATAGAAAGGTAACACAAATACTTGTTTTCTACATATTTTTCATACCTTTTTTGTAGTTTATTAATTTTTCCAAAGTCTTGAAGAGACAGGTTGTTGAATGACCAAACAACTTATGTTTAGTTAAAGTAATATTTAAAAGTGATAATGAACTCAATATGTATTAAAATTATATTCATTAGAAAGCTTGTTCTGAATAGAATCATATTACATAGATAGGCTTTTCAAATGGATTCATTTGATCTGCACAAACATAAAGTCAAAGTGATTTTTTGTCAGCATTTTAATAGGTACAAAGGAGACTCCATTGTAGGTATGAATAAAGAGTATATATGTTATATCAATGTTTTTATAATCTAAGAGGCTTTGAGCTAACCATTTGTAATTAATTCCTTCAAATGGAACCTCTCAAGGCTTAAATCATCATGTTATATTAAAAATGTGTTATTTCAGCAAAACTCAGCATGTCTAAAAAAGTGGGACACACTATTGTGGGACCACCCCTATCCAAAATGTTTGACCTCTTATTAGATAGTAGAAACTATAAAATCTTAGACTCTAACCCCATCTCCAAGATTATGAAAAAAGTCAAATCTACCATTACTCTTTCTTCCTTTGATAGAGCAAGCAAAAAGTGTTTGTTTCCCTATAAAGAGACGACCCTATAATTATGGTGTGCCTAAAATACATAAGGAGACAATACCCCTAGTGCCATAATAGAAATGATTAACTCTCCTTCCTTTAAATGTGTTACTCACTTGGCTAAGCTCATATCTTCTCTTTTTGGTAAATCCAACTCCTATATCATGTGAATTTTTGCCGCTTTGTTGAATTTATTTATGACAAGAAAGTTGAAAACAATGACCTTTTAGTTATCTTTGATATTGTCTTTGGATTCACCATAGTGCTCATCACTAACTCTATCTAATTGATTAGACAAAATATCAATAATGAGATCATTGACCTAGTTGAGTTATGCCTTAGAAAGACTTTTTTTCATTCTAAAGTGTGACTTATGAACATGTGGATGGAGTGGAAATGGTTTCTCCTCTCTCCTCAATTTTGGCCAATATCAATATAGACCACATTTTTCTCTCCATTCCTTTTCCTTGAAACCGAAGTATGATAGAAATGCTATGTAGAAGATACTAGCATTTATTGTCCCCGTGGCTGTGAAAAACTATAAGAGTTCTAGTTCATTTCATAACTTTCACCAAAGAGATAAAAACCAATAACCAACTCCCCTTCCTTGACATTCTCCTTGTTGGACAACTGGATGGCTCCTTATCTCAAAGTGTCCATTTTAAAGCCACTTATATTGACTTATACCTCTACTCCTCTTCACATTACCATCCTACCTAAAAAATTGGCATCCTTGAAGCGTTTGCAACTCAAGCCTTTTTTATTTGTGATACAACTAACATTGTTAAAGGGATTAACCATCCATTCATGTCTTCACTCTAAATGGATACAAAATGAAACATGTCATTAAGGCTATCAAGCAAGCCAAAATCTAGGCCCAATTTCAATCTCTTGACAACACCTGTCCTTTTGGCCCCATTATTTTCCTTCCTTGAAGGTGTTTCCAATAACTTTGCCAAAATCTTGCTTATATAAGGCATTTGTTTCTCCTTCAAGTCCTTTTACACTCTTAAAAATCATATCCCTTCCCTGAAAGCCTCCATAATATGTCTTCTTATCCCTAATGTTTACGAAGTGGTATGTTCTTGAGTTACTTCCTATATCGATAAGATGAGCCGTTTTGTAAGTACCAAGATTGAAGAGCATTTCCCGCAAACATAAAACATGAGTGAATCCTTAAATTTTCCCTCATTCAACACTCCTCAAAAACCAAACACTGTATCCCCTTAAAAAATATCTAAATCTTACCCAAAGATTTTAACTACTTTAGTATGAAACTTAAAGAGGCCATTCTAATCCACAATAACCCCTCCAACCTAAATTAAGATTGTGGTTGGAACCTTAGATCTACTTGGTACCCTATTCTCAACCACTTAAGAAACCAACTCCACTTCTCTAGCTCATCTTTCTTGTGTTATGTTTCTGGGCCCGTTTCGTAGCGGGAATTAGGAAATAATGAATTTGATCAAATGCTGGAAATGGTCAAATCATGGATTTGATAATCCAGTTTTTCATTTCTGGATTATGTTTGAACCGTTTGGTTCCAGTTTTTGAAACTGGATTTGGAATTTGAGTATGATTTTTTTAAAAAAAAATTGAATTGTTTTAATTCATTTTTATTAATGGAATTGAATTTAAAATGTAATCGCACACCGTTTTAGGTAGCCAAAGTTGGTGGCAGGCAACCAAGTTACAATCGTTGCAACCAAAATTCGAAAAAAATTGGACAAAAAATTTGGAAAAAAAATTCGAGAAAAAATTTAAAAAAATAAAAAATTAATTTTTAAAAAAAAAATTTGAAAAAAAATTCGACAAAAAAATTTGTCAAAAAACTCGAAAAAAATTCGTCAAAAAATTCGAAAAAAAATTCGGCAAAAAATTAGAATTTTTTTTCGAAAAAATTCTAATAAACAACAAAGTTACAAACCACCTAGACAAATTAAAAAAAAATTAAATCCCCCCACACAAATAAAAAATTAAAAAATTAAGTGTAGACATGAAAAATTTAAAAATTTGCTTTCCCTCCAATCAAATTCCAATTTCAAATCTCAATTCCACCTTTTCAGATGGAAGATGAAAATGCTCATTTTTGGCCAAATGAGCATTTACATATTCCTATTCTATTTTCATTATTGCACTCCCAAACTGAAGATTTGACGAAATGGACAATAACAAATGCCAATTCCAGGCAAATGTTGGAAATGGTCCGCTACCAAACGGACCCTTAGATATTTTCAACCTCATCTTTCTTTCCTTTTGACTTCCTTTCCTTCTTGTTTTCACCCTTCCACCTCTTTTTTCTTTTTATTTCCCTTGTCCTTAATTTAATTTCATTTGTATATTTTGTTAGTTCTTATTTATTGTTGTTTTTATTGTGTTTCTTATCTTACATTTTTAATTTTTCTCTTATTTTATCTTCTTACGTATGTTCGTCTACCTCTTCTCGTTGCTTCATTTTTCTACTCTTATTTTTAGTTTTCTTTCATTATCTTTTTTCTCTTTCATTTCTTTCATTTTGTTCTTTCTATTTCATTTCCTTTTAGTTTTAATTTTGATTCATTTTTCCATTTTATCCTTTCCTTATGTTTTTCCTATTTTATTTTTATTTTTATTATCATTTAAATTTATTTTATTTATTTTTATTTCAAATTTGCTCCTCTTCTTAGATTATTTTATTTTGTCTGTGTTTTTTAAATATTATTTATGTTTTTTATTTAATTTTTTTTTGTTCTTTTAGTTATTTTTAGTTTTTAGTTTATACGTTTTTAGATTTTTTTCTATATTTTTGTTTTTCACTTTTCTAAGTTTCTTTTTTAGTAGTAATATTTCTTAATAATAATAATAATTATAATTATTATAATTATTATTATTATTATTATTATTATTATTATTATTATTATCTCTTGGTTTCATATCTTATTTATCTTATTTATATCTTATTTTATGTTTAATTCATCTTTATTTTGTTCTTCAATTCAACTCTTAAATTTTTTACATACTTGCTTATTTTTAAATAATTATTAACTTTATGTCTTCTTTTTTTCCTTCTAAATATCATATGTCATCATCCTCACAAATTGTAATGAACTTAGTTCAACTAAAAATCTTTTAGTACTTCTTTCTATTATTCTAATATTATTAATAAATATGTATTTATCTTATTTATTTGTTTCTTTCAAATTGAGTAGATTTCGATAATGTATAAGCTATGTTGATGTTACTTCTAGATTTAGTTGTGTAAGTGTTTTTAGCATCAACATTTTTTCCTTATGCTCTCTATCATCCTAATGATGAATCACAGAGTGATCCAAAATGTTGGTATTAAAAATGCTTACACAATTGAATCCAAAAGCAACATCCACATAAGGGAAAGGACCCAATACCCACACACCCTAACCTCACACCCCTGTAGATCGTAAATGGTATGTCGGATTTTGGCGATTGTATTTGGTTGTCTCTATATGCGAGTTAATTGTTTAAAGCTAAGGTTTCAGCTTCTGGACATTCACAGATCTCTCTGTGAAGACCGTTGAACACAAACTGGTCAAAAAATGATCATTTCAAAGTGTCGTCCAATACCTACTATGTTCTTGCACCAACAGTCATTCACTTGAAAATGTCAATACTTGTGGCCAAATGTCTCATTAGTCGTTATAAAATGTTCCAATAGTGATGCACAAATGTGTCAATTATCAACCCAAAAAGTTAAAAATGATCGCCTATTAGTACATATGTGATCGACTATTGGTACAAGTATTATCATTTTTGAAACTCTTTTAATATTAATAATTGAAAAGTCGAAATGACAAGAAAGTTACTTTTATTGGACCCCTATCAGATTAAATCCTTTATTTGTTTCTTATTTATTTTTAACCCCTATCAGATTAGGGAATCCTTTATTTGTTTCTTATTTATTTTTAAGTTTAGATTCTCATATCTTTCTCAGTTTGCCTTTATATTTATTTTCTCTCGTGTGGACCATTTCTAATCCCAAAAACATTATATTGATTATTATAGGCTGTAAAAACTTTATAATTGTACTAGTTGGAATATTTGGTTAGAGTGTTTGGTGAGAGTCTCTTTGAGCAGTCCTTGTCTTGACGAGACATTCAATCTGATTTGACAATTTGATAGCATATATTAATTATTTAACAAATTCATGCACCAGTTTGTTTTTGGTTTTTAATTTAATTAATATATGCAATCAAATTGTCAAATCAGGTCACCTGTTAAGTTGAGTTGTAAAGCATTACACACTTAGTGTTTTTTTTTCAAACTCTTCTTATATATTTTACGGTTTAGTTTGCTGTTTAGCCAATTCCCCTTGTGGTAGTTGCACATGAGCAGAGGAGAAATATTGGAGAGTTAAAATGTAATCAAGCACCACAAAATTTACAATCAAAAACAAAATAAAAACTTTATTATTGTGTGAAGATAGTTTTGTGAAAAGACTTTGTCTTGCTGATACATATCGCCCTTGCACAGACATTGCCATACATATCAAAACGTCAATGAAGGACAAGAAGTAATTGCCTGCAAGACTGCTGATGTGTCCATTTCAACAACTTCCGAGTTGAATATTTATCTATGGTATAAATAATACTATCGCAAGTACTACAGAGATGACATCTTCGACTGTAATTTCCAGTTGAAAGAGTACGCACCTGTTGGGTTGACCTGCAAAATCTCACACACATTTATAAAGTTTAGAAAGGAACAGAGACGATGATCCATAGAAGATTACTCCTGCCGTAGGTTGGCCTATGTTCCCCACAAAATGTATTCAAAATATTTTTTTTCATTTTTTAGATCTGCGAAAATGTAGAGATTTTTTTTCGAAATTTGTTGGATGTTTTGGATTCAAAATATGCAGATCATGAAAAATAGATGCTGAAAATTTCACAAAAATCTGTTGTATTTTCAAATTTTTCAAATTTGATCAATGATACATTCCATCTAGAACATAGCAGCATCTATTGCGATAAAAAGAAGCCGATTAATGAAAAGTTCAATTGTAAATTGTAATCAAGCAACCCAAAATTTTCATTGGAGTTTTCTTCTATCTGTAAAGATTATTTTGAGTGATGCCACTGCCCAGTAGGATGTACGTTTTGCTACCAATACATATTAGAGCCCAGGCGTTTTGAGAGGGAATCTTCATAGGTTTATTGTGTTGGCTGATAATACTTTTATTAAGAAAAAAAAATTAGCGACAGAAATTTTTCAGTCATTTTTTTTTAATTACGTGAAAGAAGCTATAAAATGGATGTGGTTTATTAATTGTAATGTTTATAGGATAAAAAAAGAATTGCTAGAAACATATTTTCTTATGAAAAAGGATATAAAATGTATGTAGTTTATTAATCTAATGTTTATATATTCATCTATTAAGAATCATTATATTTATTAGTTTCTGGCTTTAATGCAGAGATTAATGTTTTCAGGTGACTATTTGTAATTAAGTTTTGGAAAGGGTGTTATTTTTAATCTAATGGTGTGAACCAATATTTTAATTAAAATGATTTTTATCTTTATTTCTACATTTTTCTGATTGGTCCGTCTTATACTTTTCTTCGGGTTTTTTTTTTATTTTTAGTTAAAAATTGGGAAAATACATCTCTAGCCAATAAGCAATGAGCTAGGAAAATTTTTAAGCCATTAACTAAAGTTTTCTTCCTACCAAATGCAATACACTTCACATGCCTCCACTGCTAGAAGGTTGTATATTCCAAAACCATCTTCACAACCTCTTGCACTTTAGTGCCATCTGGTCACATAAAAATGCATGCACCTTTCCTATAAGCATTAAACCTTGTTCTATATTCCCCATATCTCATTCCATCAAATTCTATGAAGAAGATTAAGTTGGTCTATTGGCAGTATAGTTTCTTGCAATGTTAGCACACAACCACATGACGGTTGTAGCAATAGCAACATGGTTTACAATTGTTAATACTATATCAATTCCCTTGAAGAGTGAGGTTTGAAACCCTACAAGTTTGATAAATGCCTCATTCCCCTGTAAGTTTTCATATTTCTCTCTATTTACACATATAAACTATCATTAATACCGGAAGGGAGATAGAATTTAATTACAAATTAGACAGGTATTACAAATCACACATGAGAGGTGTATCTATAAGAGCCATCACTCAGGTTGTAGACGTATTGAAGATATGTAATTTTTTCCATTGTAACTTATCTTCAACACATTTTATACATTTCTTAGAGGCTTTTTCTCAAACAAGTGACACCCTTTGTCTATCCTTCCACATTTTGTGTACATGTTTGGCCACTTTCAAATACAACATCTAACTAAAATTCCCCTTCTATTATCCTTTGATGGATGTCCATACCCTTCTCCAAAGCTCCCATTCTAATACAGATAGCAAGGATGTTGGAAAATTTGGCTTTACACCTACCAATTGCATTCACTTGTAAGTTTCCAAAGCATTTTCAACAAATCCTTTTTCTACCAATCTATGAAACCACATTTCTTTGAGGTATTTTTCCAAACAGTTCTCATGTCATGTCCAGGCTTCCATATTTTACATTCATGTCTACTAGGAAACTTGCAATTACATCTAATTGTGCATAAGAAAATGGTGAGCAATGATGGGTAAGTGCACAAAGATGGGGGACCAAAAATATGCCACTCAACTTTTTGGTCCCCAAAAAAGCATATGTTGTGCACCCTATATGGGGCACGCCATATGGTTCAGCATGTCGAGCCTCAATTTTGACACACCAAGCCTACTTGGTATGCCCCAAATAGGGTAAACACCCTATAGGGGGTGCGCCTTATTTGGAAAAAAAAATATACAAAGAAGATTCTAAATATGGCATGAGCCATATATGGTGCATGCTATATAGGGCATGTGCCAAATGTAAAAATCCAACATTTCTTTGAGAATATGGTGTGCAGCATGGAGTTTTCTATCATTATCAAGGTGCTAATCTAGTCTTGATGGTGGGGGCATTACCCCTCGACCCCATCTTGTACCGCAATAGGGAGTGTTCTTGGGGCACTTCCCTTGGACCCCATGAGGGGCATTTCCCCTTGACCTCGCAAGGGGCGCTACCCCTTGACCTTGCGAGGGGCATTGCCCCTCGACCCCACTGGGGCACTACCTCAAGACCCCCGCAAGAGGTGTTGCCCCCAAACCCCCATTCAATAATTTGGGGATATTATGCTCCTAAAAGTGGGGAAAAGTTAACTTCCAACTCTAATTAGGCTCCATATAAAAATATTAGGTTTTAGGGGAAAGAGGGGGACATAGGGGAGAAGTGGGGGAGATGGGGGAGAAGGAAAAGAGGGAGAGATATAGGGGAAAGAGAGAGGGCCAAGGGAGAAAGGATTTAGGGTTGATGGATTATGGTTATAAGTTTTAGGGTTAGAGAGAGAGAGAGAGAGTCTCTCTCAAAACCCATTACAACCCCTTAGGACACATTAGGATCCATTATGAAACTTAGAACCCATTATCTCTCTGAAAACACATTAATTGTCCTAGGACACGCTAATGGGTTCTAAGTTTCATAATGGATCCTAATGTGTCCTAAGGGGTTGTAATGGGTCCTAAGTGGTCCTAGGACCCATTACAACTCCTTAGGACACATTAGGATCCCTTAGGACACATCAGGACCTCTTAGGACCCCTTATATAACACATTAATAATCATATGACACACTAATGGATTATAATGTGTCCTAATGGGTCCTAAGGGCTAGTGATGTCTCTTAAGTGGTCCTAGGATCCTTTAGGACCCATTACAACCCATTAGGACCCATTAAGAGCCATTAGGACATATTAGGACCCATTAGGACCCCTTAGAACACATTAAACATTGTACGACACACTAATCTATCTTAAGGGACCTCCTAATGTGTCCTAATGTCTTGTAAGGGATCATAATATATCCTAATGGGTTTTAAGAGGTCCTAGGACCCACTACAACCCCTTAGGACATATTAGCACCCATTAGGACACATTATAACCCATTAGGACTGTTAGAGTATTATTACTTTATGCTTATTAATTAAATCATATTGATTTAATTATATAAGTTCCTATTACTCTAGTTACTTAAGCTTCATTTAGGTGCATTTTTAATTAATGATGTGCAACCTAGCTTTTCCCTTTAGGGTTTCTATCTCACCTTTTATAAGGTTGAGCAATGTACTTTTTCAGTATCTCTTCTGCATTTTTCACATTTGAGAGCAACTTTTCTTCTGTCTCCATTTTTCTTCTCTTGTAACAGGTTATTGGCTAACAGGTTCTTCTTGGGTTGTGTAGAATTGAGATTGATCAATTCTTTCATGGTATCAAAGCTCAGATCTATGGCTGTGTGTTCCTGATTTGAAGGTTTTTTTGGAGCAGGGAGGATTTTTTATTTTTAGAGTTTTTTGGTTGTGGATCTGGGGGCACTAGATTTTCGAGCACTTTGGGCACAAACTGACTTCACGGTTGAGTCCAAACGGCCCAAAAACCCCCATAGTCATATAAGGCATGACCTATTTCGGGTTAGTTGAAATTTGAGGCAAAAAAAATTTGCTTCTAGGCCTGGCACGCATCCCAAAAAATATTTTTTTTTATTTTTTTTTTAAAAAAATTCAAAAAAAAAAGTTTCATGCAAAAAAAATTTTACACCAAAAAAATTTGCATGTGAAAAAGTTACGTTCAAAACAATTTTTACAACTTTTATAAACTTGTTTGCAAATTTTTAATAAGTTTTTTTAACTTTTTCACAAAAGTCAAACCTTGCAGGCTTGTAAGCTTGCATCAGCAGGTTAGTACAACCTGCCTATTGGCTGCACGGTACCTACATAGTAGGGTACATTAGTCACATGCCAACTTTTTGGCAATTTTTTTAATGGCTAAAAAAGCAGATCCGCCATTTTAGGAGCAATTTTTGGAGATCTGCCAAATTTGGTGAAATTTGCACATGCAAAAAAAATTTCAAATTTTGGGCATGAATTTCAAGGTGCCACGTCAGAGCCCAGTCAGTGCCCAGTCAACAACCAGTTAGCGCCCAATCAGCTGCCCCATCAGCGCCCAGTCAGCGATGATGTCATCAAAGTGTCATGTGATGGGCAAACGGCTGTCAAATTTTTTGTCGTGACTGGTTTTTTCCAGCGAGCTTGTTTT
Source organism: Chamaecyparis obtusa (assembly GCA_027943335.1). Classification (NCBI taxonomy): domain Eukaryota; kingdom Viridiplantae; phylum Streptophyta; class Pinopsida; order Cupressales; family Cupressaceae; genus Chamaecyparis; species Chamaecyparis obtusa. The sequence goes on from BSBK01004654.1 coordinate 22,994, forward strand.
TAGAGCACCTGTTCATTTTTTGCTCATAACTTGAGCATACGAGGTCAAAAATTGCCAAATGAGATATCGCCGAAAAGCTCTTTCCAAGCTCTACACGATTCTGGAGGTTTGAGTTTTTGACTCAGTCATTTTGATGCCATTTTTTAGCTTCAAAGTCATAGGTTCTTTTCTGCACCCCGGGAGCTGTATCTAGTGCATCTGATCTCCATTTTGAGAAAACGAAGAGGCGTTGGAAAGGTATTGGAATGCTCTATCCAGATCCTTAGCCTATTTCATCAAATTTTTTACGAGGTACACAAGTTTTAATCTGAATCATTCTAGCTCTTCCTGTCTATTCAGGCTTTCAATATTGTATTGGGAATTGGGTTTTATCAATTGTTGGGGGTGTTATTTCTTTCTTTTCTATCATTTATCTTAGAAAATCAAAACACCGTATCACATAAAACAAAAACCCCTTCAGCATCTTCTATCTAGTTCTAAAAGAAAACATAATAAAAAAATCAGTCAGAGCACTTGGCACTATGGCAAACATAGCATCTATTGAGCTCCTCACTCCACACAATTACCATGTGTGGAAGGCTCGTATAACATGGCTTCTTCGATCATGGGGGTTATGGTCTTGTTTGGATACAGTTCAGCCTCAGTTGACTCGACCATTTGAGGTCATGCAACACAGGAACAAGATGGATGAAGCCATGGGTTTGATGTCACTACATGTTTCAGATAGCCTACTTTTTCACCTTGATGGTTGTGATACTCCTAAGGCCATTTGGGACAAATTTCAATCACTTTTTGGCACTGTGAATGAGTTTAGGGCACTACAGATTGAGGCAAAGTTGACTTCATTGGTACCTAATTCTTTTCCCACCATTGAGGACTTCTTGATGAAGTTCAAATCTCTCCGTTCAGTTTTACAGGGATGTGGAAAGAACAAAAAAGATAATGAGTGTATTTACCTAATTCTTTCTAAGCTTTGGGGACAATTTCAGATATTTTCTTCTACTTTCTACTCCACTATGGATGCACTGGGTCACGACATGTTATGCCCTCTTTCAAGACATTTTGTGACCGGTTGACTCGTGAGCAATCAAAGCTCACTCAAATGGATTCTTTTACTGGTTCACAGTCATAGGCATTGCTTGCCAAGCCACCATAGGGTACACGGAAGCAGAATCCAAAGCAGATATCAGATTCCTCTTCTCAGCACTCTACTAGCCCACCATCTTCTTCTAAGAAGGAGAAATAGAAGACTGAGAGACCTACATGTTCCTATTGTCAGAAGGGAGCTCATGATGAGTCACATTGTTTTCAAAAGAGATTCGATGGCTATGAAAAATAGATTGTAGATTTGCAAGCTCTTCTTCAGAAGAGCAATGTTTCCTCTCCATCCTCTTCTAGCTCACAGGGGTCTTCTTTTTAGTCTTCTTCCTCATCTTCGACATCTAGATAGGATATTGGAAAGGGTCATGCATTACGGGCATCTGTTGCATCCTCTTCATAGGTCCCTTGGATACTGGATTCAGGTGCTTCTCACCACATGGCATCTTCTCAGGATTTGTTCTCTTCTTTTGAGGCTTCTCTTATTCCTCATAGTCTCATGGGGAATAACACTGTATAGACAGTCTATGGGATAGGTTCAGTCAGCATTCAGGATGGCACATTCAATGATGTATTGTATGTTCCATCTCTATCTACAAACCTTCTCTCGATTTATCAGATTACATGCAGTGGGTCAGGGAAGATAGTTGAGTTCACAGAAGATTCAGTCTTCATCAGGGATACTACGACATGAGGCATTGTTGCTACAGGGACAGTTAATCATTCCACCCGTCTCTACACCTTCTCTCACTTTGGTCCACCATCTCCACTATTGGTGCACAACTCTCCTCTTTTGTGAGAGCATCATGTGGTGCAGTCAGGTCGCTTGAACCTTTGTGTTGTTCCTGAGTCCAATGTTGTGACTGCCACACCACATCCTGAGGTGTACTTTTCTCTTTAGTAGGATTCTTCTTCAGCACTTCTTGACCCTCCAGCTCCATTCATCGAGCCACCAAGTGTAGTTGTTGAGGACTCTACAGAGGACATTCATCTCCTCTTTCATGATAGTGTCAGCACACCTATCATACCACCTACATTGGGGATTCCCTTTCAGGATCCTCATGTCTACTCCTTTGAGCATCAGCTTGGCCTTCCAGTGACACCTCAGCTTACAAGGTTACCTCTTCAATGTCCACTGATTTTCACTCCTCTGCATTGGAGTCACAGTGGTTTTTTCATTGATCCAGGGGTTCTTACATTCTGGGGGGCTTTGGAGCCTCAACCCTCTCTCACGGGGGGGTTGGCAACACACTTTGTACTTATGGCTTTGAGAGAGTCTCTTGAAGTCATTTCTTTTAGTCTTCAACATGCTTTTATATCTCTTTTTGGAGAGGAGTTTTTCCCACTGGGTTTTCTCCTTTGTCTCCAGTTTACAGAGATTTCCTTGTACTGGGTACCTGATCAAGCCTTGTTGCCAGGACCCATTTCTTGCTTTCATAGTTTTTCTAGGTCAGCTTTCTCCCTGCGTTCAGCTTAAGGTGGGTGGTTAGAGTATTATTACTTTATGCTTATTAATTAAATCATATTGATTTAATTATATAAGTTCCTATTACTCTAGTCACTTAAGCTTCATTTAGGTGCATTATTAATTAATTATTAATTAATAATGTGTAACCTAGCTTTTCCCTTTAGGGTTTCTATCTCACCTTTTATAAGGTTGAGTAATGTACTTTTTCATTATCTCTTATGCATTTTTCACATTTGAGAGCAACTTTTCTTCTGTCTCCATTTTTCTTCTCTTGTAACAGGTTCTTCTTGGGTTGTGTAGAATTGAGATTGATCAATTCTTTCAAGGACCCCTTAGAACATATTAACTTTTGTAGGACACACTAATGGGTTCTAAGTGGTCCTAATGTATCATTTGGGGTCATAATGGGTCATAAGTGGTCCTAGGGCCCATTACGACCCCTTATGACATATTAGGATCAATTAGGACACATTAGTCCCTCTTAGGACCCCTTAGAACACATTAATAATCATAGGACACACTAATGGGTACTAATGTGATGGGTAGTTAAGCGTGCTTAGGCTGGAGTAATACTAGAATGAGTGACCTCCTAGGAAGTCCTGATGCTTCACCTCTATGAGCATCACCTAGATCCAATGAGTGCTAAATGTTCCATTTATTCTCATGAGAGATGGGTTTGTATTAGCCACTACTCATGAAACATGGGTCAATGAGTCTGACTCAAAAAATTACACAGTTGAATCCAGATAGCAATATCACATTTGACTTGCTTTGGAAAATATCTCCTACTTATAAATTGATGAGCTTAAGGGTCTTTCTAATGAATGGTTCATAAGACACAATACTTGGTGAAGGTTTTTCAAATGGGGTTGCAAGCAGAGTCAGTTTAACCATGGAAGAAACCTCATAGTTAATCACCCTCGAGAAAGAGTAGTCCTAGGATGGGTGACCTCCTGGGAAGTCCTAGTTCTTCACCTCTATGAACATCACCTAGATCCAATGAGTGCTAAATGTTCCATTCATTCTCATGAGAGATGGGTTCACATGAACCACTACTCATGAAACATGGGTCAATGAGTTTGACTAAAAAAACTACACGGTTGAATCTTGATATCAATATCACATATTTTAAGCTTTTCATCTCTAATTTCTTTTGTAAGTATGTCCGATTTTATAAAAAAATCAATGTGTACTAATTTGGGATTAGATTTTGGCTTGTTCGCCGAATTTTGAAACAAGTTAATATTTAAGAAACTGGACTCCATTCTACACACTTTTAACAAAAAAGTTTTGATTTTTTATTAGTTTTCAATGATTTCTAGGGGAAGCACACACAAATTTCATGTATTCAGGATGTGTCCACTTCAAAAATTCATAAAAATCATACATTCATCAAAAAATTAGCATAAAAATCCAAGATAAACTATGTAGTGTTAGCTAACTTCTCATCAAAGCGATTAAAAAAATTCAAAAAAAAAAGTTAACATTTTAGGGAGAGTGCACTAGATGTCATGTTATATTTTATTGTAGAAAATAGGACCACTTTTTTGTGCTCCCCCTTTTTGAGGACCTTAATCTCCACCATTTTCAAAATAAATTAGTAGTTTAGAAACTCGATTTAGAGAACTACAACTCTTGATGTTGTCTCATCTTGAAATTCTAAGTCTAACTATCTTCAATTTCTCATCAAAGTTCAGAGTTTGCTAATTTCAAAAAAAAGTGGCATCTTATACCTCATTTTTTGTCTCCCAACTTTGTGCACTTACCCTACTATATAGAAATTAATAGATCACTCACCAAATCCATGAGTTATACATTAGGGAAAGTAAGTAGGCTCCCAAAGTCTCAACCTCAAGAAAGTCATATTAGCACAACCCAAGATTGATGTAGGGGTGCTAATGCAAGATCCAAATGAGAGTGGAAGAATTGGGGTTCACTTTCGTTAAAGAGATGTGGAATGTGTGTGATAAGATGTGTAAATGTATGAAAATAATTTATGCTATGGATAAAGAAATGATAACTAACAAGATGCAATATTTTTTCTGTTGCATGAAAGTAAATGCTAGAGGAAAATAGAAGGAAATAAATCACCTTGAAAGTGTTACAAGTAGTGGTTGTTGTTGTACCAAAAGATCAACCTGTTAATGCCCGATACAACCACTAGAATTTTTAAAGACACATGAGGCGATTAAGCCATTTCATAAGTCCCGAGGGGAGCACTGACCATTTTTCCAACAATCTCCCCCTTAGCGTTACCCAAGGGGATTTGAACCTATGACCAACCTTTGATACTACTTGTTACAAGTAGTGGTTGTCGTTACACCCAAAGATTGACCTATTAATGCCCAATACAACCACTAGACTTATAGAGGACACATGAGGTGGTTAAGCCATGTCACAAATCCCAAGGGGAGCACTGACCAGTTTGCCAACAGAAAGATATAAGAGAACAAGTGAACTTCAAATATAGGTTTTACAATCGTAGAGATGCCAGGAAAAAAAACTATTCTGGATCTGGAACTCTGGTACTTGTATCTTCTAATTGTAAAAATTGTAAATTCCTAGGAATATCCCAACTCAAGTCAATCTTGTCCAAGAAATTCAACCTTGTCTTGGAGACTCCAAATTAGGTAAATTTTGTAAAGGATTAGTCATTGGTTCTATAACTCTTAAATTTTGGATCTAAAACTCCAAAAGCACTTTCTTACACAAAATTTAAAAAAGGGAAAGGTTGTGGAAAATGGATTGCCTTGGTCAAGCCCCTATATAGGAATAAACCTTGAAATGAAATATAAATTGCATAAGGAAAATATTGTAAACAAAGTAAATGTAAGTATTCACCTTACATGAGAAACCCTCATGGATAGATGTTAGGACCTAATAAACCCACAAAGATGTTTGTATGCTTTCTCAAAATGTGTTGTAGAATCAAGGATGTCTTAAAAAATGCAATGGATCTACACTTTTCAATCCTAGATCTTGAATTTATGTATGCTTATGGATCTTCTTTCTAGCTTGATAATTCCTGTACTTATCCATAAGAGAGAAACTTGCATCAACAAGGAAAGAAACCTTTAATGGATCTTGAAGAGATGGAGAATTGGAGATCTTCAATGGGTTCTTGCATTTAAATATTGAATCCAAATCCTCAATTATCTTGATTGTGCTTTCTTTTGAAATAACTAATAGTTTGCACAATAGTGGATTTCTTGCATAATCATGAAAAGTAATGGATGTCAAAATGAGAGGCCTTGATGTCATCTTATACTCATTTCAGGATTCAATATTGTCAGGCAACCACAATTGTGATTTGGAAATAAAACACCCACGCATTGGGCCTGGAACTCACTTAAAATTAATTCCCTAGGAAAAGGCCAACTTGGGTCAAACTTGTCCAAGAGAAGGCCGACATAGGTTAGTCTAGTCCTTGTAGGGAAAATTTCAAAGTAGTTGTAGGGCTTGGACAGTGTGCAAAGCCTCGGGAAATAAAATGACAGATGCAAGAAATCAAGAATAAATATACTCAGATCTACGAAACACTAAAATGGGTCTAATAGGTCCTAAAGCCACCAATTAATAGGTGCTAACATTTTAGGATGTTACATTTAGCCCCCACTTAAGCAGGAGTATGAGACAAGATCATGCTTATGGTAAAGTAGATCAAATGCATATGATGATATCATCAAGGTCAAGGAGATAAGGAAACATCAAGCCCCCAAGTGGTTTAAGTCCTCATCAAATCCAAAAACAAGATGAGAGAGAGAGAGAGAGAGAGAGGTAATTACCTTAGCCCAGTAATATTGTATGTATTATTGTGAACCACACCAAGAAAGTACCACAAAAGATGGCATTGAAAGTTGTAGCAAGCTATGTTATGCTAGTTCAATCCATCAAGGACCTATCCTTAAGGAAAGTGTATCCCATAAGAGATCTAGGAGAGGAACAACCTATCCTAAGAGAAGGTAAGATTCCGTAGGGATCGAAAAGAGGAGGATATTTCCTTAAGGAAAGTGTATCCATTAAGGGATCCAAGAGATGATTTTTCCTAATGGAAGGTATGATTCCTTAAGGATTGAAAGGAGAGGGATAATCTATCCTTAAGGAAAGTATATCCATTAAGGGATCTAAAGGGTGATATGTCCTAAGGGAAGGTAATCTTCCTGAGGGATCAATGTGTGTGAAAAATGTGAAACAAAGAGTGGAGTGTATATCCCCATGTTAAAGCTATTGCAAATGCCTTAAAGAGAGAAATGGCTTTAACAGAGTGTACATGCATCCACAAGAAATATTTCCACTATTGAATGCCCCTAGGAAAGGACAAATCAAGAGAAATGAGCACATGAAAAAAGATATCATGAAAGGGACCTACTAACTCTAGGGTTAGTATGATTATATGATAATTTGTGAAATGTTATATCAAAATAAAATGTCATCATCCCCTAAAGGTAGTAGAACTACAATGAGAATGGAAGAAAATCACATAAGAGTTATGAAGAAGAGTCCTTTTGGTCTGACATCATAGAGACCAAAAAGAATAGGTAGCTACCATTTTTCATTATCCCAAGTAGACAATACAAAGGCACACTTACAAATAGTGGCACAAGTACAACATAACATGTAATAACATAGAGAATAAGTGAGATACAAATAGAAGAATGTTTATGACTTTGTGGTTCCTTTATCACCTTGCACCAATAGAGAAAATAAGGGTCAATTAAAGAAATAGAAACAAAACATGTAACAAGAAACACATCATAGGGGAAGCACATTACAATAGGCAAACACACATAATCCACCACACAAGAGGAGCTAGTCAAGAGTATCACCTACCCCCCTTTCTTAGTCTATAATGTTTAGGGAAGATGGGAAACATTCAAGAGGAGCAACATCAAGAACAATAGATTGAACAATAGACAATTCTAAACAAGGACCCTATTGTGAAGATAGCTCACTATTTTTGTCACTAGGAGTGATAGATAACTATTGTCAAAGCATTACTGGTAAATCATGGTCAATATCAATAGTATCATAGTTATTAGAATCACTAGCATGAATATCATTATTAGCATCAAGAATATCATAATCAAGAGTATCTTCTTCATCCAAATTAATTGGAATAGAATCTAAGATACAAATAAGTTTTCTCACATACCTCTGTCCACTCATACCTCTTCCCTTTTCTTTGTAGGGATGTAATAGGTGTCGCTATCTTGGAGAATCTCTCCAAAAATTTCTTGTAATAACTTGCAAGCCCCATGAAGCTTCTGACTTTAATCACATTCTAAGGTACTGGCCATTCAAGTATGGCTTTCATCTTTGCAAGATTTACTACAATTCCATTAGCAAAGATTATATGTCCCAAATAATGAATTTCCTTTTGATAAAAAGAACACTTGGATAGTTTTCCATACAATTTCCTATCCCTAAGGCACTATAAAACTATATCCAAGTTGTCCTCATGCTCCTTAATGTTCTTGGAGTAAATTAAAAAATCAGATCATGATCAATGAAAATCTCTACAAACTTATCCAAGCAATATTTGAGCACACTATTCATCAAGTTCATGAATGTTGTAGGAGCATTAATAGTTAAACGAAAAGGTAAAACTACAAACTCATAATGTACATACCTTTCTCTAAAAGTAGTCTTAGCTATATCTTCCTCTTTGATCTAGAGATGATGGTATCCAGAACTCAAGTCAATTTTTGAGAACATCATTGCTCCCTTCATATGATCGAATAGTTCATCTATTCGTGGAAGTGGATGTCAATTATTTATAGTCACCTTGTTGAGCATTTTTTAGGGGTATATGCACAAAGATGGGGGACCAAAAAGGTGCCACTTTCCTTTTTGGCCCCCTAATGACCATAGTGTGTAGGCACTAAAGTGTGTGCACCCTATAGGGTGCACGCGCTATGGCTTGGGTTGCCCAAGCCTTACACTTGGGATATTCAAACCATAGCACGTACACCCTATAGGGTGCATGCACTATGTAAAACACTATAAAGTATTTTGGTGCATTTTAAAAGCCCATTTTTCATGCCATAAACCCGCGTTTGCAATGAAAGAGGGCTTTCCAAGTACATACGCAAAATCATTTTGCTTGCTCAATCCATCAATTTTGATAAAGAATGGCTCCATGATGTCATCAAGTTCGAGTCGGAAGAAGAGGTAAGTGTTTTATAACCTATGCCTCTTATTTGTATTAAAATTTTAGTTTTGAAGCAATTTTTTTTGTTAAAAATTTATTTTCTTAGATTTTATGTGTAATTAAGATTTTAAAATTGATTTTTTTAAATTGCCAAGAAGAAATGATCTCCCTAAAAAAAACCCTCAACCAAACCCTCCATCTTCTCCTCATGAAAAAATGAATGAAGAAAATGAACATCAACCAGCTCCACAAATCGAGAAACCTCCTCTTCAAACACATGAAAATTTGATCAACCAAATTGAAAGAGGGAAAAAAGAATTAGAATCTTTAATTAGGAGGTTAAAAGATTCTATTGCTACAAATCCTAGAAGGGAAAGACTTACAAAATCATTGGAATCAAGCTTGACCCACGTAGGCTCGATTAGTGGGAAGCTTAATTTATGGCATGATAAAAGAGAAGAACAAAAATAATGTTATGCAAGTAAATTATCATATGAGGACATAAAAAAGAAAAAAATCACAAAAGATGACATTTGCAAACTCTTTAAAAATCCAGGAGACATTGATACTCTTAGAACTACAACAAGGAGGTTCCCAATTCATTGGTGCTTGAATGAAGACATAAATAAAAACTTTTGGGAGAGATGGTGGATGGTATTTAATTCTCCTCCCTATAACAATCATGAAGTTCCTATATATTTATTGAGGAAACTCTATTGCGAGTTTGTACTCAAGGAGGTGCCAAATTATTTTGACTTTCTAGATTCTCAGGGTAGAGGAGGGGGGTCATCATTTGATAGAGAGGGGGCACATCATGACCCTAACACACCTAGGGTTCCTATTGGCAAGCCACAGGTGGATCATGTTAGTATTTCTTCCATTGTGAAGGAACATGTAGAGGTGGACACACTAGGCATGATTAGTGCTCTGACAGAGACTCTCATTCAGTGTGTCACTCCTTTAGTTGAGGGTGATCATGGTCAATCTTCAAGGGGGCATATTTATCAGTCATGTGGATCCTTGTGCACATTTGGTACTGCAAAGAGAGAGAGGAAGAGGATCGTGGAATGATGACTGATGATTTTATAAATATGACATTTGGCATTGACACAAATATGTTAGAAAGTAAAGTCCACCAAGATAACTAAGAGGGGGGTGAATCAGTTATCAGTTAAATACAAATTTTATTACCATTAACAGATTTTAACTATGTAATTAATATAAGAAACAACCATAGAAAGATAAACATACACAATAACACAAGATATGTTGACTAGGGAACCTCTTGATTAGAGAGTAAACCACAGTGGGAATGATGCCCACAAAAGATGCACTAATATGAAAATTCCTTGTGAGAGGATGGACTCTTTTAGGAGACTTATGAAATACATTCAGTACATATGAGTCCCTGTTAGGATACTTTGAATCCCTGTTAAATGATTCTAACCCAGTTAAGAGTTATGGAAGACAGAAGGACCCACTATCCAAACAGCTTCAAGGGAAAGATCACTGAACACACTGTCCAACTAATCTCTGTATTATCCAAATAGAATAATACCAATAAATATTGATCTCAGAAACTTATCTTTTCTCCTCTCTCTGTGCTAAACCACACCAACTTCTTCACCAGATCTGAATATCAAATCTCTACAATTCACATATCCTCTTACAACATATATTGCTCAATTCAACAATTCACATCTATATCTTTCTTTGTACAATAAAGGAAAACAATTCTTCCTTTATGCCACACTCAAATAATTACAAATGAGTTGGCCAACATGGCTTAACCAATTACAAAATATAAACCTTCACATGTTACATAATATTTCACAATTACATAAAAAATGTCAACTTCCAAACAAAATAAATCTTCACTCATGTGACCTCTATCCATGATGTCATGACCATGTCACTATCAAAATGTCTTCATCAACTGTACAACTTTGCATGCCTAGATTCTATCCCAATTAGGAGATATCATCCAGTCACCACAAGTCGCTTCTCAAGAACACTGTCGAAATACTGCTTCCACTGAATTACACATAACTGCCATGAATAATTTAATTTTTGTATGCACTCCTAACCACGATCTCAAAACATAGTATAGAGTAAATCCTCAACTCTGCATAGCTTGATCTTCAATACTCCACGTGCGCTAATTCAAACACTGTCTACTTCTCTGCTAATCTCCAGTAGATTATTTTGTTGACATCAATGACAACCACAGTCATGAATGCAACATACAACTACTACATAATGACTTTGAATACTCCCATAAGACATATTCAACATTAACTCCTAACAATCTCCCTCATTGGCATTGATGGCAACATAGATGAAATAGCATCCAAGTTCCATAAATACCAAACTACAATGCTACTGCTGTAAAATATTTTCAAATCCTCTTCATCAATCAAATCAATCAATATTTTTAGGTTTTTCCATTTTATATTGCTTCATCTCCTCCAATAGATGTTTGTATCCTTGTCCCTCTTTTATTCTTTTTTTTTTTCTTTTCAATAGATGATTTTTCATGTATCCTTCTCCCCCATTGATATCAATGACAAAAGTAAACATCAATATGTCAATCTAAAACCTCAATGTCGAAAGATACTATTCATAAAATACATTCACTAGAGCCCTTCATGACTCAACTCAAAAACACACATACTCCCCCATAGAGGAAGTACCGACATCCAATCCAAAAAAGATAGAGCTCATACACCACTGGACTGATGCAACAATCTGCATCACTTCTCAAAATTAGGTTGGGGCATAACCCCAAGAATACCTCTCAAATACTCAAATGTATCTTTAGGTAAGGGCTTTGTAAATATATCTGTAATATGCTCTTTTGTACTTATATACTCAAGTCTGACTTCTTTCTCTACAAATTTCTCTCTTACAACATGATACTTTATTTCTATATGGTTTGTCTTAGAGTGCAACATAGGATTCTTCAACATGCTTACTGTACTGGTGTTATCATAGTGTATAACAACATGCTCATCAAATTTAATTCCAATATCCTTCAGCATTTGTTTCATCCATATTATCTGATTACAATTGTTTGCTGCTGGTACACATTCTACTTTTGTTGTGCTCTTTGAAATGCAATTTTGTTTTTTACTTAACCAAGAAACCAACCTTCCTCCAAGAAAAAATGTTCCACCACTTGTTCTCTTTTTTTCATCAACACTACCTTCCCAATCTGCATTTGTATATGCACATAGGGTAAAGTCATCAGATTTTTCATACCATAACCCATAGTCAATTGTGCCTTTCAAATATCTCAGTATTCTTGTTACTATTGCATAATGTGAGTATTTAGGATCAGCTTGACATCTTTCTACAATTCCAACTGCATGTGATATATTTGGTATTGTATGAGTTAGATACTGCAATCCTCCAATCATAGATATGTACTTCTTTTGTTCCACTGCAAGAATTTCATCTGTGCTAGATAACTTATGACTAGTTACCATAGGTGTGCCATCCGGCTTACAATTTTCCATTCCAAATCTCTTGAATAAGTCATTCAGATACTTTGTTTGACATAATAAAATACAATCACTATTCTATGCTATCTATAATCCTAAAAAATATTTCATCTCACCAATCATGCTCATTTCAAATTCAATCTTCATTTCATCTGCAAATGTATCACTAGCTTCATCTTCTCTACCAAAACTAATATCATCAACAAATATAACTACAATCAACAAACCATTCTCAATCTCTATTAATATAAATTATTGTCTATTGTACCTTTAGTAAATCCCAATTTTATCAAGTATTTATCTAATCTTGCATACCAAGTTCTAAGTGCTTGTTTCAGTCCATATAAAGTTTTGTTTAGTTTACATACCATATCTCCTTCATGAGTCAAGGGAAAACCTTCAGGCTGCTCAATGTAAACTTCTTCTACTAATTCTCCATTCAAAAATGTTGACTTCACATCCATCTGATATAATTTGAATTTCTTATAAGCTACATAAGCCAAAAACATTCTTACCACTTCAATTCTTGCAATAGGTGCAAAAGTCTCTTCATAATCAATTCCTTCTTGTTGTGAGTATCCTTTACATACCAATCTTTCTTTCTTCCTTACAAATTCTCCTTGTTTATTCATATTGTTCCAGAATACCCATTTAGTCCCTATAACATTCTTATCTTTAGGTCTAGGGACCAACTCCCAAGTCTTGTTCTTTTCAATTTGATCTAGTTCTTCCTTCCTTGCTTTAATCCAATTTTCATCTTTACAAGCTTCATTAGTAGATTTAGGTTCAATTTGAGAAATTAAATGTATAGTTCTTGTACCTTATTCAGTGTTAGAACTCCTTTTTCTATGTTCCCAATAATTTGATCAATAGGGTGATTTCTTGCTAGATTCTTGTTAGGTGTCACTGTCTCAGTTCTTGCTTCAACTCCATGTTTTTCTCTAGGTTCTTTTCTTATCCCCTCAATGTGACTTGTATTCTGCAAATCAGTGTTAGTTTCATAAAACAATTCAACATTTTCTTGATCAATTCTAGGACAAACTTCTTCATCAGATCCATAATCAAGCATTCTTTCCTGAATTTTGAACTTTTCATCAATTTTAACATTTGCGCTCTCAACAATAGTCTTAGTTCTTTTATTGAAACATCTATAAGATTTGATTTTTAATGAATAACCAAGAAATATACCATCATCGCTTCTGGGATCAAACTTTCCAGTATCATCATCTCTCTTAATATAACACTTACGGGTGAACCCACAATAGTGGGTTACACTTTTTTGCCTGAACGGACACTGTACTCTTAATTTTGAATAAAAAAATTTATTATTTGAATGCATATTGTTGTTAAATCATTAAGAATCAGAAGATGAAGTAAATTAGAGTCTTTTAGGATTTTCTATCTAGATTCTAAATATATTTTTTATTTTTATTTTTGAATTGATTTGATTTGTTTTTTCTATCTCCCACAACAATTGGTATGTTGCAAAAAATGTCATTTTCAAAGAGTTACATTGTTTTCGTAGAGCATAACTTTTTTTCTAAAATAGATATCAATGTGATTCTTTCAAATTTAGTTTTTTAGAGTCCATATCGAGGGCATGCAATTGGTTTTATGACATTATCATGATTATTTCATATTTTATTAACGTTTGAATTTGACTAAGCCGTAATTTTGACATACCTTGACTACATAGCTTATAACTTTTTGTGTATTTTTCCAAATTTATTTTTATTTTTTTTTGATAGAAAGATAACTTCAATACCTAGGGCATAGATATTTTTTAGAATTTTTTTTCTCTCATTTACTATTTTTCCATAAGCATCAAACATAGAGGTGGAGATACAGTGAAATATCTATGTTTAGTAAAACTAAAAATACAAAGTCATAATAAAATTAATATATATTATCATTATAATAATTGGAAAGATTTTTCTTAGTAGTACCTTACTACATAGATAGGTTTTTCGAATGGATTCATTTGATCTACCAAAAGATAAAGTTGAAGTGATTTTTTATCAGCATTTTAATAGGTGCGTAGGAGACTCCATTGTAGGTATGAATGAGGAGTATCTATGTTATATCAATGATTTTTTTATCTAAGAGGCTTTGAGCTAACCATTTCTAATTAATTCCTTCAAATTGAACCTCTCAAGGCTTAAATAATCATGTTTTATTAAAAATATGTCATTTCAACAAAAAATAACATGTCTAAAAAAGTGTAACCCACTATTGTGGGCTCACCCTTACTTCTAAAAACTCTAAAATACTTAACTGATGGTGCATGTCCAAACCATAATTCATAAGGTATCTTGTTTGTGTCTACTTTGATTTATACTCTAATCATTGTATATACTATTGTATTCACTGCTTCTCTCCAGAATGTCTTTGCCAAATCATTCTCAAATAACATAGCTCTTGCTACTTCAGTTATTGATCTATTCCTTCTTTCTACAATACCATTTTGTTCAGGTGTTCCAGGGGTTGAAAATTGTCTCTTAATACCATTCACTTCACAAAAAGTGTTGAATTCCTTTGAAGTAAATTCTCCACCTCTATCAAACCTTAAACATTTAATGTTCATTCCAGATTCATTCTCACCTTTGTTCTTAATTACTTTAAACTTATCAAATGCTTTAGATTTTTTTTTAAGAAATGAAATCCACATCATTCTTGTAAAATGATCAACAAGAACCATAAAATACCTTTCACCAATCCTCTAGTCCTTGTGGGACCACTCAAATCTGTATGAACAATTTCCAACTTTTCTGTTGTAGTAAACTTTTTAATAGGAAATGAACTTCTCTTCTACTTAGCCATAACACATTCTTTGCAAATCATGTTAGTAGGTTTCATAATCTTAGGCAAATATCTTACTACAAGTGTAATACTTACTTTCACAATGTTATCAAATTTTATATGACAAAACCTTCTATGCCATAACCAACTGCCATCAATTTTAGTAATCAAACATGTCAGCTCTACAAGGTTCAACTGAAATACATTACCTCCAGTTCTTGATCCAGTTCCAATCAAAATACCATCCTTATCCTTGATCACACAATTTTTCTCAGTAAACCAAACTTGATATCCCTTATCAACTAATTGTCCAACACTCAAAAGATTATGTTTCAATCCATCCACAAAATAAACATCATCAGTATTAGTCTTTCCATCAAGAGTAATAGATCCTATTCCTTTTATCAAACAAGGTGCATTATTTCCAACTCTAACAACTCCTCAATCATAGTTTTTAAACTTTATAAATTTATTCATATCTCTAGTCATATGATGTGAACAACCATTGTCTATGATCCAATTAGTTTTCTTTCTACTTGGGAAACTAAATCTTTTTCTTCTCTAACTTTGGTTTCAAAAATTTCTTCTTTTATTGCTACAAATTCTTTATCAGCATTCTCATTATCACTTTCACTTAATAATTTATCAACACTAGCTTCAATTTCTTCATCATTAGCATAGTAAAACTCTTTAGATCTTCTAGGTTTAAAGTTATTCTTATACTTCTTTACTCTCTTAGGGAATTTAGATGCAAAATGACCATATTCTTGACAAGTCCAACATTTAAATATTTTCTTACCTTCTGGTTCTCTTTTCACAAGAAAGGCAATTCCTTCCTCAATCTTTCTATCTTCTTTAGTCTTAGATCTACTGCTACTACCATAATATCCACTTACACTAATGCTTCTTGACAAGGTAGGGAAAACACTAAGTGCGCTGAATGTTGTCTCAATTCTAGGTAGATCTATTGTCTGTCTCAAGCCTATCTCTTCTTCTTATAATCTTCCAAGAAGAGTTTCTCTGGTAAACTTGTCAATACAAGGTATAACTTGTTCAATCATCTGCATTGTCTTCTTAAATACAGGGGTCAATGTCTTTAAGATCTTCCATATCACTTCATCCTCGGTCTTGTTTCCTTCACAAGCTTTTATACCTGCAAAAATCTCTAATATCCTACCAATATAACTTCTAATAGATTCATCTTCCATCATTTTTATATCTTCAAATGAACATATCCAATTTTGTAATTTGACTCTTTTTACATGTACATCACCTTCAAAAGTAGACTCTAAAGCTAACCAAATTTCATGAGATGTCCTTAGAGTTTTTACCTAACTGTATTTATTTTCTAGAAGTGCTAACAAAAGTGCTTCTCTAGTAAGTATGTTACACATGAATAGATCTCTCTCCATATCAGTACATTCTTCAGTTTTGTCTTGTTCAATGATAGTCTTCTCATTCTTTGTGATTAACCAGTATCCTGGTCCTAAACATAACAAATGTGTCTTCATCTTCTCTTTCTAGCTATCATAGTTTACTCCTTCAAACTTAGGGATTTCTTTCCTGAAATGAGTCTCCATACATCTCTTTAAGTTGTTAAACTTTTCCTTCAAGGACCTGTTGCTCTGATACCAATTGTTAGAAAGTAAAGTCCACCAAGATAACTGAGACGGGGGGAGTGAATCAGTTATCAGATAAATAAAAAATTTATCACCATTAATAGATTTCAACCATGTAATCAATATAAGAAACAACCATAGAAAGATAAACATACACAACAACACAATAACACAAGATATGTTGACTAGGGAACCTCTTGATCAGAGAGTAAACCTCGGTGGGAATGAAGCCCACAAAAGATGCACTAATATGAAAATTCCTTGTGAGATGATGGACTCTATCAGGAGCCTTATGAAATACATTCAGCACATATGAGTCCTTGTTAGGAGACTTTGAATCCCTGTTAAAAGATTCTAACCGGGTTAAGATTTATGGAAGATAGAAGGAACCACTGTCCAAACAGCTTCAATGGAAAGATCAATGAAAACACTATCCAATTGATCTTTGTACTATCCAAATAGAATAATACCAATAAATATTGATCTCATCAACTTATCTTTGCTCTTCTATCTGTGCTAAAACGCACCAATTGCTTCACCAAATCTCAATATCAGATCTTTGCAATTCACATATCCTCTTACAACATATATTGCTCAATTATGCAATTCACGTCTATATATTTCTTTGTACAATAAAGGAAAACAATTCTTCTTTTACACCACACTAAAATAATTAAAAATGAGTCGGCCAACATGGCTTAACCAATTACAAAATATAAACCTGCACACGTTACATAATATTTCACAATTACATAAGAACTATCGGCTTACAAACAAAATAAATCTTCACTTGTGTGACCTCTGACCATGCTATCACATCCACATCACTATCACAATGTCTTCATCAACTGTACAATTTGGCATGCCTAGATTCTATCCCAATTAGGAGATATCATCTAGTCACCACAAGCAACTTCTCAGGAACACTGTTAGAATACTGCTTGCACTGAATTACACATACCTGTCATGAATAATTGAATTTCTGTACGCACTTTTGACCATGATCTTAGGATACAGTATAGATTAAATCCTCAAATCTGCATATCTTGATCTTCAATACTCCATGTGCACTAATTCAAGCATTATTTTCTTCTGTGCTAATCTCCAGTAGATCATTGTGTTGACATCAATGACAACCACAATTATGAATGCAACATACAACAGTTATAGTTTAAATCTAAATACTCCCCCATAGGACATATTCAACATTCATTCCCAACCAGGTAAATATGTCCAAGTTCATTAAATTTATTTGATCATATTTCATTTATAAAAGAATAACTAATTAATTTAGTATCTATTGATTATGATCAAAATTCAGGGCAAGAGTGTCGGTGGCGGTGGTAGCAGCAATGATCCTCTTATCACCTTCTACACATTTTTGTTAAGTCCACAAGTATGTATCGAATAAAGCATTTTAATTAATATATTTGATTATTATGTAATTGTATAAATGATTGTATCATAACTTATTGTGCATGTGCATTAGTTCACTGGTGGACCATCGACATTCACAACAGACAGCGAAGGGCATCGTGTCACTTTCCTTCAGTTATCTTTATTTGCATGTTAATTTGATTTACTTGATTATAAATTTAATTAACAATTGAATGAATAACTAAATTACTAGATAAATTATGATCAAAATCTAGAGGCAAAGTGGTCATTTCAGTGATCAAATTCTTTCACCTAGCTTTGTGACATCATCATTGAGTCCACAGGTAAATATGTAATAATTCATTATAATTAACATGTCAATATGATGTTCTTATATGAATGGTTGTCTTATAAATTTCTATGTACATGTGCACTAGTTGAATGTTGGAGTTTCGACATCGACACCGCACATGGAAGGACGTGGTGGAACCTTCACAGAGGTATCATTTATTCATTAGTAGGGTTGTAAAAAAATATGTAATCTTGATAACTATATAATACTTTTGTTGTTTCATTTTCATTTATTGACATTAGAGACTCCTCCTTCTGTTCGTGATACTTTGGATCATAGAGTAGCTACTACAGTAGCTAGTTCTGAAGCACTTACTGAGGTATGAAAGAGATCACTTAATTTTAATTGTTATTTTAATAGTTTGTATTAAATTTTATAATGATAAATTAATGTATGTATTTTAATTATTAGTTTGATCATTGTTGTAGGGACTTATTACTCCAGATCATTGGCATCCACCTTCGGTGGATGTATATAGTGACTATTTTCTAGAGGTAAGAGAATATTCTATTTTATGTCATTGTATAATTCAATTTCGATGTATATTAGTTATTGATGCTTAAAAAAAAATTATCAAATCAAGCTGCAAAAGAGTCTAGACAGGAGGACTAGTGAGTGCACTCAAAATACTACAGCATCCACTGCATCTCCATTAACACGATGATCAAAGATAGCTTGGGATTTATTTTCTTCCCTTGGAAAGAAAGGACTAGATTAGGGATATAGATTATTTGCCTATATGGCATCAGTGGACATATTTTTTATAAATTGTATAAGTGATACGTTGTACATCCATTTGGCTTTGAGGAAGCTAGATTAATTGCATTGGATATATTCGATGTATGACATTATTGGACATATATATTTGGATTCATGCCCTGTGAATATATATTTTTTATGTTTTAGGTATGCAATTTATGTGTTTTGTGTATTGATGTATACTAATATATGTTTATGTGGATGTCTTATGCTTTGTAAATTTCCCATGCTTTATAGTTATGCTTGTATGTTTATCAATGTATATTGTTACTGTATGATTTATACTTTATTAGAATATGAATGCGATGCAAAGGTGGTGTGTAAGACACTTTGAACCCATACCCTTATAGAAATACAAGAACAATCAGTAACAAGTGAGACAATCTTCTCCCATCAAACATCCTTCATAAGGATCCACTGTTTAGACTTCACCCAATGCACTTGCATTAGTTGGCTCCAAACTATCAAACTGTTATTCTAGGACTGCTCGTAGTAACCTTCACCAGTCATAAAATGGAAATTTTCTCCACATCTTCCCAAAAGACTTCAAAAAATAATGAATGATCTGGATACCCTTTTGGAATTTTTAAAACATATCCCAAATACGACCCAACTTGTTTTGAGACAAACTAATTTAAAATTACTGATTCTATTTTGCTAGAGAGGAGTGATTCACCTATTTAACAAAGGAACCCTATCATGGGTAATCTCCCAGACCTTTCCCTCTTCAATAGTCCTATGAAATGGATCTAATTAGTAGAATATTCCATCAATTCGACTCTATGACAATTTTGGATATGAAAGCTCCAAATTGGTCTTAAAAACCCCTATAAACTAGGGCTCTCTCAATGTATGACCTCCCAACACCATACCAACCAAATGAAAGTTGTTCCACCATTCTTATACCATCCTCAGATGGATTCAATCATAAAATGACCACCTCCAAGGGCTTGATTTTCCGCTGCTATGCTTATGGCTTCATTTCAATGACCCTTGGTCACTCCTCAACCCCAACAACTCCTCCAATGAATGCCCACCTACAAAATCCTTCTCATTCTTGCATTCAATTTATTATAATTCTATAATAAAATGATTGGATCCATCCCCAAGTGACAGTAATTACAAAAAAGGGATGGATCATTCCATTTACATCTTAAAACAAGACAATTCCCAACACTATTTTAGACCAATCAAAAGGAAATGCACCAAATCAATGAAATGGCTATAAAATTGATTCAAAAGAGGTGTTTACAGTTTATCTCAAGTATGCACAAGTATGGATTTTAATGATACATCCAAAAAATATGAGAAATTACAAGAAATCTAAAATTTATTTCTCAAAAAAGACGTAATCCGTACAACTCTCGCCTCCAATCCATACCATCTAAAATAGAAGACCTCCAAGAACTTAAATAAAGTCCTATCAACCTCCTCAACTAATCCAAATCAGTTGTAACTCCTAAAAATACAAACTAAACTTATTTTAGGCTTTTCCCTCCTTTGGTAACTAGTAGTTACATCAATATGTGCACCAAGTGCATTATTACAGGTTTTCCATCCTTCATGGATCAAATCATTACATAAAATGGCTTAATAGCCATGTTACAACATTGCAAAGACCTTATAGGTCTTGTATCTTCTTCAAACTAATTAGTCACCCAAGTGACCCTCCTACCTTCATTAGGGTGCCCTACACGAGTTCTTCCATACAAACCACATGGTCCAATAGCCCATCTTTATTCAGTGATCTTCAAACAACATCAACTTACATCCTTGCATGAACAAACTAAAAAACAAGGATATAATACATTTTTACACTCATCCTCCTGCACGCACGTTGAGGGACACTTCATCTCGGAGTGGTTGATAGCATTCGAGAAACTCTGTGTGCCAAACAAGGTTGTTAGTAGTATTTACCTAGCTATTGGAGTTGTTGGAATAGACGGTTCGATGCTACGACTGATGGTTTGAAAGATACAAAATGTTGCTCATTTCCACCAAGGAACACTGTAAGTTTTGACATCAATCAAGAATGTGTTTCCAAATATAAATGAACTTGAATATCTAAAAAACTAAGATAGTTTATTGTAGGCCTCGGCAAAATGATCTTGTAGCACCTGACGGTTCAATGCTAACTCACACGAGCTCTAAGATATGACTCTGTAAAGATTGTCAATTTCATATTGAAGGGACCTTGAGGGACACTTTGGCCTAGAGTGGTTGGTGGCATTCGAGTGACTATGTGTACCAAATGAGGTTTCCAATAGCATTTACCTGTCCATTCAGAGCTTTTGGAACAAACGGTTCGATGCTACGACTGACGGTTTGAAAGATACGCAATATTGTCCATTTCAACTGAGTAACACTTTGAGTTTTGACATCGATTGAGAATGTGTTTCCAAATATAAATAAACTTGAATCTTTTAAAACCAAGATAGGTTATTATAGGCCTAGGCAAAACGGTCTTGTAGCACCTGATGGTTTGATGCTACCTCACACGAGTTCTAAGATATGATGTTGTAAAGATTGTCAATTTCATGTTGAGGGGACCTTGAGGTACACTTCAGCCCAAATTGGTCAGTGGCATTTGAGTGACTCTGTGTGCCAAAAAAGGTTGCCACTAGTGTTTACCTGGCCATTAATAGTTATTGGAATAGATGGTTTGATGGTACAATCAATGGTTTGAAAGATATGCAATGTTGTCCATTTCAACTAAGGAACACTTCAAGTTTTGACATCAACCGAGAATGTGTTTCCAAATATAAATGAACTTGAATCTCTAAAAATTGAGATAGGTTATTGTAGGCCTAGGAAGTTCACAATCTTGTAGCACTTGATGGTTTGATGCTACCTCACATGAGCTATGAGATATCACCATGTAAAGATCGTTGATTTCATGCTGAAGCAACCTTGAGGGACACTTCGGCCTGGAGTGGTCGATAGTGTTCGAGTGACTCTGTGTGCCAAACAAGGTTGCCACTAGCATTTACTTAGCCCTTTAGAGCTATTGGAATAGACAGTTTGATGCTGCGAGTGATGCTTTGAAAGATACACAATGTTGTCCATTTCAACTGAGGAACACTTCAAGTTTTGACATCGATCGAGAATGTGTTGCCAAATATAAATGAACTTGAATCTCTAAAAATTGAGATAGGTTATTGTAGGCCCAGGAAACACATTCCTATAGCACTTGATGGTTTGATGTTACCTTGCACAGGCTCCGAGATATGACCCCCTAAAGATCATCAATTACATGTTGAAGGGACCTTGAGGGACACTTCGGCTTGGATTATTCAGTAGCGTTCGAGTGACTCTATGTGCCAAATGAGGTTTCCAACAGCATTTACCCAGCTATTTAGAGCTATTGGAACAGACATTTTGATGCTACGACTAACAGTTTGAAATATACAAAATGTTGTCCATTTCAACTAAGGAACACTTTGAGTTTTAACATCAACCGAGAATGTGTTGCCAAATATAAATGATCTTGAATCTCTGAAAACTGAGATAGCATATTGTAGGCCTAGGAAACACGGTCCTGTAGCACTTTATGGTTTGATGCTACCTTACACGAGCTCTGAGATATGACCCCATAAAGATCATCGATTTTATTATGAAGGGACCTTGAGGGACACTTCGACCTAGACTGGTCGGCGGCATTCAAGTGACTCTGTGTTTTAATTGAGGTTTCTACTAGTGTTTACCCATCTATTTGGAGCTGTTAGAATAGATGGTTTGATGCTATGACTAATGGTTTGAAAGATACGCAATGTTGTCCATTTCAACTGAGGAACACTTTGAGTTTTGACATCGACCAAGAATGTGTTTCCAAATATAAATGAACTTGAATTTCTAAAAATAGAGATAGGTTATTGTAGGTCTAGGCAACATGGTCTTTTAGCACCTAACGGTTTGATGGTAACTTGCACGAGCTCCGAGATATGACCCCGTACACTACTACATTTGGGGCCAAATTTTCACAGAAGTTTTCGACGGGTAACTTTTTCTTACGAATTTGGTGTTTTTTTTTGTAATAGGCCCCGATGATGTCGGTATTCTGATGGGTGTGTAATTGACCATCAAAATTCAATAGATTTGGGGTATACATTAAAAAAAAAGTGAAACAACCTCATCATTTTTATTTTGATTGGAGAGTGGGAGAAAAGGAGCGACAGCTGAGCACGGGAGAAGGTATGTGATTTCTTCATCTTTCGAGCCTCTGGCATCATATTTGAATGCATTTCATTTTATTGTTGAGGTATTTTCTCTCTAAAATGACCACATTGTACTGGTGTCGTGCCCTAGCTAGTGCTTTATCTCTATTATTTGATGTTATTGGTGCTTGTGCTCAAGGATATTGATTCACTGTATTCAAATCTTTGGATTCATGTTTGTTGATATTACTGGCATATGTGTTTAATGACACCATTATATATTTCTATCATTGAAATGACCACGTTCTACTAGTTTCATTCCCTAGCCCATGCTTTAACTCCATTATTTGATGTTATTGGTGCTTGTGCTCAAGGATATCCATTTTTTTGAAATGTTGACTGTGGCTATCAAATGGATAGCCCATGAGCTTCTAGCTAGGTGCCATTTGTATTGATAGCTTAGGGCATCAAATGTATTGTATCATTTATAGTTGAGACTTTTTTAAAAGGAAATAGGAAAAAGAATGATTTTTATTTAGTTTCTCTATTTTGATCCCTAAGTGGCTTACAACCCTAGAGAAGTATATGCAGATTTACGGATCCAGTTGTAGGATACATAGCAGCTGATAATTCACAAGAAATCCATGCATCCAATTTGAATAGAAATTAATATAAAGAACTAGGGTCCTCCAATGGCCCAATCATCTGGACCTTGACTGTCCCCTCAACCAGTGACCCTTCAAAACTAGGTTATCATGCAATCAGTGAGTGATCCTTCATTCTCCTAGTCTTCCTTGCATCCAAACATATTGGAAATACACAATACAATGATAAAAAGTCTTTCACAATCCCCCTTCCCTCAAGGGACACTATCAACCATCCCTTCCACATAGCATTTCACTATTGTATGAGTGGATTGTGCAGGAACAGTTAACATTAAACAAGGAGCAAACTCCTCAACACATCTTTGTTGTAAACATGCCATTGGTTCAGTTTTGTAAATTTGTTTTTTTTGTTAAATGCATTTAAATGGAACATTAAGCATATTAATAATATGCTTAATCTATTAGTAATTGTAGATTAAATGCCCATAACACCTTTATCAGTTTAGCATGTTATTATAAGATACTAAAGAAGACCTACTATTTGTCAGAGAAATCTTCACTGTCCCCCACAATGAAGATTGACCACCTACCCCACAACAAAGAACATTGTAATAAGAAAAAGATATAAAATAGTGTTAGAATAAACTTTGAACAAAGACATGTAATGCTTAAGTTAATGATCTAAAAAGCTGCAAATATAGGAATTGAAAAGAAGATAGTGCCAAGAAACATTTTCAAACTTACTTCTAATCGGTTAGAGGGATATTTCTAGAATCTCCACTATTCCTATCCTTACCAACAATTCTTAAACATTCTTTATCTGATATGATAATAACATGGTAAATTGAACCAATGGCATGTTCTTCGTGTGGTACAAGGAAGAATTGGCTATCAAATCTTCCTTTGTGCAAGCTGAGCGCGAGAGAAGGTATGTGATTTCTTCATCTTTGATTGGTATCTTTGACGGGAAATGTCTTTCGAGCCTCTGGCATCATATTCAACCACAAATTTCAAATGCATTGCATTTTATTTGATCATGAATGCTCACTAAAATGACCACATTCTACTGGTGTCCTGCCCTAGCCCGTGCTTTATCTCCCTTATTTGATGTTATTGGTGCTTGTGCTCAAGGATATCGATTCACTATTTTCAAATGTTTAGATTCATGTTTGTTGATATTATAATTCATCATATCAGATAAATTATGTTTAAGAAGTTTTAGTGTCTAAACACTGAACTAATCCCTCTAACTGATTAGGAGTGGTTGGGGAAGTTGAGAGGAAAGTTTTCAAACATTCATATTCACTTATTGAATGCTTTAGAGACTAGTGGTTTGACTGTCCATGCGTTAATGTTTAGAAGAGATCAATGAAGTATTTAAAGACATTCTTACATATTTTGAGAGGTTTAAGAGGCAATTATCATGACTGTACCCTCACAAACAACAGCATAGACTGGTTTACTAAGTTTCCTTTCTCTATTTTGAGGTTTCCTTTCTCTGCTGTAGGGGTAGAGTCAGAGGGTTCATTGACAAAATGATCCTTTGAATGGTTACCATGAATATGAATGATTTTATATAGCATATTGCTCATTTTACTTGAAGTTTGGAATAGCTTGTGCAAGGGTGAAAGTAGTTTTGATCATTTTGGTCGTTACTGTTCCTCTACACAGTCAGAAAATGTAACTGTCTAATGATTATATGTAATGTTGAATGGATTAAATGCTTTATTCTTGGTAGAAGTGAATGGAAGGAATAGTGTTGGTGTTAGGTTTCATTTATTGTTGAATTCAATGGTTTCCAAGATGTGTTGAGGAGTTTGCTCCTTGTTTAATGTTAACTGTTCCTGCACAATCCACTCATACAACAGTGGAATGCTATGTGATTAACAATTTCATACAACTGGTCCTTTGGCATGTATTAAATACAATCCAGTCACTTATTGAATGCTTTGGAGACTACTGGTTTGACTGCCCATGCGTTACCAGTGTCTGAGATTCATTAAAGGATACAAAACCCTTCATTTTGGGGTTATTGTGTGTGGACTCAAATGTAGGTTTGATTTGGTTAATGTTTAGAAGAGATCAATAAAGTATTTAAAGACAATCTTACATGTTTGGAGAGGTTTGAGAGGCACTTATCATGACCGTACCCTCACAAACAATGGCATAGACTGGTTTTACTAAGTTTCCTTTCTCTATTTTGAGGTTTCCTTTCTCTGTCGTAGGGGTACAGTCAAAGGGTTCATTAACAAAATGATCCTTTGAATGGTTACTATGAATATGAATGATTTGATATAGCATATTTCTCATTTTACTTGAAGTTTGGAATAGCTTGTACTTGAAGTTTGGAATACTTGTGCTTGTGCTAGAATTCTTGGTAGAAGTGAATGGAAGGAATAGTGTTGGTGTTAGGTTTCATTTATTATTGAATTCAATGGTTTCCAAGATGTGTTGAGGAGTTTTCTCCTTGTTTAATGTTAACTGTTCCTACACAATCCACTCATACAACAGTGAAATGCTATGTGATTGACCCAAATTTGCTCACAACATTTGTGTATTAAAACTATTCACAACTTAATAATATTAGGTAATCAAATGCTTAAATCAATGTATTCAAGTTATGGGAATTCACAGGGCTATTATGTATCTAACACACATGCACCTGTAAGTTCACTGAAATAGTAGGCAATGAAAGAATAATTTAAAAAGTTTGAATCAATAGTAACTGTATTATTTTAAGATTAAATATAAATCCACTAGTTAAGTCTTAAAATGTCAAAGACACTAGTTAAGTCTTATAATGTTAAGTAGGTAAAGCAATAATAAGAATATTGCATAAACAACCATCTTATGGTTAGTCTATATCACATTGAGAAATAACGTCAAGACTTGAGAATCAAAACAATCAAAAGTTTCTTCAAGACCATGAAGACAGTAGCCAGACATTAATTATGGCCATGCCTATCACAGTCAGGAGCATATCAACTCCCAAGATCTTTTACTTCTCCAATAAACCAAGTCTGAAACTCTGGTTTCACTTCTATCAAACATTCCCTCTCTGTGTTTCTACATCAACAATGAAGTAATAGCTTCTGGTGCTTAACTCGACTATATTTATTTTTCATTCATGTATACTATTTGGTATACAACTCAAATAGAATACATGAATGAAAAATAAATATAGTCGAGTTAAGCACCAGAAGCTATTACTTCATTGTTGATGCAGAAACACAGAGAGGGAATGTTTGATAGAAGTGAAACCAAAGTTTCAAACTTGGTTTATTAGAGAAGTAAAAGATCTTGGGAATTGATCTGCTCTTGACTATGACAGGCATGGCCATAATTAATGCCTGGCTGCCATCTTCAGCATGTAAGGTACAGAATGACAGTGCCTTCCTGCCACTTTTGGAGTAGGTCAGTCTTTCTCAAATGGCACAAATGTAATGAGCTATCCCACACATGTAAGATAGTAATGGCGGTATCAGAATGCTCCTAGATAATAATGACATGTTTCAAAGATATGATGACAAGTACATTCCATGTATTACTGTTTGGACATTGTTACCTATGTTTATGCAATATTCTTATTATTTCTTTACCTACTTGACATTATAAGACTTAACTAGTGTCTTTGACATTTTAAGACTTAACTAGTGGATTTATATTTAATCTTAAAATAATACAGTTACTATTGATTCAAACTTTTTAAATTATTCTTTCTTTGCCTACTATTTCGGTGAACTTATGGGTGCATGTGTGTTAGGTACAGAATAGCCCCATGAATTCCCACAACTTGAATACATTGATTTAAGCATTTGATTACCTAATATTATTAAGTTGTGAATAGTTTTAATACAAAAATGTTTATGGCTCAGGTGAGCCCCAATCTTCTATCAATCACAAGATTTAACGTATAGTGTTTTCTTGGTTGTTCCATTTGTTCCTTGACCTTGACTATGGATTGACTATCATTTTCAAGCTTGAACATGGCTTCCTACCATGCACCATCCATAGATTTTTATGCAACGCTAATTTACGAACATAAATAATGCATTGAATGCTATTACATGATTTAACATAAATAACTAGTGTTCTAAGCATCCTCATTACATGATTAAGGTCTTAGTCTAGAAACAAATTAAATTAGACTTACTATCCAAAATACATAAAAAAACATGCACATAAACATGACAACTGAGAAACATAAATGTAGATTTCACAATAGCTGAGAAACATAATTGTAGGCATCATAGTCACAATCTTTTGGAGATAATTGTGTTGTGTACCCAAGTGGTGGAGTTTCTCTCCACCGTCTGGGTATACAACTCAATTATGTTGTCTCCAAAAAATTGTGACCACGATGCCTACAATTATGTTTCTTCGTTGTTGTGTGCCAGGACCCCTTATGACCCTTTACGACCATTTACGATCCCTAAGAATACATCTTAGAGGTCTTAAAATGTTGTAAAGGGTCATAAGAGGGTCCTAGGAGGGACCAGATGAGCTTCCACCTTCACGTGGTTGGCCCTGTTAAGTAGAGAAGGCTTAACTATTCTTGAAACAAAGAGAAGCTCAATAATTTAAGGTCTCAGTCCATCGAGATGCTGAAAAAATGACAAGAATCAACAATGGAGAGTTTTTAGATTCTAAGAAGATGTATATGGAGTGGAGGCTAGATTGAGTACCAGTTCAGAGTGTTAATAATTATAGCCTTTCGGCCAAGATCAAACTAATCAAATAAATACCCTTGTGCGATTTATAATAATAAGGAGATTATTATTTCATCTATATATATGTGTTGGTTGAATTAGTTAAGGGCCCAAGGTCAGCCTCTTGGCTTTAACATTAAATATATTTAATAAGACCAGGTCGGCCCTCTTGAAGATAATTCAATTCATATATATATATGGTGTTGGATTCTAGGGAGAGAAGCACCAAAAACATGACGTGCTTCCCTCCCCCAAAACCTTGATTCTCTACCTTAAGAAAACTTAGAGGAAGCAACTAATTTAAGAGCAATGTATGGAGGCAGTGGAAAATTCATAGAGGAAGCAACAATATGGAGTCAACAGCAAATTCATGGAGATAACAGTGAATTCATCAAGGAGCAATATTTAGTGATTGTTATTGGTGCGAACTACAATCATAGATCAGCATATATTGGTGTGAAAGATAAGCAGCTTCGGCTAATAGATAAGAACAAGTCTGAGCATGAATAAAGATCAGATTATGATCTAATCCATACAACCAGCAATTATTGGCAATGTTAACTGTGAGTTGATTAGGGTTGGAAGCCTCTGTTAGGAGTGGACTCTTCCTCAATACACTAACACTAAGATACTAATCAAGTTCTCCTAAGCACCTTTGTTAGTATAGTTTGGAGGCATATAGACTGGAGTATACTTGGTTGATATCTAGGTATCTTCTATCCCTTCTTGTTTACTTTATTCTATGTTTAGCTATGTTAGATCTCTATAGTTTTTTCATTCCGGAGTAGAATCTGAAATATATCAACAAGAGATGATGATTTAGTAACCTACATCTAGAAAACCTTCACAATTATCCCTTCTTTGGCCTCCACTTTTTCTTCTTCTCAAAAAAGGTTATCTAGAAACTTTGGATACTATTTCTCATCCATGCACAAAATGTGCTAGTGATCGTATAAAATTACTTTAGGCCTCCAGTATTGATGAGATGTACAAGTGTAAAATGTTTTTGGGAGACTGGGATCAATTTGTGCAGTGTACATAAATGCAAGGTGGTGATTATTCTCGACGATCGACAGGTAGAAGTCTTCCAGGCCTTACCCAGTAGCTAGGACTAAAGATAACATAGCTCAAGAGACCATCATAGGTTGTCTCTTTCTTCGGTCTATATTATTGACAAAATGTTTTACCTTAGCTCATCAAATCTAGGGATTTGAAATAATTTAATAGAATATTTTCATGACAACGTATATTATTTAAGTTGATGTTGCATGAATTTATCTACTTCACGCACTTGTAGACTATTAGGACGGCGATAAAGAAGCATTTGATGTTAAGTTCCAACATAAAGTGAGTAAATTTATTTTAAGTAAGAAAACAATGATAACATGAATGCGTATGAAATTGAAATGCAGCCTGTCGATTCTTGTCATACACAACTTGTGCGTGTTGATGACAATGAGGATGTGCATCATAGTAATACAAGTAAACATCTTAAATTGATTGGTGTAGTAATACAAATTTAAGTGTAATTGGTGTTTGGATTAATGTAACAATTTGTATTGTAGTTGTAGAGAGTGTAGAGGTCATTCTTAATGAGTAGGTTGAGGTTGAGGCCAAGGCCAGACAAACTGACCTCGATGTTGATGATGTGACTAGATTAGGTAAAGAGCTATATGATTATGAATGTTTTCAATGCCTTTATTACCAAGGAATCACCGCCCACCATTAATGAATATTAATGATCATTGTTTCCTAAGGGTAATCATTGTTTGTGTATGCTGATCACCCAAGTCTTTGGTTGTGATTTGCATGCTGTGTGGTTTGTTAGAAGTGGGGATATGACATGCTGGTTGGATTATAACATATTGACACTTACACAATGAAGAAGATAAATGATTAAATAGAAAGAGAGGACCAACTGAACCATCTTGTGGTCAGTCTATATCACATTGAGAAACAACATCAAGACTTGAGAATCAAAACAAATAAAAGTTTCTTGAAGACCATGAATGATCAACAACATTCCATCAAAAAACAATACACTAATCTATGTTATCATTAAGCCATAAAATATGTCTTTAAAGTTTAGAAGCATCACAAAAACTTTCAAGAAACATAGTACTATCCAAAATATGTCTTTAAATTTTATTTCTAATGATTATGATGATGTTGATGTTGATGTCTATAATTTATTTCACTTGCTGATGCTTGCCTAGATTGAATTTTGAATTGCCAGGTTGGAGAATGCTTTCAAAGTTTAGGGTTTGTTCCACATGATACTCTTAGTTACAACTCAAATGCAACTAACATATTTTTTATGCTAGGCAACTCACTGCAGAAACTCATCCGTGGGTAAAATTAAATGTTGTGAATCTTGGCATTGTTAATGTTATTTCTTTTCCTCATGTTTCATATTTGTGAAAATGTTTCTTGGCACTATCTTCTTTTTCAATTCTTAGATCATTAACTTAAGCATTACATGTCTTTGTTCAAAGTTTATTCTAACACTATTTTATATCTTATTCTTATTACAATGTTCTTTGTTGTGGGGTAGGAGGTCAATCTTCATTGTCTTCATTGTGGGGGATAGTGAAGATTTCTCTGACAAATAGTAGGTCTTCTTTAGTATCTTATAATAACATGCTAAACTGATAAAGGTGTTATGGGCATTTAATCTGCAATTACTAATAGATTAAGCATATTATTACTATGCTTAATGTTCCATTTAAATTCATTTAACACAAAAAACAAATTTACAAAACTGAACCAATGGCATGTTTACAACAAAGATGAGTTGAGGAGTTTTCTCCTTGTTTAATGTTAACTGTTCCTGCACAATCCACTCATACAACAGTGAAATGCTATGTGGAAGGGATGGTTGATAGTGTCCCTTAAGGGAAGGGGGATTTTGAAAGACTTGTTATCATTGTATTGTGTATTTCCAATATGTTTGGATGCAGGGCAGACCAGGAGAATGAAGGATCACTCACTGATTGCATGATAACCCAGTTTTGAAGGGTCACTGGTTGAGGGGAAAGTCAAGGTCCGGATGATTGGGCCATTAGAGGACCCTATTTATTTTTATTAATTGCTATTCAAATTGGATGCATAGATTTCTTGTGAATTATCAGCTGCTATGTATCCTGCAATTGCATTTGTAAATCTGCATATACTTCTCTAGGGTTATAAGCCACTTAGAGATCAAAATAGAGAAACTAAATCAGAATCATTCTTTGTCCTATTTCCTTTTAACAAAGTCTCAACTATCAATGATAAAATACATTTGATGCCCTAAGCTATCAATACAAATGACACCTAGCTAGAAGCTCACGGGCTATCCATTTGATAACCACAGTCAACATTTCAAAAAAGTGGATATCCTTGAGCACAAGCACCAATAACATCAAATAATGAAGTTAAAGCATGGGCTAGGGCATGACACCAGTAGAATGCGGTCATTTCAGTGACAACAATATACAATGGTGTCATTAAACATATATGCCAGTAATATCAACAAATGTGAATCCAAACATTTGAAAACCAATGACATGTTTACAACAAAGGTCTAATAGAACTCCCAACAATTATTAAACATACTTTATCTGATATGATGAATTCTTAAATAATTAAGGCTGTGGTAGACATAGTTATCACACATTTTTTTTGTGTGGTACAAGGAAAATTTGGCTAGGTCAAATCTTCCTTCGTGCTAGCAGTCTACAAAATTAGACCTTTATTAACAATTGATCATAACAGATAACTAGTATGTTTAAGAATTGTTGGGACTGGTCCTTTGGTGTGTATTAAATAGAATATATAGAATTTTCAGCATATTATTATCATTATATTTCTTTGTTGTAAACATGCCATTGGTTCAGTTTTGTAACTTCACTGTTGTATGAGTGGATTGTGCATGAACAGTTAACATTAAACAAGGAGAAAACTCCTCAACACATCTTGGAAACTCCATTCACTTCTACCAAGAATAAAGCATTTAATCCATTCAACATTACATATAATCATTAGATAGTTACATTTTTTGACTGTGTAGAGGAATAGTCACGACCAAAACAATCAAAACTACTTTCACCCTTGCACAAGCTATTCCAAACTTCAAGTAAAATGAGCAATATGCTATATCAATTCATTCATATTCATAGTAACCATTCAAAGGATCATTTTGTCAATGAACCCTCTGACTATACCCCTACAGCAAAGAAAGGAAACCTCAAAATAGAGAAAGGAAACTTAGTAAAACTAGTCTATGCCACTATTTGTGAGGGTACAGTCATTATAAGTGCCTCTCAAACCTCTCCAAACATCTAAGATTGTCTTTAAATACTTTATTGATCTCTTCTAAACATTAACCAAATCAAGCCTACATTTGAATCCACACACAATAACCCCAAAATGAAGGGTTTTGTATCCTTTAATGAATCTCAGTCACTTGTAACGCATGGATAGTCAAACCAGTAGTCTCCAAAGCATTCAATAAGTGACTGGATTGTATTTAATACACGCCAAAGGACCAGTTGTATGAAATTGTCAATCATATAGCATTTCACTATTGTATGAGTGGATTGTGTAGGAACAGTTAACATTAAACAAGGAGCAAACTCCTCAACACATCTTGGAAACCATTGAATTCAATAATAAATGAAACCTAACACCAACACTATTCCTTCCATTCACTTCTACCAAGAATAAAGCATTTAATCCATTCAACATTGCATATCATCATTAGACAGTTACATTTCCTAACTGTGTACTAGAGGAACAGTCATGACCAAAATGATCCAAACATTTGAAAATAGTGAATCGATATCCTTGAGCACAAGCACCAATAACATCAAAGAAAGGAGATAAAGCACAGGCTAGGGCATGACACCAGTAGAATGCGATCATTTCAGAGAGCATTCATGATCAAATAAAATGCAATGCATTTGAAATTTGCGGTCGAATATGATGCTAGAGGCTCAAAAGATGAAGAAATCACATACAAAGAACATGCCATTGGTTCAGTTTTGTAAAAAAAAAATTGTGTAATTAGTAATTGGCAGATTAAATGCAGATAACACCTTTATCAGTTTAATTAGCATGTTATTATCATATCAGATAAAGTATGTTTAAGAATTGTTGGGACTAGTCCTTTTGCGTGTATTAAACATAATAGAATTTTTAGCATATTATTATCAATCTATTTCTATGTTCTAAACATGCCATTGGTTCAGTTTTGTAGATTTGTTTTTTGTGTTAAATGCATTTTTCATGAGGAGGGGTCTTATTCTAAGGAGATTGATGAAGATTGTGCACCTCAAAAATGAATTCATAAGGTACCAATCCATGTTTCCTATTCGCTTATATTTTTGGTTTGGTAAATCTCCTTATAAGTTTCATGTCCTTTCTTTTGATTACTATGGATGAGATATATATCTTACATTTAACATTCAACTTCTTTACATTTTTGAACATGTAGTTTTTTTTTGAGGATTTTACCAAATCAACTTTTAACATAAACCGAAAACACCAAACTGATATCTTGCCCTTGCAATGTGACAAAATATTTGCATTTGACTAATAACTACAAGCAATTGAATGATAAATCTACATACCTTTATCTTTGTAAAATACCTGGAACATCAAAAAGATGGCTAAGTGGTTGCCGCCATGATTTTTATCTACTGAATATGGGAAAAAAAAACACCAAAAAGAATTGAATAGAAAATATGATTGGTCATTTCAGAGAGCATTCATGATCAAATAAAATGCAATGCCTTCTCTCACGCTCGATCAGCTTTCACCCACTCCTTTTCTCGCACTCCTTTTCTCTACAATCAAAATAAAAATGATTTGGCTGTTTCAAAACAGTGAATCGATATCCTTGAGCACAAGCACCAATAACATCAACTATTTCAATCTGTGGGTACCCTAATGTTGGCAAGAGTTCTTTTATTAATAAGATTACTCTGCAAGCTTGAAGAAGCGATATATTTTGGCAAATGAAGACTGGAAAAATGATGATGTTCTTGAGATCATGGATGGACACAATGTTGCAGACAAAATGGGAAGACATCTTTTGAGCCTGGCCCTCGATCCTTCGACAATTGGGGTAGGATCCAAACCCGGGCTAAAAAGATGTCTTCCTTTTTGTTGTGGAATATAGGCTCTACTGCTGCAACAATGACAGACTGTGATGTACATATCACAATAGCTGAGAAACATAAATGTAGGCATCATGGTCACAATTTTTTGGAGACACGACATAATTGAGTGCTATTCCCAGATGATGCAAAGCAACCACTACTTTGCATCATCTTGAAAAACCACTCAATTATGTTGTGTCTCCAAAAAATTGTGACCATGATGCCTACATTTATGTTTCTCAGTTGTTGTGTCCCAGGACCCCTTATGACCCTTTACGATCCCTAAGAATACATCTTAGAGGTCTTAAAATGTCGTAAAGGGTCATAAGAGGCTCCTAGGAGGGGCTAGGTGAGCTTCCACCTTCACATGGTTGGCCCTGTTAAGTAGAGAATGCTAAACTATTCTCGAAACAAAGAAAAGCTCAATAATTTAAGGTCTCAGTCCACGGAGATGCTAAAAAAATGATGAGAATAAATGATGGAGAGTTTTTAGACTATGAGAAGACGTATATGGAGTGGAGGCCAGATTGAGTACCAGTGCAGAGATGATGATTCAATAACCTACATCTATAAAACCTTCACAATTATTACTTCTTTGGCCTCCACTCATTCCTCTTCTCAAAAATGGTTATCTAGAAACTTTGGATAGTGTTTCTTATCCATGCATGAAATGTGCTAGTGATCATATAAAATTACTTTAGGCCTCCAGTATTGATGAGATGTACAAGTGTAAAATGTTTTTGCGAGACTATGGTCAATTTGTGCAGTGTACATAAATGAAAGGCAGTTATTATTCTTGATGATCGACAGGTAGCTAGGATAGTAGCTAGGACTAAAGATAACACAGCTCAAGAGACCATCATAGGTTGTCTCTTTCTTTGGTCTATATTATTGACAGAATGTTTTACCTTTTATTAGCTCATCAAATCTGGGGATTTGAAAGAATTTAATAGAATATTTTCATGACAACGTATATTATTTAAGTTGACGTTGAATGAATTTATCTACTTTGCACACTTGTATACTATGAAGATGGCCATGCTTCTTTATCGCCATCCTCATAGTCTACAAGTGCGCAAAGTAGATAAATTCATGCAACATCAACTTAAATAATATACGTTGTCATGAAAATATTCTATTAAATTCTTTCAAATCCCTGGATTTGATGAGCTAATGAAAGGTAAAACATTCTGTCAATAATATAGACTGAAGAAAGAGACAACCTATGATGGTCTCTTGAGCTGTGTTAACTTTAATGTGCCTATCCGTCAGTTTTTCAACATTTCTTGTGACAGTAATGCTATATGTTCAATAGGGAAACCTGTTGGAGAATGTTGCACAACTGTCGCTCTTCCAACAGTTTAAGTGTCGTAACTAGACAATTTTTGACAGAACCTTTGACAGTAAGGCCATATCACCGATAGGTATATCTGTCAAAATTTGATGCCAACTATCGCTATTTCGATAGAGACTCTATATTTTTGATAGGTCTTGTTATCAGAATTTCAATGGATGAACCGCAGGAAATGCCATAACGAAGCTGTTGTCATGTGCAAG
Source organism: Chamaecyparis obtusa (assembly GCA_027943335.1). Lineage (NCBI taxonomy): Eukaryota > Viridiplantae > Streptophyta > Pinopsida > Cupressales > Cupressaceae > Chamaecyparis > Chamaecyparis obtusa. Next base: position 59,288 of record BSBK01004654.1, read on the forward strand.
TTTCCAACATGACATGGTGTCAGTAAACCAATGGGTATGTCTTCTATCGCTATTTCCAATGCAAAAATGGTGACGGATGTATGTGTCAAAATTCCAACAAATGAGCATTGCAAATCTAACAAATGGCCGTTGGAATTTGACCTCAAATGTACTAGTGGTAAAGATCGCCGATTTCATGTTGAAGGGACCTTGAGGGACACTTCAGCTCGGAGTAGTCGGTGGCATTCGAGCGACTCTGTGTGTCAAATGAGGTTGCCACTAGCATTTAACTAGCCATTCAGAGCTTTTGGAATAGATGGTTTGATGCTACGACTGATAGTTTGAAAGATACACAATGTTGTCCATTTCAACTGATGAACGCTTCAAGTTTTGACATCGACTGGGAATGTGTTTCTAAATATAAACGAACTTGAATCTCTGAAAACCAAGATAGGTTATTGTAGGCCTTGGCAACAGGGTCCTATATCACCTAATGGCTTGATGATACCTCACATGAGCTCTGAGATATGACCCCGTAAAGATCATCAATTTCATGTTGAAGGGACCTTGATGGACACTTCATCTCAGAGTACAGTCTAAGACCAGTGAATTAAAATGTTTTCATAAAACATGATTTGGATTAGTCTATGATGTAAGTAAATTTCCTTGGTTGTTATTTATCTTTCCATGCATTCATTTTAGTGTTTTTAGTGTATTTAAGATAAAAGAAATTACTGGTGTTCTTGACAGTGACTAGATTTGGGGTCACAATCAGTGATTGGGATTGAGGTCTCCTCATGAGGATTGACTCTCCCACCCCCTTGTGCTCATTAGTGGGAGAGGTTTGAATGTGTATTATATCCTTGTAATATAATGGTTGGTGTAGGGATATGATGGATTGTGTTGGAGAGATCACTGAATGAAGGAGTTTGTTGTGTGAGGAGTGCCCTGTTTTGGCACCAATCATTTTGGTGAGTGTAAATCCTTAAGAGTGGATGTTTTTATGGTGGATTGTGGATTTTTGGATCCATACTGATGTTTTTGATCAACTGGTTTGATTTGGAAGAATTTTTAAGGTTCCATTTGAGTAGGCCCTAGTTGTGTGACCCTAGAAATAAGGGTTTGGTGGCTAGAAGAACGGGTAGGTGTTGAGACCTTAAAAACTTGACTTTTTTTTTGTTTTTAAACCTTATGAAAGACTATTTCTTGGTTGGGAGGTTGGGGAATGAATATTTGTATGATTTTCTTTGTAATGGGGATGGAATTAGGCCTAGTTGGTGACTACTAGGGTATTGGCTCTACTAGATCGTCTGAAGTAGCCTATGTTGGGGTTTACGTACAATTTATAGAACCCAAAAGGGTATCTAAAAAAATCTAGAGTTCCTTTAGTTGTTTGGGAGGATTGGGAGAAAAATGATGATTTGTGACTGGTGAGGGCTACTAGGCTAGAAGGATAATGGATTGGATTCGGTTGAAGATCACTTGACCAGACTTGGAGGGCTGGTGGAACATGACATATGGACCATGTTAAGGTGTTCTAAGAAGTTAGAACTAGGGTGGAAGACTAGTTAGAAGATTTGACATATTGGATGCTCTAGGTGCATTGGGAGAAGGGAAGTACACCAGAGTCAACTCCAGAGCAAGGGAAGTACACCAGGGTCATTGTGGATCCTTAGGTGATGGGACAAGACCATTTGAGGTCATTTGATAGTTTGTTGATTAAAGGATGTCAGTCTTGCACTAGTCACTTGGAGAGAAAAGGACCTTAAGAATAGATACATTTCATGATGGATTATTGTTGTATGGGATCAAAATGATGTGTTGGAACCATTGGTTTGATCTGGAGATAGTATTGAAGATTTTTTTGAACATACCCTAGTTGTGTGACCCTAGAAACAAGGGTTTGGTGGCTAGAAGTGTAGGTGAGGGATGAAGCCTTAAAACCTTGAGAATATTTTTTTTTAAAACCTTAGTAAAGATTTTTCCTTGGTTGGGAGTCAAGAGGATGAGTATCTTTGTGATTTTCTTTGCAAATGAGGGCGAATTAGGCCTATTTGGTGCGTGCTAGATTATTAGATCGAACATATGGTCCAAAGGATTCTACCCTAAGCCTTGGGGAGGATTTAGAGAACATAAAAGGTTATCTAAATCAGTGATTAGTTTCTAGATTTTTTTGGGAAAATTGGAAGAAAAAGGATGATTTGTGACTAGTGAAGGCTACAAGCCTAAAGGGTTGTTGGAGTGGATTGGTGGAAGATGAGTTGACCAGACTTGATGGGTTGGTGAAACATGGTATATGGACCATGTTAAGATGTTATATGGTGTTAGAATCAAGGTGGAAACCCTCTTTTGAGTTTTGACATATTGGAGTCTCTAGGTGCATTGGGATGCCTAGATCGGGGTCCATGGCCTTCCAAGTATTATGTGCCTACTAATGCATGAGAAATTTAAAGTCCATCAAATTTACAGTACTATATAAATGTACATTTTATATGCACATCTATTCAAATAGATTTGACATTACAATATTTTGTATCTCCATTTAGTCCAATGAACCAATTGGATTTGCCCTACCCTTGATTGTCTCAAGTATTGCCTCGTGGGCTGACTCACGAACCTTGCCAAGAGTTTTATTATGTGGTCTTCCCCCATATCTGATCAAGTGGACATTTGATGCAAAGACAAGGTTTGAATAATGAAGAATCTTTCTGTGTGTCTCCCAATCCTTGAACAATCACAACCTAGGATTCTTCATAGCATACTGCCTAAGCCATGTACTAGTTACAACCACTTTAAGCCATGTACTAGTTACAACCACTTCTCCTATAGGGTATTCTATTTATTCACCATCAATAACCGAGTGATCCAATTTCTTTTTTGCCTCAACACAACAACACAAATAATAATTTGTCCCTTCTTCATTGTCTTCAAGTGCAATAACAGCAAAAACATGGCTTGTAATGATATAAACATAATGAGGACATTAGTTTACTGAATATTTATGATAAAGTACTAAATTTGAGATTATTTGTATGTGGAAAATTTACCTAGTTGTATTAGATTAGATAAGAAATCAAAGTCAATGGATGATTCCATTTCTATCAATTGTAGTGATTCATGTGGATGATAGGAGGCAAGTGGGCTCAAAATATGTGTATACCATTCATCAACCCATTCCTTTGACTCGCACCATCCCAATCTTCATCTACACATGATGAACAAAAGCATGCCATATTTCGTGTGTGGATACTCCATGAACCTGTATTACAACTTCTAAAATAGTGTAGCTCACTCGATCCTGTCAGTGTACAACAATCCTCATATGGTTCAATGTTAGTTTCATTCATCAACCAAAAAAATATATGAACCATAGACTCACCTTCATTACCTAGACCCATTGTAGCATTACACCATTGGATAATACATCCTGCATCTAACAATGTTCCTTGATCTTTGTACTTTAATTCTTCACGTGCTAAGGCTGTTTTAATACATGCATCTGCACCATCGTGCTCTCCCTTTCCATGACCAGCCTCTATGAAATTCCACATATTAAATTCTAGTAATCTTATGCATCCTACACAACCAATAAAACATTTGAGAATTCTTGAATTGTGATGCACAATTATCTAACCATATGATATGTCGATGATATTTTATGCCCTTGTTAGCCAAATGACCATAAAATAGTTGAAAGAAACCGTGTACAAACTCTGTAGAATGTGAGTGATCATCATTGATATAAAAATGATACTCCCTCAATATCTTCCTACTCTCCTATGTACTATTAGGTGAATGCATGGATGTTATATGAACAAATATAGAAACCTGTTGAGAGTTGTAATACTTTACTTGCACCTCATTCTATGGTTGTAGTGTGTAGTTCTATGCAAAGTCCACAACTGAAACAATGGTATCAAGTGGGAATGTGTCCTTGCACAACTTGAATTGCATATCCAACCATTCTGCTCTATGTGTATGCCTTGCATACTCATAAATAATGTTTTTACAAAAAATATCCATGAACGAATACACTCAAATTTTTTCAATTACTAAATCACTTCTTTTAGCCTCTTTTCCATCTTTTAGATTGTATGTCACGGTCTTATATTTTCTAAATTCCACTATTTCATTACCGATTGCATGCGTACTCTCCTTATGTTGACAAATTGGCAAATGTCACAAACCTCCGCAATCTATGCATGTACCATTCAAGCATGAGAGATTGTAAAATTGTTGACCATCCACTCTTTCACATAAAATGGTAGATATTAATTCCCTCTAAGATCTAGGTGGGACATTTATGTTACAATCCTGCAAAACATTGTTAGAGTGCAAATCTACACATATATTTCTATAAAATTCAAAATGGTTAGAAAATTCAATATGTACCCTACAACAACAAGTTGTGTGTGTGTGATTTATCTTCACATAAAAAGTTTTACACATTTCAAAATATCTTTGACTAATTTTAATTTGGGGATACATATGCATAAATTTTGCAAAGAATTGTGTCTGAGTTGAATCCAAAAAATATTTTGGATGTGGAACACAAATTCGACTACCAATCCTCCTTACAAAATCTCTTTGATTAGGAGATACCCATGTTTTATTCTTCCAAAAATTTTCAATCAAGGATTTCAAAGCTTCAACAATTGTTTTATCTTTTCGTGGTAATCTACTGGAAAATGCCCATAACTCATTGCTATTTGGATCTTCCACTCTTTGACGCCTTCCTAGGGCTCTCATTAGAGACTTTCTACTTATTTTCAATGTTTTTCTTGTCTTTCTAATGAGTCGATATTTCTTCATTTGAGCACTTACTATTGTTGATGTAAGTACACATTGTGTGACATTACTATCTTTCGTGTGACATTACTATCTTTCGTGCATGATGTAGAACACACTCTCTCATATGCAGTCATTAGATTCTTTACAATAGATTTTTCACTTCACTCATCCATCGTTCTTAGCCCAAGAGTCTTCATGATGGGCCTAAATTTCAGATTTCTCATCATTTCAACAAATAGTTGACAACTTCTCGTCACGTTTAAATTCTCAAAAAATTATCTCCAAATATGATTAGCATTTCTTTGACAAGTACTCTTGGGAATCTTGTCAGGCATTGCTTGCAAAATGTTAGTATCAATATCAATCAAATATTTTGGGTTTCTATAAATAATTCTAGGAGCATCAAAAATATTATGTGTGAATTGCATACCATCTTGAGTGCCTTCAACATGACACGATGTTGTGCCTACACCTTGGGATGTAGATAATTGTGTGCCTTTAACATGATACAATTGTGTACCTCCACTTTGGGATGTAGACAATGGTGTGCTAACTTCTGTCACATCAAGGATTTATTACAAAATGATGGTTCAAAAAAAAAATATGATCTGATATAATTGCATCTACACATTTATGAAATAGTACCAACTTATAGCATAGTAATCACTATTGGCAGCAAATCCAATTATAGATCTTCTGCTAGTATATCCCAATCTTTTGAAAACTTGTATGTAAGCCTTCTCTTGATCTCGTAGTAACCCTTTTCTAAACTTTATTTTTCTTACACACTTATTACTAGACATCTTATCACAAATAAAATCTCACCACACCCCCATATTTCTCTTGCACTCATACCTTGGATACAAAATGATCTCGATCTCTCTCTCTCTCTCTCAACCCCCACCACCTTCTTAGTCTTTCTCTCTCACTATTGAAATCTATGACTTGAATAGGGTGCACGCGCTATAGCGCACACGCCCTATGGAAGTCATAGATTTGAATAGTGTGTATGCAATATAGGGCACACACGCTTTGTAAGACATTGGAATCCACCAAGCCTAAGGCTTGGATTTTACTTGGAGATCCAACCCAAAGGCTTGAAGGATTCAAATAGGCATGAGATGTGTTTTCTAGCAGACATACAAAAAATGACATCTTTTTTTGTGTGCTCCTCGTCAGGTTTATTCATGGTTCAATAACATAAAAATCAGACGATGTGATATTATAGATCTCTCTATTAGCTATATAGCCATATAATTTATTTTGAATTCTAATTATGTTAATTTTTTCGTCTCTAATTTCTTTTGTGTGTATGTCCATTTTTTGTCAAAAACCAATGTGTAGTATTTTGGGCATAGATTTTGGCTCGTTCATCAAATTTTGTAACAAGTTACATTTTTAGAAACTAGACTCCATTCTAAACACTTTAAAAGAAAAATAAAATTTTATTTTTGATTAATTTTAAATGATTTCTAGCAGGAGAACACAGAAATTTCACATTTTCAGGATGTGTGCACTTCGTAAATTCATAAAAACAATTATACATTCATCAAAAAAATAGCAAAAAAATCTAGGATAAACTACATGGTGTCAGCTAACTTTGACGTGGAGTGATTAAAAAAATTCAAAAAAAAAATTAACATTTTAGGGGGAGCACACTAAATGCTATGTTATGTTTTTTCACAAAAAATAGGACCAATTTTTCTGCTCCCCATTTTTTAGGGCCTTTATAATCAGCATCATTTTCAAAATAAACTAGTAGTTTAGGAACTAGATTTAGAGTATTACAACTCTTGTTCTTGTCGCATCTTAAAATTTTGAGTCTAACTATCTTCAATTTCTTGTTGAAGTTCAAAGTTTGTTGATTTCAGGAAAAAAGTGGCATCTTATACCCCCTTTTTGGTCCCCCATCTTTTTGCACTTACCCATAGTCTATACATAACCTCAAGGTGCCATCTTTCTTCTTTACAAAGATCACAGGTGCTCCCCATGGTAACACACTAGGGGCGCATATGAACCCTTTGTCTAAAAGTTCCTATAATTGGGTTTTCAACTCATACATTTTTCATGGTTGTCATTATGTATGAGGCCTTAGATTGAGGTTTAGTTTTAGGCATCACATCTATAGAAAAATCAAATTCCCTTTTAGGAGGTAATTCAGGTAGTTCTTCTTGGAACACATCTTGGAACTCTTGCAAGATAGGATAATCATTTAAACTAGGAGTGTATATGTCCTTTGCATAAGCTATGTATATCATACACCCCTTACTCTAAGCTTTCTTCATTTCCATTGCAAAAATTAGTCTTAGCTCCAAGGGCTTCTGTATGTCCCTTAAAATTGGAGGCATAACTGAATCATCTAAACATTCAATGGATTTATCCTTGCAATAAAAAATGTCTTTATGCTATGAAAAAATCTAATTTATGCCCAAAATAACATCATAAGATTCTAATGGGGTAACATAAACATTAACTTGTGCTTGAAAATTTGGAAATTCCAATTCATTGCAAGTTAGACACTACTCAACCCTACACTCTTCCCTATCGCCCTATTAAACCATCCATGTTTCAAACAAATAACTAGCTTTAACAGGTAATTTAGAACAAACTTAGGATCTATAAAAAATTCAGTAGCTCTAGAATGAATCAAAACAAAAACATCACATGACCATAGAGATTACCATATATCTAAGTGGGAGTTGCCTAAAAATCTTCTTGGTGATGATCAACTGCTACATGAATCTAGAGCTGAAACTGAGGGGCTTTACCCTCTCTCTGATTTGTATTCTAAGGACAATAAGCAACATAGAATTGTTAGCTCCACAATTGAAACAAATAGTTCTCGGTCCCTTCCTATCTTCAGTTTTGTTTGACGCAGTCTGAGGCAAGGAGGATCCAATTAAGGACAGTCCAAATAGGCAGCTAAATACCCATAGTAGAATAACACAACAAGATATGCTTCAAATCAGATTTTCATTAACATGCCCGACTGTAAGGCCTTCCGGGTTATGGCCAATTACACTCAAGAAATAGTTCTACAAGATCAACAAAGATTCAAGTCCTAACTCCAGCTAGTCAAGTTATGAAAACAATCAAAAACTAATGGAAACCCTAAGGCAGATCTGAACTTGAGCTCAGACGCCTTCAAGTAATCTCCTTGTCTCCAAGAAAACAACCACTAGCTCTACTATTAAAAACTATCAGAAATCAATCTGATCTTAAAGATCTCACAGGATCCAAGTCTATCTTCTACCTCCCTCAATTCTCATGTCCCTAAAAAACTACCCAAGCACCCCCTTAAATACTAATCTTCAACCACCAGTCAGCTGGAAGAAACAATTAACTCCTAAGACAAGTCAACTTCTACTACAAACAAATATTAAATGCAACAATAGTCAGCTCTCAAATAGCCTTACAAACATTTAATTCTCCATGTCAGACCCTAGATCTACATAGGAGAATGCAACAACAACTACCCACAATAAATGCACCAAGTCAACCAACCAAATCACCAAGAACTCCAGTCGATAAACCAGAACTACCGAGCACTAGAGAAACAACTAAGCACCAGTGAAACAACTGACCACACCAAGCATTACCAAGCAAGCAAGTCAATTGAGCACCACAAACATCACCGAGTACAAGTTCCACCAATCATAGGAGGTTTCACCGAGTTCCTTTAGTGACCGAGCTTCCTTTAATAACTAATACCATCAGTTAAAGTTGTAACCAAGTAACACATAACCAAAATAACACACCATCATGTAGATTTGTCGATGACCCAAGAATGCCCCTGCATCAAACACCCGAGGTTCAAAAAGATGTTCTCATATGATGGAATAATATCTTCTGGGATTCACCACATAAACCCCAAACTGGTTCTTCACATACAAGTCCTCCAACTCTTCACCTTGTATACTCTTCCACTTCTATTTCTTCTATCTTTTTAAGTCTTTCCTTGACAACACATAGGTTTTTTCTCCATACTAATCATCCATACTCTCAGGATCTGACAACTCAATTTAGCTACTAATACTTAGACTTTTCCTACTGAGTGTTATATCTAGCAAAGGCATCAAGGAAAACTTCATGTCATCCTTCTCAACAGTAAATACATTCTTCACACAATCATACATAGCTCTACAATCATATTGCCAAGGTCTACCTAGCAATATATGACAACTATTCATCTCCATAATATCACACAAGACAAGATCCTTATACTAGCCAATCTGAACATCAACAAAACATTGTTCCCTCACTTCTAGTTCTTTGTAGTGATTGCTACCTTTTCATTACCAAGTTCTCTGTGTCCAGAATGAATAGTAATTTTGTATAACTCCTTGCTATAGTCTTCAACAATCAAATCTTTCTACTTCAGATTCTGCAACTTCTTAAACAAGTCAAGCTCATAGTCAACATATATGAACTTAGCTTTCAATTTAGTCACCATCAACCTCCAAGAATTGATCTTCATTTCACCTTCATCTTCTCTATCTCTTTGTAATTCTTTCCACCAAAGAGCAGCATGTCCTTTCAACTTAGTCTGTGCCAATCTCACTCAAAGAGGATCTTCAATTTCTTCTAACTCAAAGAAGTCTTCTAATTCACCAATCCAATCAATCAAATTCTTGGGTTTCAAAGTACCAAAGAAAGTAGAAACTTCCATTTGGTAACTAGTACTTAACTAAGCTCCAGATCTATGTAACTGAACAATTCTATCTTCAATAGATCTATCTCTCCAATCAGCACCACTAGATCCAACAGCTTCAAAGTCTTCAGTAGCTTCCTCATAACCATCCTCAATACCAACATTCTAAGGTAGACCAATCATAACCCTCATGACCTCAGGGATCATGTCATTCTTCATCAACTCCATCTCAGATTTAAAATCATATTTCACCTTCTTTGTAATCTTTAATTCCACATCATCACAAAGACCTGCAATCGCTCTAGGGTCCAATATTCTTGGAGGCATCCTTCAATATTTTTGAAAACCCAAAGCAATAAATCCCTAACAAGGTCCTGGTGCAAACAGCCTCAACCAGAGATCAATTTACACACTCAAGATCTTCTCGCTCTGATACCACCTAACGTAGGCTAAGGCAAGGAGGATCCAATTAAGGACATTCCAAACAGGCGAATAAATACCCATGGTGGAATAACACAACAAGATATGCTTCAAATCAGATTTTCATTAACATGCCCGATTGTAAGGCCTTTCAGGTTATAGCCAATTACAATCAAGAAACAGATCTGCAAGATCAACAAAGATCCAAGTCCTAACCCTAGCTAGTCCAGTTCTGAAAATAATCAGCAACTGATGGAAACCCTAAGGTAGATCTGAACTTGAGCTCGCAAGCCTCCAAGCAATCTCCTTGTCTCCAAGAAAACAACCACTACCTCTGCTATTACAAACTATCAAAAATCAATCTGATCTTCAAAATCTCATAGGATCCAAGTCTATCTTCTACCTCCCTCAATTCTCATGTCCCTAAACAACTACCCAAACACCCCCTTAAATACTAATCTTCAGCCACAAGTCAGATGGAAGAAATAATTAACTCCTATGCCAAGTTGGCTTCTACTCCAAACAAATATTAAATGCAACAACAATTGGCTCTCAAATAGCCTTACAAACATTTAATTCTCCATGTTAGCCCCTAGATCTACATAGGAGAATGCAACAACAACTACCAACAATAAATGCACCAAGTCGGCCAACCAAATCACCAAGAACTCCATTCGGTAAACCAGAACTACCAAGCGCCAGAGAAACAACCGAGCACCAATGAAACAACCGACCACACCAAGTATTACCGAGTAAGCACGTCAACCGAGCATCACAGAAATCACTGAGTACAAGTTCCACCGAGCACAAGAGGTTTCACCGAGTTCCTTCAACGACCGAGCTTCCTTCAATAACCAAGACCATTGGTTAAATTTGCAACCAAGTAACACATAACCAAAATAATACACCATCATGCAGATTTTTTGATGACCCAAGAATGCCCCTACATCATTGTTCCTCTAGGTTTTCCCATTCCTATTGTTCCCATTCCTTTACTACCCTAATTTTGATTCTGATTTTGAGGGTTATTGGTATTTATGCCTGCATTACCCCCACCTTTAGCTATCAAGTTTCACAATTACTAACGTCCATTATTCCTTGGTTTATCATTATCATGTATCCTCTTGAATCCTTGAGAAGTATCATTTTGTTGTGTGGTTCTGATTGTAGGTACCTTTTTTAGTTTCTCCTCCTGCAACAATGTCTTCCCATATGTGAACTCCATAGTTTATGGTTCATGCATCTCAACCTCAAATTCAGTCTCAAGACGTAATCCCAAAACAAACTTATGTGTCTTGAAATACTCATCCTACAAATATTGTGGAACATATTGTACCAAATGGAAAAATCTCTCATTATACATTTTCCTGTCATAAAGTAGCTGTGGCAACCATCATTTCCTAAAGAGAGCTAGGAAGTCCTCCCAAGATATATGTCATGGTTGCAACTTCTTCTCAGTCATCTCATTGTTCCACAATGTAGCTACTTCACTCATCAACTTAAATGCATCCCATATAGCCCTTGACTTCCCAAAAAGGTTACGAACATGAAAGTAATTTTCCATGGAGATGATCCATGCCTCTACATCATCCCCTATTGTTCTCTCATCAAAAGTAGGTGGTATGACCTTTTAAGGTCCTTGCTCAGTTCCTCAACTATTTTATCACTATTAAGATCTCCTACATTTTCCTTGACATCAGTATCTCTCTTCTATTGTTCCTCAATCCTCCTATCCTCTTCCTCTTTCTGTTGAGTTTCAAGCCTTTGATCTTCTACCTATTTCCTACGAGCTTCATCATTCTACTAACCCTCATTCTGTCTACCCCTCAAATCATTCTCAATGAGATTCATTTGATCAATTTGAGATGTTGCAAGATATTCCTTTGTTCAACTAAGAGGGCTATGATCTCATCTAGCCTTTGATTTGGCATACCAGTCTATTCATTGCTAGGTCCATCTCAATTAATGTTCCGAGTTTGGATGATGACAATCTAAATCTTGAACCAAGCATAATACACAACTTTGACATAGAAGACCTAGGCCCTAAAGTTTAAACATAGCTCAGATACCACATGTAAGAACCAAATTAACCCCAAAAATTAAACACGACAACAAAAGCTAAAATATCACAAAGTCGAAGAGAGATTTTCCATAAATTAGAAATTAATGATATAAGAATCGACCAAAATTTTGATGTATAATAAGTTTCTAATTGAGTTACAAATAAAAGACACTCGATTGGATATTGTCGATAAGAATATACTTCTAAATGAAGTTACAATTTAACATTACAAAATAATTTTGACCATGTGTCGAGTCAATACATTGTAAAATAATCAAAATACAATATGAAAGATAAAGCATCAAATCTCAAGACTGTCAAGGTCAAAGTAACATGGTACCACACTATCATCATCACTATCTCCTAAGCCTCTAGACAACACGTCCGCTTATAAATCTTGACACAGGAATCTAGTTCAGGCACTTTTTCTACCCAACCATGGAGTGGTTAGCTCCCTCGTGGCTCACCCTCAAATGGAAAGAGCACCAACCCTGCTCGAGGAGTCTAGCATCCTAACACTGATGTAATAGAAGAATATAGAGAAACTATGATTCTAACTACTTATCAGTCTTTCGACTAAGCAGAAATCTTAAACACAGGATGGCAGAGAGAAATTGAAATAACAACTAGCCAAACATATAAATTGAATGTTACTTTCCTAATTTCAAAGTTTTGCAACTAAAAATATCTTTTTGTTTTCTAAAATATCAAATCAATGTAAACCCCTAAATTTTTCTTTACTTTCACCTCAAACCAAAAATCCGATGTAATTGACTAAAAAAAATTAAACGTTTCTAAGAATTTACTATCCAAAAAGTTTCCTCAAAAACAAAATTAGCTGGGATTTTACTTAAACCGCATTCAAAATTTTATTAACCAAATAATGTAAAAGGAACGCTGGAATTTTAAAATGGCTTAAAAAAAACAATTTGATATTTTAGTCTGACAATAATAGGTAAGTTTGGGATTGATATAATAATCACACGACGAAACCAGGGTATCCTTTCCAAATCTTCACTTAGTCTAATAATTTACGAGGCGACAAGAATTCTACGCTTCTCTGAAAATGCAAAGGTAATAACACAAAAACAAGAAAAAATTGATCAATTTAGCTAAAATGAAGTGCAAGATGAGAAGACAATAGATCCATGATCATAATTTCAATGGGTCTCGTCCTCATGCAAAAGAAACTGGAGCTGCTCACAACTCTTTCCAAGGCTAAATGAATTATTAACCATGCCATACAGACGCGTAAAAGTAGAATCGATGCCACTAAACAAGACCAGTAACCTTTCAAAAAGAAGGAAAACCATAGTGGGATTGTTGGTGATCGGCTCATCAACTAGAAGACTTAATTCCTAAACAACAGAGTCAAAAGATTTCTAACCACGCGCACTGAGATTCTAGAAAACGTTCGCTGGAAGAAAGGAAGAATGGTAATATTTGGTGGGGCGATAAAATTAAAGGGAAGAACGGCATTGTTCTTCTTCTTCTCGTTTTGGAAAAACTATGGAGTTGGCGACAATCTATATTCTCTTTCCCCCGTGGTACTGATTGTGGGGTAACACAAACACCTCTACCATTTTTTTTTAACAAAATGTTTAGTACGTTACCAAGGTAACGTCATCTAGAGGTAAAGCTTGTTTTGGACTAATTCAATATAAACAATTAAACATTGAGAATTTTGGCAGAATAATTCATTTCCCAACCTCCAAACATAGCATACCAGAATTTTACAATATAACGACCAGATTTCTATTTTGTTTTGAAAGAAAGCCTGCCACTAGTCTGCGTATTAAGGAAACAAATTAAAAAAATTGGAAGTTTCAGTGATGAATCTGATCCCAGGTGATCCCTCCCATGCAATTAGATTGGTTCGATCCAGATTGACTAAATCCAGTTCCTCCTATCGCATTTAACGGTCTTCTTTTTTGATTGAAAACCCCAAATTTCTCTCTTATCTTTTTTTGTCTACTACTCTTCACTACTCCTTTTATCGAATTTCTTCCTTCCCTCCATCTAGGTCATGCTTCATGCATGTCGTAACTTTAGCATGTAGCATTCCAGATCCAAAAAGTTAACTATCGTGCTTTTATCTTAAAAGCCCGCCATCTCCTCTTAACAACTACCGTAATCGTCCAGATTAACTAGTTGTTTAACAGACAAGGATCATCCACCAAGTGGTAGTTCAGTTTTTCACGCATAGACTGCACTAAATTGGTATTGAAAGTTCAATTTGAATTCAAGCTATACTTTAATATTTTAATTAAGTTAAAATAATTACAAACACAAATTAGAAAAAGATACATCTATTTGAAAGAATAACAAATCAATTAAATATGAAATAAGGGAATGTTTTTTTTTTAACAGAAACTCTTTCAATGACAATCGTTTAATAATAAATCTTTTTAATAATTTAAAATCTGTTGTGAAAATAATAACAACATTATGTGGTGTGTACTTTTAAATCTATTTTCCATCACAGAGGAGATAGTCTACCCTACCTCAACCACACCTCCGTCAATCCTGTCATCATTGCTAACCACTCAATTTTCATCAGTAAGTTAGTCAAGAAAAGAAAAATCCATAATAAATTTGAAATTGCATAATACTTTACAAGTACATTTTATCAAATAAATAAATAAATTAACAACATAATATCCGCTCTTAAACATGATAAATCATCATTTGTGTTTTAATAATATAATAGCAAAATAAAAGGTATAAATCCATTTTATATGAGAAAATATTCCAATCCAAATTACATTAATAACATCTTAAACAAATCGTCCACAATTAAATGAAATTATTAAATCAACATGGCTAGCCAAACTAACTGAAAGACTTTGGTCGACAACATGCAACCAAGTACCAAAAGTCAAATAAAGTCACTAATTAACTTAGCAGCTATGAATCTACAAAACCGGTTATGACAAGGCTTGACATCAGCTTGAATAATGCGATCTCTGCATTCAACACCCAATGAATGCGAGCGAGTTAGAAAAAGAATAAGAAGACCTACGAGCCTATAGGCTGCGGCTATCCTCCTGATAGAACGCACCCTATATTGAAAAAAAAAATTCCCTAAATCTGCAAACACAGTGTTTTTTTCTAGAAATTTTAGGTTGTTTTTGATCCAGAATATGCTTATGATGAAGAACAGATCCTGAAATTTTCAGGGAATTTCATGGTGTTTTCAGATTTTTTGCATATGTACGGCAATGCAATCCTTTGGGAAGATAGCCGCGTCCGAGCCTATATGCAATTAGGACATTCAATTCCCTTTCCATGTACTTCCGCTCCATAGTTAATGTGTCTTAGGAGAAGAAACGTTGCAATGGTAGGTTACAACGTGAAGAAGACTTATTGGGGGAAGGGCAATGTAGATGGTTATTTATCGTGTACCTCACGGAAAGGAGTCCATCTAACATTTCTTTTCACATTGTCGTGTTTGACCAAATGTGTTGTGGTTGGTTTCTATGTTCTACTCCTTGCACATGAACGATACCGATAGAGCGATGACCCTCAATCCAGTCGACTATATTAGAAGACCTTTTCTTTAATTTATTAGTTGGCAATTGAATTTTGATGTGCAATGGGTACAAGAAGATGTGTGAGTGTGAGAGGTTGTTTAGTAAAAAAATGGATCTATTTTTTTCATATATTTGTGTTGTACATTAGGGATCATTTGGTAGGACAATTAAAAAAATGATGTTTCTTTTGTAACAAAGATCCTAATGAATAAGTGTTATTTTTAAATCAACTATGAATAAGGAGATAAATAGGGGGAGATAAAGAGTGAGAGATGGAAGACTGGGAGAGGGGTAAGAAGATAAAAATAGGAAATATAAAGACAAAGGTAGAGATAGAGATGATAACGATGAGGGGAGGGATATGGAGAGAAGGAAGTAAAGAGGAAAATAGAGGGAGGGAGCGAATAAGAGAGAAAAAAAAAAAGATAGATAAGTATATGTGTTTGTGTATGGAGAGAGAGAGAGAGAGAGAGAGAGAGAGAGAGAGAACTTAGAGATTGGGAAATAGAGGTAGAGAAATGTAATTATACTCGCCAAATATGACTGACCACTATTGTGCATGTTTCAAAAATAGCATCTACATGTGTTGATTGCATTAATCAAACAATTGTATTTGAACATACTTGTTTTCTTATGACTTTTGGATGTTGTGATATTGAAACTAATTTTGAAGCATTTTTTGTGAACAAAATAGTCCAATTTTTTTTTTCTTTTAAATTTATTCATATCTATTTTGTGGATTTACAACAGAAATAAAATAAAAGCTAATAGAAGTAGTCCAATTTATAATTTGTAGCTAATAGAAGTAGAAGTAGTTCTATTAAAATTTGAATTATTTTAGTAGATAATTATTTGCTCCAAATTTAAAATATCTTCATTTTATATTTAAATATTTATATATTTGTTTTTTAAATCATTCTTTGTGTTTAGTTTTTATATTTCATAAAATATCTGTATATGTGAAATTTTAAAATAAGGAATCTTTTTTATATTTTTTTTATTACGCGGAAGACATTTCATAAATGAAATGGAAGAGCTAAACTGAACAATCGATGGTTGATATCGTCTATAAAGAGTGGATGACCATCGAAAATATCCTACCCGTCCATTTTTGGGACATATCACATCCAATGCTGACTGAAATAACTATTGACTATTGTTGTATGACTTTCCATGTGTGGTCATTGTTTTACTGCTAGCGTACCACCATCGTTGTTTAAGTTTTTCCCTCATCTCCCATCTGTACTCACAACATGCCCCAACTTTTTAGATTTAGTTATTACGCCAAGAGGATACATTGAATGTTAGGTGGAATCAAATCAAACGAGTAGGTTTATAACAATTTATACTCATGTCATTTAAATTGACAATGTATTCAAACAAATTAATTTAATTATTTTTAAAATTGAATGCCACAAATATAATAAGACTTAAAAATTTAAAAGTTGAAAATCAAATTATAAAAAAATTAAATGAAATACAAAAAGATATTGACATAGTGATAATTAGGTTGTAATGTTTTGTTATCAAAGTTTTAAAAAATAAATAAAATAAGAAAACCAAATTATGAAAAAATGAATTTAAATATTTAAAAATATTATATGATTTTTATATTTATTTAGATATTTATGAACATGCTAAAATGACATTGATAAATAATTATAATAACATATTAGTTATACTTTTATTAATTTACAAACACACGACAGAAAACACGCTGCCGGGTCAAACACTTAAAATAAAAATCCTTGTTAGTACGTAATATTGCCATACTTTTTCTGCAAATCCTTCTTTGAAAGTAAAGCACCTTTCAAAAGTATGCTTTAGGGGTTATTAGCTGGTAAGTACACAGCAAATTTAAACTAAATGAGATAACAAGAATTTTTTTTTCTTTTTAAAGATTTTAGATTCTTAGGACCATGGCTGTCTGAACTTCTTTCCGGAAATTTAAGAGCACAGTTTAAATGTTTTTAGATTAGATGATATGAATATTTTTTTACATTCTCATCAGATCTCATTATTTATCAAGATATGATCAGAAACATAAGATATAATCTGAAAACACTAACATACCTACTCTAATTCAGAAATATTAAAAAACAAACATCATGAACCGTACAAAATTTCCTATCTTTGAATAAAGAGTACAGCTGTTTATTATTTTTATTTTTTTATAAAAATGGTCAAGCTATTATAATTTCATTAACCTGCCTCAAAAATGTTCAAGAAGAAAAGAAGACAATAAGAAAACCCTCTATCATCGCAGATACAAATTTTTATTGGGTTTTAGTTTTGAATGTAGAGCTCCATTTATATACTAGTGATTGTTTCTACTCAGAGAATTTAAGCAACCAAAACAAAAATGATTCTAAAACTATTACCTACGCTTAACTATGCTTGACTGCTCTCCCTTGCTTCTATTTTTACTAGATTTGTAGTTTTGGAAGCAGAGTTCCATTTATAAAAGAAACTTTTGCCATGCTTAACTGCTCTCACTTTCATTTGTGCTGCCATTTGGATGGCCCACTCTAATGTCTACGCTTAACAGATTCTGCACACATAAATGCTCACTTAAGTTGCCATATGCCCTGCCGTACACCAGTTTTTCCAGCATACTCTCCATCTCTCTCATTGTTGGTCTATCCGTTGGATTTTCCCTTGTGCATTGCACTCCTATTCCAATAAAACTAAGGAGGCAATTACCATGCTCAGAAGATTCGAATTCCTCACCGGTGGTTTCAGGTGCAGCACTACTACTGGACTCACCCACAGTTCGTTGATCAGCCAGCAGCTCTTTGTCCACCACTCCGTCCACTGCCTCAGGGAATGCTCTTCTCACCCATCTAGGCAAAGTGTTGTCTCCACAGAACATATCGTCAGTAGGCCTCTTTTTAGTCACCATTTCAAAGATGAGAATCCCAAAGCTGTAAACATCTCCCTTGGAACTCACTTCTCCTCCCACTCCATATTCTTGCAACATTAAAAAGGTGATTTTATTGTTGAGAAGACAACAAATATATTGGGGAAAAAAACAGCTAAGACAAACGCTAAAATTGGAAAAAAATGTGGAGCTTGGGTTTTTACCTGGAGCAAGGTACCCTGCTGTTCCCTTCAATCTGGATGTGCTGCTACTTATAGAAACAGGAGACGTCAATAGACGGGAAATTCCAAAATCAGCCACATGGGCTGTCATGGTTTCGTCCATTAACACATTCGAGGGTTTCAAGTCACAATGAACAACAGGGGGAGAACAATCGTGGTGTAAATAAGCCATCCCGTTTGCCACATCAAATGCAATATTCACTCTTGTCTTCAAACTCAAGCTACAAATTCCAGCTTCATTCATGTGGAGGTGTTGTTCTAGGCTCCCTTGTGACATAAATTCCAGTACCAGAGCCCTGAAATTTCCAGCGGAGGAACAGGACAACACTTTGACTAGATTGCGGTGCCTGATTTTTCTCAACACTCTGCATTCCCTAACGAAATTCTTGTATGAATTTTGAGGGTCCTTATCGAATACCTTGATTGCCACAAATTTATTATCAGACAAGAGCCCTTTGTAGACTGACCCGAAGCTACCATTGCCTAGTAAATTAGCTGCACTAAATCCTTGGGTTGCCGTGTGAAGTTCCTGGCTAGAAATTTGCATGAAACCTTGCCCCAACAAACTATTTATAATTGGTGCCTTTTTAATTCTTCTGTAGAAAATGTAAAATGCCTCCAAAATGCAACACAGTGCGAAGACAGTGCCAATTGAAGCACCCAAGATAATGTCTCTGCTCAATTTATCATGATTTTTGGCTGAGCTTCTGCAATTTGGTAAATTCAACCAGCCCGAGGCTGCACATAGTCCTGGATTCGCTAAAAATGATGTTGGGCTTAGGTTTTTAAAAGCTCCTTCATTTGGAACTGATCCATTGAAGTTGTTGTATGAGAAATTTAAATGCCGGAGCATGGTGAGGTTTGCAATAGAACGTGGCACTGGCCCAGAAAACCCATTGAAAGATAAGTCAATGTTTTCAAGGCTCTTAAGCTGCCCTATTGACATTGGTACCATTCCCTCCAATTTGTTTTTGGCAAGCTTCAGGTATTTCAATCCCGAGGAACTGCCAATATCGCTAGGGATGGGTCCCGACAGTTCATTAGCTGAGATATCTATGGCTTGAACCTGTTGCATTCCTCCCAGCGAAGGCAATCTTCCTGTCAATGAATTGTGTGAAAAATTGAGAAACAACGCCAATGAATGGAGGCTTGAGATCTCCATAGGGATATTTCCTGTGAGGCTATTGTATGAGAGGTCAATCAGCAACAGGCGGAAACATTGCCCGATGGTATTCGGTATCCTTCCTGTGAGCTTGTTATGACTGAAGTCAAGTTCACTCAGTTGTTGCAGAGTGCCTAAATTTGGAGGAATGTCTCCAGAAATACGATTTACATTAAGATATAAATATACCAGCATTAACAGCATGTTAAACTCTAATGGAATGCTGCCTTGCAATTTGTTGAAGCTCAAATCCAACAGCTGTAGATTCTTAAGACGACCTAATGCTCTCGGAACCTGCCCAATTACATTGTTATAAGGGAGACCGAAAAAGATCAGCTCAGTAAGGTTGCCAATCTCTTCTGGTATGTTGCCACTGATGTTGTTGATGCCCAAGGCCAGTGTCGATAGCCTGGGAGAGAGGTTTCCTATGCCCCTTGACAATTTGTCACTGAATTTGTTTCCTGCTAGACTCAGCACTTCAAGAATGGAGCAGTTGGAAAATACATCTAGTACACACATTGTAGCACAGTGTCTATTTGACAGGCTATTAAACTCAAGGTTCAGTCTTTTCAAAGCAGTTAGCATTCCCAATTCTTGAGGCACCACGCCACTTAGCAGTTTGAATGCGAGATCAAGACCAAAGAGCTGAGAACAATTGCCCAGAGACTTTGGGATACCCCCGCGAAATTGATTATCTCCCGCATAAAATTCTTGCAAGTTGGGGAGCTTCAAGCCAATATCTGCAGGAATGGAGCCCACGAACTTAGTTTCTGCTAGTACAAGAGCCTGTAATTGTGTACAGTTTAACAGAAGTAGAAAAATATTTCCTTCGAAGCTGTTTCCAGTAAGCTGAAGAGATTGTAGATTAGTCAGCATCCCCAATTCTTGGGGTATTGCTCCGCTCAACTTGTTACCAATTACTGAAACAAAATACAGCGCGGAACAATTCCCTAGAGATTTTGGGATGCTGCCGCTTGAATGATTGTACAACAATTCTATCTCTTGCAATTTGGGTAGCTTATACCCTATAATATCTGGAATTTTCCCTTCAAACTTGTTGGCCCCTACCATCAATTTCCGCAATTCAGTTCATGAGAAAATAAATTGATCCTCCAAGACTATTATTGCTGAACCACACTTGCCGCAGTCGGCTAAGTGTGCCCAATTCTGCTGGAACAGTGCCATACAAAGAATTGGAAGACAAATCCAGCCTCTCCAGAGACGAACAATTTGCCAGGGCCTGGGGAACGCTACCTGTAAGACTGTTGTTATAAAAGTCAATATCCCTCAGTCTCCATAAATTTGCCAACCTCCATGGAGATGCTACCGTTGAGTTTGTTGGAGTACAAAAACAGATATTGTAATCTGGTCAATGAGGAAAATATCTCAGATGGAATTGGTCCTTCAAGCGCATTCCAGGACAGAGATAAGAAACGCAATTTTGTGCAGTTGCTCATCGACCTGGGGATAGTGCCTGTTAAAAGATTATGCCCAAGATCTAGTCTTTTGAGCGCAGTGCAATTTGCCAAGCCTTGAGGGATAATACCACTCAATTTATTGACGGAGATGTCGAGTTTCTTCAAGTTACGCAAGGAACTCAACTCTGGTGGAATGATTCCGCTCAACAGATTATCTTTCAATCGGAGTTCTAAGAGATTCGTGCAGGCACAGAGACTAACTGGAATTGAACCTTGCAAGTTGTTTTCATAGAGCTTAATGTACTGCAGCTTTTGTAATTTACCAAGCTCATGGGGAATGTGGGCAGAGAAATAATTATGGGAGAGGTCGAGCATTGTGAGAAAGGAGAGGTTGCCTAAATGAGGGGGTATGGTAGCAGCCAATCCTCTGTATTTAAGAACCAAACTCACTACCCTTTGATTGCGATCGTAAGTTATTCCAGTCCAGTTACAAACATTATTTCTATTTATCCAGTTTGACAAAGAAAGAGTTGGATCCATTTTTACACGGCTTTTTAATTCGAGCAAAGCTTCTACATCAATCTGTTTCTGGTATTGCAACTCATTGGATGAAAATGTAACAAACGTAAAAATAGTGAAGATGAGTAAAAGAACAAACTGACCTTTATAGTTCATTGGCCTTTCCAAATTATCCATATTCCAGAGTAAAATTAATCCAGCTGATGTTGGAATTGCTTAGACTTGTTTCCAATAAGCCCTTATTTTAGACACTATGCCTTCACATCTTTTCCATTTTTTATACTTCAACAGTTTCTTCATACTTTCTACACTGACTTTGACTACAGCTGAAAATTCGAGGAACGATGCTTCCAGGGTTTGAGTATGACACATTGATGGAGGTTGTCCCGTTCAATTAGGGGCCCACAAAAGGCTGGCTTAGAAAAAGTCTGTTCCAATTGAGAGCCCCACAATAGGCTGGCTTAGTAAAAGTCTCGGTCTCATGGTTTTGAAGAATGGGGCTTTGTTCCATCTAAAATGTACCTTTGACCAAATTTCAAAAAACTGAAAACACAACAGATTTTTGTTAAATTTTCAGCATCTCTTTTTCATGGTCTGCACATTTTGTGATCTAAAACCACAAAAAATCTGGTAAAAAAATCACTTTGTTTTTGCAAATTTGGAAAAAAAAAAGTTTGATGTTTTTTTGTTTTTGGTGCATTTTGGATGGAGCATAGCCGCAACCGTTCTTGAATGGGGTGAAGGCAAAACAAAAACACACGCTACCCAGAGAAAAGGGACTAGTAGTTATGCGAAGTCCAATAGTCGATCACCTACTTGTGAATATATTATCCAGTCTTATACCACATTTTTACTATATATTGTAATTAAATAATCCACATATAAATAAAAAAATACCTGAACACGAGAACCTATAAATGTAATATTAAAAGAACATAAATAAATACATTAACAAGTGAAATAGATAACTTTTTGTCTCAAATAAAATATAATAGCTATCTATCATATGTGTGTCACTTAAAAAATAATATGCTCACTTAATAAAAAAAGATACCCACTTAAACAAGTATTGTTATCTTAGTGCACAAATACTATTCTTATGTGTACAACTATTGGGGTAACAAAGTATTTGCATTAGAATATTTCATATTAACAATTTGTCCTATCACAAATATAAAAGGTGAACACAACCTAAATGTCTTGTATTTTCCCATCAAATATGTGAGATTGTCAAAAAGTCTTAGTGTTCAACTATTGGTCCCTTTGTGTTGGATATAAGTTGTATTTTACATTATAATGTGTTATTTTTATAACAAAAAATATTTTTTTTGTGTTGAAGCATAGGTCCTTTCGTGTTGGATATAAAAGTTAGATATAACAAATATTTATGATTACTAATAGGTATATGATCCATTTAAGTTGCGTAAATGTTATATTTTGTATAGAAATAAAATCACCCACTAATAACAAATGATATTTTTAAATTCAACTACTAGAGATTTTTAGATTAAGTTTTGGTCGAATCTTTAAAAATCTAATTTTTGTACACGTTTAACTAAGCATGCTATTTTAACGAGTTGCGTGATGAGCCACACCTTCAAACCTTAGTTATAGGTAGTTAAGTGTTCATTTTACATTTCTAAAAAAAATGAAGGTGTTACGATATTCCATGCAACGACTACATGTTGACAAAGTTATCCCTCACGACTATTGGTCCCTCTCCCCTAGATGGAGAACTTGACTTTTTCTTACTCTGATCGTAATAACTTACGACACCGAAGAGAATTATATTAAACACAAGAAGCAAAAGACATGGAATGCAAAGTGTAGAAAATACTTGATATTTAAAGAATATTGCAAAACAATAAAATAAAATAAAGGGCATTGGAGATAGATCGCCAATTTAAAATATCATTAGCAATGTGAATATTGTTGGCTTTTGGGTGGGCTCTTAATAGAGATGAGCATTGATTAGATTAGGATAGATAAGTAGGAGAATGAGTAGTGGTTCTCAAAAACCCATCTCTTATGAGAATGAATGAAACACTTAGTACTCATTGCATCTAGGTGATCTGGGGGACTTTCTCAGAGGTCACCCATCTAAGTATTACGATCTTTGTTAGCTTTTATTATTGTTTGTTATCTAGTTTTATTCTTTCCATTTATATGTGTATATAATGTTATATGTTTATTATTTTGTAGTCATTTATCTATTTTTAATTAAGTAGATACTATTGTATTCAAAAAAACATTTAATGGGTATGTACTTCCTAGGTTCAAATATTGAGCCCATCTTTTCAAATGAGGATGTGAAATAAGTCTTCCCTTAGTTAAGCTTAATTTTTAGTGCAACTTCATCCTCGAGGCCACTCCCTAGCTTTTCTGCTAGTTTTCAAGGGTAGTATTTAATTGTTTCTTCAAAAAGTTATGTAGAAACCTTCAAGGTTGTGATAATACAGTCCATTAAGATGTTTCATGGTGACTAGATACGAATGGCTAAGAGCTCTCTTATTGGTTTGAAGAATGTTTTGTGATGGACACTTATTAAACGTAAGAAGCTAGGAGCTACGTGTCATTTTATAATTGCAAAGTACATTTTCATTACATCACAACTTGATAAAGATGCTTTTAAAATTATTTGTAATAAGGGTGTGACTTGTGTTGTCTATTTATTTGGTTCCTTGTGTAAATCAATGGTTGTATAAAAATTTGATGCAAATTTTGACTTTATGAGCATTTAATGCAAAAGTAGTTGACTAACATCTGATTTAAGGCATTACACCAAATATATATGGCATTATTATTAAGGCACATGAAGGAGGTTAATTGGACATATTTTATGAAGAAGATGACAAATTTGATCATTGTTCACTACTAGTCTTTGTTGAGAAATAATGTAGATTCTATATCAAGGTCCTTAAATTTTATACATGGGAGGTGTATATCTAAAAATAATTTTTAAATTTTGTTGGATATGAAGACACCGAGATAGAGTTAATAACCAATTATGTTTCACAACGAAATGGAGTTACAAAAAGAAAGGAAATATGACCATAATGGAGATGATGAAAAACATGTTGAAGGCTAAGGAAATTATTAAAAAATATTGATGTGAGGTTGTTGTAATAGTAGTATACCTTCTCAATAGATGTCCCACAATAGCTATGTAACAAGATTACCCAAGAAACATAGGTAAAGTACAAAAGGAGCATGGAGAACCTAAGACTTCTTGAGTGTCTACATTTATGCCAATAAATAAAATGGAAAAATTAAATGGTAAAGGAGAAAAGTGCATCTTAATAGGCTATAGTGAAGACTCTAAGAATATGGATTCTATAACCCTATCACCAAGGAGCTTGTAATTAGTAGGGATGTTGAATTAATAGAAAATAAATCATGGGATGGGATGGTGGACACATCCTTAGGTATCTTAGTGATGAAACCCATATGTGATGATGAAGGAAATAAAGATTAGTAAAGTTTTTCTATAACACATTTGGAGTCCAATAGATAGCTTTGGAGATCACCTACAAAAATTACAAATTTGATTAGACAACTCTAGGGATTACCTATAGTAGATCCAAAGCCTAGCACTAAACTTGGAAATTTATCAATAATAGTCTTGGAGTCTACCAATTAGCTCTGAAGGTATACTTCATACTCAAGTATCTCAAGAAATGAATATTTAAATCTAACATGTAAATTCCTAATGCAAAGCAAGATAACAAGCTTGGAGAAGATATAAACAAAATTAGGATATTGATGGATACATAAAAATTTAAAGTTTATATTTATTTTCGCATCAATTTTTTATGCAATTTATTGACAAGAATATTAATATCCACACTCTTCTTTGACTCAAACAACAAAGAGTATTTTTATTTTTTCTTTTCGTCTCCATGTGTGCACGAGTTGGTGTAATCTTAATTTTTTTTAATTCAATTAAATTTAAACTCCTATTTCTTCAAACATCTTGTTTTGTGTTTCATATTAACTTTGGACATGTCTATTAGCTAGATATTTAGTCAACATGTTATCAATATTGTATCAAACACAACATCACGATCTTGTTGTCCCATAAGTATGCCTAACATGCTTTCTACACTCTTTTCTCTTCTTTTTTTCATTCTTTACAATTCAATTGGTGCACTATTTGTTGGAATGTGATGTTGATGGTATCATTGTTGTTGTTGTGAATGGTTGTCATTGATATCAGTATATCATTTCTTAGATATGGTTTTGATACTTTGGTAATCCAATATAGTGTGCTTCGGATGATGTGTTGTAAACATTTATCTTTAGCCATGTTCGTGTTGGTCCTATTTTTCTTGTGACATAATATGGTCTATTTCTTTGGGTCTAGTCCTATCTGGAAAGTGGTCATTGTACTTTGGTTCAATTATTTTTATTTTAACATATAGACCCTATCTATTGGTTCTGAAGATCTCAATGATTATATAGCATAGAGATGTGAGAAAGGCATGTTGATTTTAGTGAGGAAGATATGTACAGTCCATATTTCATTTCTTACCACCACAAGAATGCTTTGTTGTGACCTATTTCAAAATGCATTAGTTTGACTTGATTATTTTCTTGGTGGCATAGAATAGTATAAGAGAGTGATGATTATATTTGGTTCATTCAAGAAAGTAATATGAAAAGTGAATGTTGATCTGACAAAGAAAGATCAATGTATTAATGTTTATGCAAGTTTGTGCAACAAATAGAAAACTATAATAGCATTCATGTGTTGCTAATTGTTGTTGATAGTGACTTCAATGGTTGATTCCTTTTCATTTCTTATATTCTAGTAGTGAGCCTCTTTGTATTCGTAGTGAGCCTTATTATTTTTGGGTAGTTAACCCAACCAATAGTGAGTCATACTTGAAGTGATAAAACTGGCAGCGAGCCCTTGAAAAAATCACCTTAATTGGTGTCACCTTAACCAGTCTTCTATTCGTGAGAATTATCTTCTCTGTGTTTTTTCCAATCTTGGGTTTCCACATAAATTTTGATGTTCATGGAGTTTTGTGTTTTTTGCTTTCAAGTTCATACCTTTTTTAAGTTTCATAATTATTTAAGTATTCACTTGATAAATTAAGTTTAAGGAAATTATTTGATTATAATTGATTCACCCCCCTCTCAGTTATTTATCCTATTCAACAATTTGTATTGTTTTCATAGGGATTTATGTATGATTATTTTAGTGTGATGGTTAGCAATCCTGTGCAACATGGGAACAACTACAAGCCCATGGGTTTCTCATGGTGTAGCCAAACCTTTGGAATATGGGCCAATGTCCCTTTTGATATCCTAAACAAACCAATTGACCAAGAAAAGGGGTGGGAGGAAACTTGAAATCAAGTCTTTCCTAACACTAAATAGGTGATACACCATATGGATAACTTGATATGTCTCTTTGAAAATACACAAATAACCTAGTAAAGAAACATAATTTCTTGATAACTCAACAAAATACGCTTGCATAAAAAATTCTTGAAAAAGGCTCTAATTACTATGATGCTTGAAATAGGAAAACAATAATGTTTTCACAATTTTAAACACCACAAAAGCTTGAACTCAACTAAAGACCTGCACTATAGCATATCAATCTTTACATTTCACACTTAAAATAACTACTACACTAATGCAGGAGCATCTCGAGTCCTTGGCAATCCTATGTCACCAAAAAGAATTTGAGGTTTGTTTGTGTTGCTCAGTTCCTTCTTTAACCGAGTTGGTCAGTTTCTTTTGGTTACCGAGGATGGTTGGTTATCTCCTAGGTGGTCGGTTGTTTCATTAGCACTCGACGATGCTTGTCTGTTGCTCGGTCATCCTTGCTTATCGAGTAGTTTATTTTTGAGTTTCTGTTGAGGCCGACTTGTGCATTGATTATGGGTCACAAATTTAATGTTGCTATCAATCATTGGGAAGCGTGTGGTCCTAGATCTGACTGTTTCTTTTGTTGATTGTAGATCTAAAGGCCGACTCAATTTAGTAGTCTCTAGTATAAATGTAGTTGTTTGGTTAGAGTTTAGGGAGAGTTTTTGGAGAGAAGGTAGAAGATATTATATTGGAGATTGTTGGTAGATCCTCGCATGTTTGAGGATTTCTATAATTCATTATAATATCAAGTTGTAACCAGGAAGGCCTTACAGCCCAGCATGTATGAATCAATTTGATGAAAATTAATGAAAGATCCTGCATTCTCTCTCTCACTGTGTTGTTTGCTTCCGCATGTTGTTGAGAAGGCTAGATCTTTAGGGTGTACCATTGTTTGGCCCCTCTTGACCCCAACCTCGCATCAAGTGGTATCAGAGTGAGGTGAGATCTGGATCTAGGTCTGTGGATCTAGGTTTGTAGGTTCCTTCTTGTGAAACCCTAATTGAATTGTTGTGGGGTAGCAGATTGCAATCTGACCTACAATAGCAAAGGATTTCCAAGATGGTTCATGGGAGGCAAGATGTGGATCCAGGATTGGTAGATATGTTAAGGAAAATTTTTGTTAGGTTAGACGCTGTTGAAATAGCCCAAAGAAGAGGTAGACATCTTGAGGATGTTAGTGATGATGAAGTTGAGGTGAAACGGGGCGATGTAAAACCTGCACCGGTGATGGATCGGGGTGAAGAAACATTCTTGAAGGCTTTGACAAGTCTGAAGTCTACACCACATTTTAATCCTCCTGAGTATGGTGGAAAACTAGATTTAGATGAATTGGTAGATTGGATCACTGAGATGGAAGAGTATTTTGAGTATGAAAACATTCCTGAAGATAAAAAGGTAAAGATTGCAAGCACAAAGTTGAAAAGTCATGTATCCTTATGGTGGGAACATCTGCAACTGGATAGGAAAAGGAAAGGCAAAGACAAAATCAAGGTATGGAATAAAATAGTGAATAAGTTGAAAGAAAAGTTCTTACCTTGTGATTATCAAATTGACCTAGTTCTGTGAATGCAAAGTCTAAGGTAGAAAGAGAGCTCGGTAAAGGAATATACTGAGGAGTTCTATAGATTATATATTAGATCTAGACATGATGAAGATGATGTGGAAATAATTTCTAGATACCTAAATGGTTTGAGGGTTTCCATCCAAGAAGAA
This sequence comes from Chamaecyparis obtusa, assembly GCA_027943335.1. Taxonomy (NCBI): domain Eukaryota; kingdom Viridiplantae; phylum Streptophyta; class Pinopsida; order Cupressales; family Cupressaceae; genus Chamaecyparis; species Chamaecyparis obtusa. The sequence continues at coordinate 88,023 of BSBK01004654.1, forward strand.
ATTAGTTTGGTCAAGTTGGAGAACATTGAAGAGGCTTATCAATTTGCATTGAAAGCTAAGGAGAAATTGAATAAGAGACATGAGCAAAGAAAAAGAGGAAGAGGTGGTAGATTCTCTAGAGGAAGAGGTAGATCCCATGGTGAAATTGGTAGATCAGAACCTAAAAAGACAAGTTTGGATAAAGGCAAGACCGAGTGGAAAGGTGAAAGTTCATCTAGATGCAAAAGTAGTAACTACTAAGGTGGTTATAGCAGAGGAAGTTTCCAAGGAACTTGTTACAATTATGGATAAGGAGGACATAGACCTTTTGAATGTACACATGAAAGTAAGAAGGCTGGTAGTAGAAGAAATGCTTTGGTACAAGAAGATTCACCGAATGAACCTGAAAAGGAAAATAACTTGATGGTAAGAAGAGCACTATGGAATGAAAGTAAAAAGGAAGATCCGGTAAGGAAAGTTTGTTCAAGACTAGATGTAGAGTTTATGACAAAGTTTGGAAGGTCATCATTGATAATGGTAGCTTAGAGAATCTAGCATCTAAGGAAAAGGTCACAAAATTGTAGTTGAAAACACAACAGATTTTTGCTAAATTTCCAACATTTCTTCTTCATGATCTGCACATTTTGTGATCTAAAACCACAAAAAATCTACAAAAAATATCACTCTATTTTTGCAAATCTGGATGGAGCATAGCCGCAACCGTTCTCAAATGGGGTGAAGGCAAAACAAAAATACACACTACCCAGGGGAAAGGGACTAGTGTTTATGGGAAGTCCAATAGTCGATCACCTACTTGTGAATATATTATCTAGTCTTATACTTCATTTTTACTATATTTTGTAATTAAATAATCCACATATAAATCAAAAAATACTTGATCACATGAGAACCTATACATGTTATATTAAAAGAACCACATTTTTACTATATATTGTAATTAAATAATCCACATATAAATCAAAAAATACTTGAACACATGAGAACCTATAAATGTTATATTAAAAGAACATAAATAAATACATTAACAAGTGAAATAGATAACATTTTGTCTCAAATAAAATATCATAGCTATCTATCATATGTGTGTCACTTAAAAAATAATACACTCACTTAATAAAATAAGATACCCACTTAAACAAGTATTGTTATCTTAGTGCACAAATACCATTCTTATGTGTACAACTATTGGGGTAGCAAAGTATATGCATTAAAGTATTTCAAATTAACAATTTGTTTTATCACAAATTTAAAAGGTGAACACAACCTAAATGTCTTGTATTTTCCCATGAAATGTGTGAGATTGTCAAAAAGTCTTAGTGTTCAACTATTGGTCCCTTTGTGTTGGATATAAGTTGTATTTTACATAATAATGTGTTATTTTTATAACAAAATATTTTTTTTTTTGTGTTGAAGCATAGGTCCTTTTGTGTTGGATATAAAAGTTAGATATAACAAATATTTATGATTACTAATAGGTATATCATCCATTTAAGTTGCATATATGTTATATTTTGTATAGAAATACAATCACCCACTAATAACAAATGATATTTTTAAATTCAACTACTAGAGAATTTTAGATTAAGTTTTGGTCGAATCTTTAAAAAGCCCATTTTTATACATGTTTAACTAAGCGTGCTATTTTAACGAGTTGTGTGATGAGCCACACCTTCAAACCTTAAAGTTATGGGTAGTTAAGTGTTCATTTTACATTTCTAAAAAAAATGAAGGTCTTACGATATTCCATGCAACAACTACATGTTGACAAAGTTATCCCTCATGATTATTGGTCCCTCTCCCCTAGATGGAGAACTTGACTTTTTCTTACTCTGATCACAATACTTACAGCGTCGAAGAAAATTATATTAAACACAAGAAGAAAAAGATATGGAATGCAAAGTGTAGAAAATACCTAATATTTAAAGAATATTGCAAAACAATAAAATAAAGTAAAGGGCATTGGAGGATAGATTGCCAATTTAAAATATCATTAACAATGTGAATATTGTTGGCTTCTAGGTGGGCTCTTAATAGAGATGAGCTTTTATTAGATTAGGATAGATAAGTAGGAGAATGAGTAGTGGTTCTAAAAAACCCATCTCTTATGAGAATGAATGAAACACTTAGTACTCATTGCATCTAGGTGATTTGGGGGACTTTCTCAGAGGTCACCAATCTAAGTATTACAATCTTGTTAACTTTTATTATTGTTTGTAATCTAGTTTTATTATTTACATTTATACATGTGTGTATAATATTATATGCTCATTATTTTGTAATCATTTATCTATTTTTAATTAAGTAGATACTATTGTATTCAAAAAAATATTTAATGGGTACATAATTCCTATGTTCAAATATTGAGCTCATCTTTTCAAATGAGGATGTGAAATAAGTCTTCCCTTAGTTAAGCTTACTTTTAAGTGCAACTTCATCCTCGGGGCCACTCCCTAGCTTTTGTGCTAGTTTTCAAGGGTAATATTTAATTGTTTCTTCAGGAAGTTATGTGGAAACCTTTCACTTGGTTGTGATAATACAATCTATTGAGATGTTTCATGGTGACTAGATATGAATGGCTAAGAGCTCTCTTATTGGTTTGAAGAGTGTTTTGTGATGGACACTTATTAAACATAAGAAGCTAGGAGCTATGTGTCATTTTATAATTACAAAGTACATTTTCATTACATCACAACTTGATAAAGATGCTTTTAAAAGTATTTGTAATAAGGGTGTGACTTGTGTTGTCTATTTATTTGGTTACTTGTGTAAATCAATGGTTGATTTTGACTTTATGAGCATTTAATGCAAAAGTAGTTGACTAACATCTGATTAAAAGGCATTACACCAAATATATATGGCATTATTATTAAGGCATGAAGGAGGTTAATTGGACATATTTTATGAAGAAGATGACAAATTTGATCATTGTTCACTACTAGTCTTTGTTGAGAAATAATGTAGATTCTATATCAAGGTCCTTAAATTTTATACATGGGAGGTGTATATCTAAAAATAATTTTTAAATTTTGTTGGATATGAAGACACCAAGATAGAGTTAATAACCAATTATGTTTCACAACAAAATGGAGTTACTAAAAGAAAGGAAATATGACCATAATGGAGATGATGAAAAACATGTTGAAGGCTAAGGAAATTATAAAAAACTATTGATGTGAGGTTGCTATAATAGTAGTATACCTTCTCAATAGATGTCCCACAAAGGCTATGTAACAAGATTACCCAAGAAACATAGGTAAAGTACAAATGGAGGATGGAGCACCTAAGACCTTTTGAGTGTCTACATTTATGCCAATGAATAAAATGGAAAAATTAAATGGTAAAGGAGAAAAGTGCATCTTCATAGGCTATAGTGAAGACTCTAAGAATATGAATTCTATAACCCTATCACCAAGGAGCTTGTAATTAGTAGGGATGTTGAATTAATAGAAAATAAATCATGGGATGGGATGGTGGACACATCCTTAGGTATCTTAGTGATGAAACCCATATGTGATGATGAAGGAAATAAAGATTAGTAAAGTTTTTTTATAACACGTTTGGAATCCAATATATAGCTTTGGAGATCACCTACAAAAATTAAAAATTTGAGTAGACAACTCTAGGGATTACCTATAGTAGATCCAAAGCCTAGCACTAAACTTGGAAATTTATCAATAATAGGCTTGGAGTCTACCAATTAGCTTCAAAGGTATACTTCATACTCAAGTATCTCAAGAAATGAATATTTAAATCTAACATGTAAATTCCTAATGCAAAGCAAGATAACAAGCTTGGAGAAGATATAAACAAAATTAGGATATTGATGGATACATAAAAATTTAAAGTTTATATTTATTTTCTCGTCAATTTTTAATGCAATTTATTGACAAGAATATTAATATTCACACTCTTCTTTGACTCAAACAAAAAAGAGTATTTTTATTTATGCTTTCCATCTCCATGTGTGCACGAGTCGGTGTAATCTTAAATTTTTTTTTAGTTCAATTAAATTTAAATTCCTATTTCTCAAAACATCTTGTTTTGTGTTTCATAGTAACTTTGGACATGTTTATTAGCTAGATATTTAGTCAACATGTTATCAATATTGTATCAAACATAACATCACGATCTTGTGGTCCCATAAGTATGCCTAACATGATTTCTACACTCTTTTCTCTTATTTTTTTCATTTTTTACAATTCAATTGGTGCACTTTTTGTTGGAATGTGATGTTGACGGTATCATTGTTGTTGTAAATGGTTGTTATTGATATCAGTATATCATTTCTTAGATATGGTTTTGATACTTTGGTAATCCAATTAGCGTGCTTTGTATGATGTACTATGAACACTTATCTTTAGCCATGTTCGTGCTAGTCCCATTTTTCTTGCAACATAATATGGTCTGTGTCTTTAGGTCTAGTCCTATTTGGAAAGTGGTCATTGTACTTTGGTTCAATTATTTTTATTTTAACATATAGATCCCATCTCTTAGTTCTGAAGATCTCAATGATTGTGTAGCATAGAGATGTGAGAAAGGCATGTTGATTTGAGTGAGGAAGATATCTACGTTCCATATTTCATTTCTTACCACCACAAGAATACTTTGTTGTGACCTATTTCAAAATGCTTTAGTTTGACTTGATTATTCTCTTGGTGGCATAGAATAGTATAAGAGAGTGATGATTATATTTGGTGCATGCAAGCAAGTAATATGCAAAGTGAATGTTGATCTGACATAGAAAGATCGGTGTATTAATGTCTATGCAAGTTTGTGCAACAAATAGAAAACTATAATATCATTCATGTGTTGCTAATTGTTGCTAATAGTGACTTCAGTGGTTGATTCCTTTTCATTTCTTATATTCTGGTAGTGAGCCTCTTTATATTGGTAGTGAACCTTATTATTTTTGGGTAGTTAACCCAACCAATAGTGATTCGTACTTGAATTGATAAAACTGGCAGTGAGCCCTTTAAAAAATCACGTTAATTGGTGTCACCTTAACTAGTATTCTATTCATGAAAATTATCTTCTTCGTGTTTTTTCCAATCTTGGGTTTCCACATAAATTTTGATGTTCATGGAGTTTTGTGTTTTCTGCTTTCATGTTCATACCTTTTTTAAGCTTCAGAATTATTTAAGTATTCACTTGATAAATTAAGTTTAAGGAAATTATTTGATTATAATTGATTCACCCCCCTCTCAGCTATTTATCCTATCGAACATTTTTTATTGTTTTCATAGGGATTTATGTATGAATGTTTTAGTGTGATGGTTAGAAATCATGTGCAACATGGAAACAACTACAATTTCATGGGTTGCTCATGGTGTAGCCAAACCTTTGGAATATGAGCCAACGTCCCTTTTGATATCCTAAACTAACCAATTGACCAAGAAAAGGGGTGGCAGGAAACTTGAAATGAAATCTATCCTAACACTAAATAGGTGATACACCATATGGATAACTTGATATGCATCTTTGAAAATACACAAATAACCTAGTAAAGAAACATAATTTCTTGATAACTCAATAAAATACACTTGCATAAAAAATTCTTGAAAAAGGCTCTAATACTATGATGCTTGAAACAAGAAAACAATAATGTTTTCACAATTTTAAACACCACAAAAGCTTGAGCTCAACTAAAGACATGTACTATAGCATATCATTCTCTACATTTAACACTTAAAAGAACTACTCCACAAACTTAAAAAATAAAAATTTAAAGAAGATCAAATTATCAAATAAGATAAAATGAAAAGAGTGATGTTGACAACTAGATGGTTAAGTTATGTTATTTTCTCATAAGATTTTAAAAAATAAATAAGGGTAAGCGCACAAAGATGGGGGACCAAAAAGGGGGTATAAGATGCCACTTTTTTTTCTAAAATACAAAAACTTTGAACTTCAACGAGAAATTGAAGATAGTTAGACTCAAAATTTCAAGATACAACAGGAACAAGAGTTGTAGTACTCTAAATCTAGTTTCTAAAATACTAGTTTATTTTGAAAATGGTGGAGATTAAGGACCTGAAAAAGGGGGAGCACAAAAAGTGGTCTTCTTTTTGTGAAAAAACATAACATAGCGTTTGGTGTGCTCCCCCTAAAATATTAACTTTTTTTTGGATTTTTTTTGTTCACTACAATGAGAAGTTAGCTAACACCACATAGTTTATCCTAGATTTTTTTGCTAATTTTTTTATGAGTGTATGATTTTTTATGGATTTTCAAAGTGGAAACATCCTGAAAATGTGAAATTTGTATGTGAACCCTAGAAATCATTGAAAACTAATCAAAAATCAAGACTAGTATTTTTTTTTTAAGTGTGTAAAATGGAGTCTAGTTTATATAAAAGTAAATTATTTCAAAATTTTTCAACAAGCCCAAATCTAAGCCCAAAATACTACACGTTGGTTTTTGACAAAAAATGGACATACAAAATAAATTAGATATGAAAAGCTTAACATAATAAAAATTCAAAATAAATTATGTGGTTAAATAGCTAAGAGAGAGATCTAGAACATCATGTTGTCTAATTTTGTTGTTGTTGAGCCACGTGCACATCTAACAGGGAGCACACATGAAAAAATGTGTTTTTTTTGGTATGCTTGCTAGAAAACATATCGTAGACTTGTGTGAATCCTCCAACAAGCCTTGGGGTTTGATTCCCAAGGAAAATCCAAGCCTTACGCTTGGTGGATCCCAATGTAGTTAAAGAGCACACCCCCCCCCCCCACCCCACCCCCCATAGAGCATAAGCCCTATATATGTGAAAGCAATGTGCAATACTTTAAATTCATCATTTTATATAAGGTGTACACCCTATATGGTGTACGCTAATAATAAGGAGAGAGAGAGAGAGAGAGAGAGAGAGTCATGGTTGGAGTTTCCCCAATAGAGATGGTCCAACCATGCAGCAAGATTCAACACAATAGAAATAAATAACTTAGAAACAAGAATATACAATCAAGATGCTACAACAGATCTTTTCATTATCATAGAATCAATTATTTACATCATATTGGCCTACAACATGTAGATTACAAACTTAAAGTAGTACACAAGCCTGATTATAGTAGTATTCTAGACCTAAACCCTAGTGCTAACCTCCCAAAGGTTATCCTTATTATCACTACCTAATGCCCCCAAACAAAGACCAATAGCATCAATATATAAAGCCTTTGCAATATATATGTCAGCCAAATCAATTACATTTTCCAAGACTAAGAAAACATAACATGTAGAAATATAAGTTAGGACCAAAATCATAAGATGTCATTGCTAAGATGCGGAAATGATGCCTAATCCAAGAGATACATCGGCCAAAGATCCATGAAAATTGGGATATGATTCACAAAGCTCCACTAATTGAGAAAATACTTTGTGAGATTAGAAACTTCCATTTGATTGTTAAAACATGAAGAAAACACAAATCTGACCATGAATTTTAAATATATCCACAACAAAGTATCCAAATGAGGTGCAAACCCATAAATAAGTAAACTATGATGTCCATAACATATCCTAAAATTCACATCTGAATATGATCCACCTACGAGAAACACAACTAAAACACAACAATTGGAAACACTAACAAAACTGAAAGAAAATATATTTTTGGGTGATGAAAGATTGTCAACGGCCCAAGGATTCTCCTAGATTAGAAACCCTTGGTGAGAAGATGTTCAATAAGAGGAAATTATGAACATCTTACAAGATTTGAGACATAAATACCATTTATCTGAATTAAGAAATCGGATTACAATACCTAGTGTGATACATGTAGTATTGCCATGTTTGATGTAACGAACTAAGAAGATTAACAACAAGATTGTAAGCCAAAAAGTGATCCATTCTATTTTAAATTGGAGTTTATACAAATATGATGGATCCCAAGGGTCACAATAATCCCTTGGAAATGAAATGAAGAGTCATCATAATGTTTATTACAAATAAACTATTAAAACTATCAAAATTTATCAAAAAATTATATATAAAAAATAGGTCCACTTGGAGAAGGCATAAGTTTCTAGTCCTAGCTTTGAATTGCGAACAATTTACTTTGTTGGAAAGGTATTCAATAAATCTCAAATCAAATTTCCAAGGACACACCATGGTGGGACCTTCGTGAAGCATCCAAGCCCATAAATGCTCTGAAGACCTTCAAAATTGTAGTTTACTGAAACATAGAAAAAATATTGAAAAATTGGCTTTCAGTATTTCCCAATTTAATCCTGATCACCCATGCTCATTCTTAATCCAAATATCCTCTTTTTCTGTAACTTTATTTCTCTGCAACTCTTCTCTCTTTTTTATCAAATCCATTAGTTCAATCTGCCTTGCACTTACATTGTCAATATTCACATCTGTAGAAGGTAATAAAGAACAATTACTATGACTTTCTTTATTCTGCACATCTGATTTACCCCTGCTACAAGACTTCATTTGGTCAAAAACCAAATTCTCTTGTTGCTTCACTTTATCTTCCCTGTTATCTGATACCAACCTATTCTCAAATCTAAGATCCTCCTTCAAATCCAAGTCTTCCTTTAGCTTACCCTCTGTATTTTGATTCTCGGAATAGTAACTCTTTACAATGCTCAGATTCCTTGCACTTCTCCCCTCTACCTCCTTCAAAGGAACCAATGTAAACCTTTTCCCATGCTTCTCTATCATGACCAAGTTTCTTCTACAATCATGGATAGCTCTTGTATCATACTGCCAAGGTCTGCCTAATAGAACATGAAAAGAACTCATAGAAACAACATCACACAATACCTCATCTTTGTAAGGTCGATGTAGTGTTGAAGTTCACTAAACATTGTTCTTTTACCTCCACCATATAATCATCTGAAAACCAGCTTTTCTCATAAGGATAAGGATGTTTAAATCTTTTCAAGCCAAGATTTTACACCATCTCTTCCGATATCAAATTATTAGTACTACCACTATCCATAACAACCTTACAACATTTACCTCTTGATTTGAATACAATCCTAAATAAATTCCTCCTTTATATAGGTTCATCTTCCTTCTTACTCAACATGATTCTCCTAAGCATAAGAGATTCTCTCATCTAAGGTTCTGCCATATTCTCTACAAGATCATCTATAGCCTACTTATCATGTGCCATAAGATTATATCTACCCAAGCTTTTACTACATCCTTCAAAACATTGGAAAGATCTATGTGCTATGCCACCACATTTAAAGAAAGTGCCTTTTAATTCTCTTCTACTTCATTCTCCCCTAAGTGTCTTCTAGTTAGGTTCTATCTCAACGGTTTTCTTCTCTCTTCCATTTCTACTCACTTTGTTCTCCTTCCCTCTAGGGTGACTCAATCTCCTCTTCAACTTATCTTCTACCTCACTACAACAAAATAGGAAAACAACATCAGATTTTAGTGTAGTTTTGACTCAGAAATGAGCCTCTGTGACAATGAAAAATTCAACACCCAAATGCATCAATCACTTAGTGCAATATTTATCTCTTTAATTAATGCCATACATAGGGCCAGGTTTGGCACCGATTGTAGTGCCACAATCTCACTTATGCCATTTGTTGTGCTGGGAAAAAGAACCACAAATTACATCCTCTTAGTCAATAGGTATTGTGCCACAATTGACACCAAATTTGGCATCCATTTTTGCTTCTCTAGTTGCTTCTAGTTTTACTTCCAATTGTGCTTCCTAATTTTCTTCTTGTTATGCTTCTAGTTGTACTTCTATTATAATGTCATTTGTTGCTTCTGCTTTTGCATCCTATTTACCTTCCCATTTTGCTTCTAGTTTTTCTTCGAAATTGAATTCCTTATTTTCTTCTAGTTCTACTTCTATCATAGCATCATTTTTTGCTTCTTGTTGGGCTTCCCATTTTTATTTTAGTTTTGCTTCTATTATAAAATCCATTTTTTGTTCTAGTTTTTCTTCAAAATTGGCTTCCTTATTTGCTTCTAGTTATGCTTCTTTTATAACATCATTTTTTGCTTCTGGTTTGGCTTCCCATTTTACTTCTAGTTTTCTCCATGGTTTTATTCTATTATAACGTTGTTTGTTGCCTTTGGTTTTTCTTCTAGGCTTGCTTCCAATTTTTCTTCTAGCTTTTCTTCCAATTTTGCTTCTAGCATTGCTTCTATTATAACATCATGTGTTGCTTCTGATTTTGCTTCTAGTTTTTCTTCTAGTGTTGCTTCCATTATAACACCCTTTGTTTCTTCTAGTTTTTCTTCAATGTGTGATTCCTTATTTTCTTCCTGTAATGTTGCTTCTAATTTTTCTTCTTGTGTTTATTTTGGTTTTGCTTCCATTATCACTATTTGTTACTTCCATTATCATCATTTGTTGCTTCTATTTGTTTCTTCTTGTGTTGCTTCCAGTTGGATGCCTATTATGATGTCACTTGTTACTTCCATTGTTGCTTCTAATTTTACTTCTTGTGTTGCTTCTAATTTTTATGTTAGTTTCACTCCCTTTTTTCCTTAATTTTGTTCTACCAGTTGATGAGACAAAATTTTGTCTTTGTTTTATGTTGTTTTATGCTCTATTCCTAGACATTCCCAAAACATTTGTGTGAATTTTTAAGTGCTTGAATTTGTATATATGCTATACTTACAGATAGATCCTCAAACTTATGGGTAGAAAATAGTAGACACACCTTGCTAATACTATGTGTTTGTGTGTGCGTGCGCGCGTGCGTGTGTGTGTGTACTACAGTATTTCATATAACTATTTTAATGTTTGTCTTAATACTCGGATGAAATTGATTAAGTTGAATACTTGAATATACATTCATACACTACTAATCTACCAGGATTGAAGGAATGGCTAGAGAGAAAATCATTTGCATTGATGAGGAAGTAGTGATATTTTGGCCATGATAAGAAGAATCATTAAGACAACTGCAAGACATGCCTATAGAATTGAAGGAACGAATGTCTCAGGGAATATAGGAGCACAACCATACTAAATCTCCTCTACAATTAATATTTTGTTGAGATGGTTGTTTGGTCTTTATGACTTTTTGTTGTAGGTTGATGTGTTCTCCTTCCTTCATGGATGAATCAATCAAATTTATCTAAATGTTCAAATGTCAATCCTCTATATATGGGGATATAATTAATGGAAACCTAGTTAGACAAATGATTGTATTACTATTGTATTAAGAAGCAAGTTACTCTTTGATCTTGTGTTCCATTTTGATGTAATCCATTTTATGAATATATGAAATAAAGGAGTAATTTGAATTATCTTATGTGTTCATAGTTAATCGAGACCAACCAAGGGGGCCCACTTGGGAGGTGGAGTAGATTAGAGTAGAGAAAGTAGTTTAATTATTTTCAATATTTGAAGTAGCATTCACTGCTTACTGGACTGCAACATTATATATGTGTTTGTTCCAGTAGCATATGCAGAGATAGCCATAGTACATACATTGGAATGGTAGGATAGGTTGGAGTTAAATTTATAGTTGTTTACATCAGTTTTATTTATTCAGTTGTGTATTTTACTTTCCTGCAGCAATAGCCTGGTTCTTTCTATGAATTTTCCTTTCCTACAACTTAAGTAAGATGACTTTATGAGAGGCTTAGTACACAAACTGTGCTAACCCATTTCAAGTATACGTCCCTGGGTTGATAATTTAAATGCACTCTGTGATAGGGAAATAATACCTAGTTTAAATACACTATTCCTAGGGAAATATTTGGCATGATTATTATTACCTATTATGGGGTTGTTCACCAGTTTTGCATTTTTGCTTAAAGTGCGCCTTATGGGGTCATAGGACGTCTTACGACACTTTATGGTTCTAATGTGTATTAATGTTTTAAAATTGGTACTAATGTGTTGAAATGGATCTTAAGGGGTCTTGTGACTCATTAGGACACCTTATGACACATTTTGACATATTAGAATAAAAAAGTGTGCCATAAGTGGTCATAGGATCACTTAAGACACATTAATGGTTCTAATATGTCATAACATGTAAAAATGTGTTGTAAGGGGTTTTAAGGGGTCATAGGACCCCTTAAGACCCATTTTGACACATTAGTACCCATTTTGACACATTAATACACATTAGAACCTTAAAGTGTCTTAAGAGGTCCTATGACACCTTAAGGCACACTTTATGGATCTAAAGTGTATTAATGTGTTGAAATGGGTACTAATGTGTCAAAATGGGTCTTGAGGGGTCCTATGACCCCTTACAACACATTTTGACACATTAATACATATTAGAACCAAAAAGTGTGCCTTAAGTGGTCATAGGATCACTTAAAACACATTAATGGTTCTAATGTGTATTAATGTATCATAATATGTCAAACTATTTTGTAAGGGGTCTTAATGCATCCTATGATCCCTTATGACACATTTGGAAACATTAATACCCATTTTGACACATTGATACACAATAGAACCAAAAAGCATGTCTTAAGGGTCTAATGTGTATTAATGTGTCCAAATGGGTACTAATGTGTTGAAATGGGTCTTAAGGGGTCCTTTGGCCCCTTACAACACATTTTGACACATTTCAACACATTAATACACATTAGAGCCAAAAAGTGTGTCATAAGTGGTCGTGGGATCGCTTAAGACACATTAATGGTTACAATGTGTATTAATATGTCATAATGTGTCATAATATGTAAAAATGTGTTGTAAGGGGTCCTAACAGGTCATAGGACCCCTTAAGACCCATTTTGACACATTAGTACACATTTTGACACATTTTGACACATTAATACACATTAGGACCTCTTAAGACATTTTATGGTTCTAATGTGTATTAATTTGTCAAAATGGGTCTTAAGGGGTCCTATGACCCCTTACAACACATTTAGACACATTTCAACACATCAGAACCAAAAAAGTGAGCCTTAAGTGGTCATAGGATCACTTTAGACACATTAATGGTTCCAATGTATATTAATGTGTCATAATATGTCAAAATGTGTTGTAAGGGGTCCTAATGGGTCATAGGACCCCTTAAGACCCATTTGACACATTAGCACCCATTTTGACACATTAATACACTTTAGATCCATAAAGTGTAACTTAAGGGGTCATAGGATCACTTAAGACACTTTAATGGTTCTAATGTGTATTAATGTGTCGACATGCATACTAATGTTTCCAAAAGGGTCTTAATGGGTCCTATGACCCCTCATGACACATTTTGACACATTTCAACAGACTTTGACACATTAATACACATCCTTAAAGTGTTCCTTAAGGGGTCATAGGACCTCTTAACACACTTTATGGTTCTAATGTGTATTAATGTGTCAAAATGAGTCTTAAGGGGTCCTATGACCCATTAGGATCCCTTACGACACATTTTGACACATTAGAGCCAAGAAATGTGCCTTAAATGGTCATAGGATCACTTAAGACACATTAAAGTGTGGCTTAAGGGGTAATAGGACCTATTAAGACACTTTATGGTTCTAATGTGTATTAATGTGTCAAAATGGGTCTTAAGAGATCCTATGACCTGTTAGGACCCCTTATGACACATTTTGATACATTAGAACCAAAAAGTGTGCCTTAAGTGGTCATAGGATAACTTAAGACACATCAATGGTTCTAATATGTCATAATGTGTCATAATATGTCAAAATGTCATGTAAGGGGTCCTAAGAGGTCACAAGACCCCTTAAGACCCATTTTCACATGTTGGTACCCATTTCAACACATTAATACACTTTAGATCCGTAAAGTGTTCCTTAAGGGGTCATAGGACCTCTTAAGACACTTTATGGTTCTATTGTGTATTAATGTGTCAAAATGGGTACCAATGTGTTGAGATAGATCTTAACGGGTCCTATGACCCCTTATGACACATTTAGACACATCTCGACACATTAATACATATTAGAACTAAAATGTGTGCTATAAGTGATCATAAGATCACTTAAGACACATTAATGGTGCTAATGTGTATTAATGTATCATAATATGTCAAAATGTGTCATAAGGGGTCTTAATTGGTCCTATGATGTCTTATGACACATTTGGAAACATTAATACCCATTTTGACACATTAATACACATTAGAACCAAAAAGTGTGTCTTAAGGGTCTAATGTGTATTAATGTGTCCAAATGGGTACTAATGTGTCAAAATGAGTCTTAAGGGGTCCTATGACCCCTTACAACACATTTTGACATATTTTGACACACTAATACACATTAGAACCAAAAAGTGTGCCTTAAGTGGTTGTAGGATCACTTAAGACACATTCATGGTTCTAATGTGTATTAATGTGTCATAATGTGTCAAAATGTGTTTTAAGGGGTCCTAATAGGTAATAGGACCCCTTAAGACCCATTTTGACACATTAGTACACATTTTGACACATTAATACACTTTAGATCCATAAAGTGTGCCTTAAGGGGTCATAGGACCTCTTAAGACACTGTATGCTTCTAATGTGTATTAATTTGTCAAAATGGGTACTAATGTATCAAAATGGGTCTTAAGGGGTCCTATGGCCCCTTATGACACATTTTGACACATTAAAACCAAAAAGTGTGTCTTGAGTGGTCATAGGATCACTTAAGATACATAAATAGTTATAATGTGTATTAATGTGTCATAACATGTCATAATATGTTGAAATATGTTGTAAGGGGTCCTAATGGTTCATTGGACCCCTTAAGACCCATTTTGACACATTAGTGCCCTTTCGACACATTAATACACTTTATATCCATAAAGTGTGCCTTAAGGGGTCATAGGACCTTTTAAGACACTTTATGGCTCTAATGAGTATTAATGTGTCAAAATGGGTACTAATGTGTCCAAATGGATCTTAAGGGGTCCTATGACCCCTTACAACACATTTAGACACATTTCAACACATTTTGACATATTTTGACACATTAATACACATTAGAACCAAAAAGTGTGTCGTAAGTGGTCATAGGATCACTTAAGACACATTAAATGTTCTAATGTGTATTAATGTATAGTAATATGTCAAGATGTGTCATACAGGGTCTTAATGGGTCCTATGATCCCTTATGAAACATTTGGGAAAATTAATACCCATTTTGACATATTAATACACATTAGAACCAAAAAGTGCATCTTAAGGATCTAGTGTGTATTAATGTGTCCAAATGGGTGCTAATATCTAGAAGTGGGTTGTAATGGGTCATGTGACCCCTTATGATACATTGAGACACATTACAATACATTTTGACATATTAATACACATTAGAACTGAAAAGTGTGCCTTAAGTGGTCAAAGGATCCCTTAAGACATATTAATGGTTCTAATGTGTATTAATGTGTCATAGTATGTAGAAATGTATTGTAAGGGGTCCTAATGGGTCATAGGACCCCTTAAGACCCATTTTTCTGCATTAGTACCCATTTCAACACATTAACACACTTTATATCCATAAAGTGTGCCTTAAGGGGTCATAGGACCTCTTAAGACACTTTATGGTTCTAATATGTATTAATGTGTCGAAATGGGTACTAATGTGACAAAATGGGTCTTAAGGGGTCTAATGATCCCTTACCACATTTTTAGACATATTTCGACACATTAGAACCAAAAAGTGTGCCTTAAGTGGTCATAGGATCACTTAAGACACATTAATGGTTCTAATGTGTATTAATGTGTCATAATGTGTCATAATATATCAAAATGTGTTGTAAGGGGTCCTAAATGGTCATAGGACCCCTTAAGACCCATTTTGATTCATCAATACACTATAGATCCATAAAGTGTGCCTTAAGGGGTCATAGGACCTCTTAAGACACTTTATGGTTCTAATGTGTATTAATATGTCAAAATGTGTCTTAAGGGGTCCTATGACACATTTAGACACATTTCAACACATTTTGACAAATTAATACAAATTAGAACCAAAAAGTGTGCCTTAAGTGGTCATAGAATTACTTAAGACACATTAATGGTTCTAATGTGTATTAATGTATCATAATATGTTGAAATTTGTCGTAAGGGGTCTTAATGGGTCCTTTGATCCCTTATGACACATTTGGAAATAGTAATACCCATTTCGACACATTAATAAATGTTAGAACCAAAAAGTGTCTTAAGGGTCTAATGTGTATTAATGTGTCCAAATGGGTACTTATGTGTCGAAATAGGTCTTAAGAGGTCCTATGACCCCTTATGACACATTTAGACACATTACGATACATTTTGACACATTAATACACATTAGAACTAAAAAGTGTGCCTTAAGTGATCATCCAATCACTTTAGACACATTATGGTTCTAATGTGTATTAATGTGTCATAATATGTTGAAATGTGTCGTAAGGGGTCCTAACAGACCATAGGACCCCTTAAGACCCATTTTGACATATTAGTACCCATTTTGACACATTAATACACTTTAGATCCATAAAGTATACCTTAAGGTGGCATAGGTCCTCTTAAGACACTTTATGGCTCTAATGTATATTAATGTGTCGAAATGGGTACTAATGTGTCAAAATGGGTCTCAAGGGGTCCTATGACCCCTTAGGACCCCTTACGAAACATTTTAACCCATTAGAACCAAAAAATTTTCCTTAAGTGGTCATAGGATCACTTAAGACACATTAATGGTTCTAATGTGTATTAATGTGTCATAATGTGTCATAAAATGTCAAAATGTGTCATAAGGGGTCCTAACGGGTCATAGGACTACTTAAGACCCATTTTGACACATTAGTACCCATTTTGACACATTAATACACTTTAGATCCATAAAGTGTGCCTTAAGGGGTCATAGGACCTCTTACGACACTTTATGGTTATAATGTGTATTAATGTGTCAAAATGGGTACTAATGTGTCGAAATGGGTCATAAGGCATATGATAACCCCTTAGGACACATTTCGACACATTTTGACACATTAATATACATTAAAACCAAAAAGTGTGACTTAATTGGTCATAGGTTCACTTAAGAGACATTAATGGCTCTAATGTATATTAATGTATCAAAATATGTTTAAATGTGTCGTAACAATTTTTTATGGGTCCTATGATCCCTTATGACACATTTGGAAACATTAATACCCATTTTGACACATTAATACACATTCGCACCAAAAAGTGTGTCTTAATTGTCTATTGTGTATTAATGTGTCGAAATGGGTACTAGTGTGTCAAAATGGGTCTTAAGGGGTCCTATGAGCCCTTACGACACATTTTGACACATTACGACATGTTTTAACACATTTTGACACATTAATACACTTAGAACCAAAAACTATGCCTTAAGTGGTCATAGGATCACTTAAGACACATTAATGGTTCTAATATGTATTAATGTGTCATAATATGTCAAAATATGTTGTAAGGGGTCCTAATGGGTCATAGGACCCCTTAAGATCCATTTGGACACATTAGTACACATTTTAACATATTAATACACTTTAGATCCATAAAGTATGCCTTAAGGGGTCATAGGACCTCTTAAGACACTTTATGGTTCTCATGTGTATTAATGTGTCAAAATGAGTTTTAAGGGGTCCTATGACCCCTTATGACACATTTCGACACATTAGAACCAAAAAGTGTGCCTTAAGTGGTCATAGACACTGTAATGGTTCTAATGTGTATTAATGTGTCATAATGTGTCATAATATGTTGAAATGTGTCATAAGGGGTCCTAATAGGTCATAGGACCCTTAAGACCCATTTTGACACATTAGTACCCATTTCAAAACATTAATACACTTTAGATCCATAAAGTGTACCTTAAGGGGTCATAGGACCTCTTAAGACACTTTATGGTTCTAGTGTGTATTAATGTGTCGAAATGGGTCTTAAGGGGTCTTAATGGGTCCTATGAAATATTGACATAGGACCCATTATGACCTCATAGGAGCCCTTAAGACCTGTTTTGACATATTATGACACATTATGACCTCATAGGACCCCTTAAGACCCATTTTGACACATTAGTACCCATTTCGACACATTAATACACATTAGAACCATAAAGTGTCTTAAGAGGTCCTATGACCCCTTAAGGCACTCTTTATGGATCTTAAGTGTATTAATGTGTCAAAATGGGTACTAATGTGTCAAAATAGGTCTTAAGGGGTCCTATGACCCATTAGGACCCCTTACGACACATTTTGACACATTAATACACATTAGAACCATTAATGTGTCTTAAGTGATCCTACGACCACTTCAGGCACACTTTTTGGTTCTAATGTGTATTAATGTGTCAAAATGTGTCAAAATGTGTCTAAATGTTTTGTAAGGGGTCATAGGACCCCTTAAGACCCATTGTGACACATTAGTACCAATTTGGACACATTAATACACATTAGACCCTTAAGACACACTTTTTGGTTCTAATGTGTATTAATGTATCAAAATGGGTATTAATGTTTCCAAATGTGTCATAAGGGATCATAGGAACTATTAAGACCCCTTACGACATATTTTTATGTATTATGATACATTAATACACATTAGAACCATTAATGTGTCTTAAATTGTCCTATGACCACTTAAGGCACACTTTTTGGTTCTAATATGTATTAATGTGTCAAAATGTGTCTAAATGTGTCATAAGGGTTCATAGGACCCCTTAAGACCCATTTTGACACATTAGTACCCATTTTGACACATTAATACACATTAGAACCATAAAGTGTCTTAAGAGGTCCTATAACCCCTTAAGGCACACTTTATGGTTATAAAGTGTATTAATGTGTCAAAATGGGTCTTAAGGGGTCCTATTACCCCTTAGGACCCATTACGACACATTTTGACATATTATGACACATTATGACACATTAATACACATTAGAACCATTAATGTGTCTTAAGTGATCCTTTGACCACTTAAGGCACACTTTTTGGTTCTAATGTGTCAAAATGTGTTGTAAGTGGCCCTAACGGGTCATAGGACCCCTTAAAACCCATTGCAACACATTAGTACCCATTTCAACACATTAATACACATTAGAACCATAAAGTGTCTTAAGAGGTCCTATGACCACTTAAAATCCCTTATGACATTTAGTCATGAGTTACCTAAGTACTATTTATGCATATAAAGAAATGAAATTATGTCAGTTCACTTATGTTATACAAAATTAATAACTGTGAGGCTAACAATGTTTAAATACTATCATCAAGCACATTAAATTAATTTTAGTAATTTTAGTTTTCTTGTTTAAGGAAAAAAAAATCATGAGAAATTATATTGAGAAAATGAAAAGAAATTTATGAAGAATTATATATAATAGATTTATATACAATATATCAATTTTTCTTATATGTAGAAATGTAAAACCTCTTTAATAGCTTCTAAGATTCTTAGCCAAACTAATATAGTTGTACAATGGTCGTGCATATTTAGAGGTATCACAAAAATATTAAATGGATTGAGTATTGTTATGTTTATTTTTTCATTCTTGTTAATGTAGTTTTTTCACTAAACATTAATGTCTTTGTTTCACACATGCAAAACAAGTGGAAAATAGAGAAGTATACAAATATTTGTACACTATATTGATATCCTTGTTTCAACAAAGAAAAATATAATAATAATTTGAATGCTTACAAAATAAGTTATTCATTATTGATATAATCTATGTTTGAATTATAGTTAGTACCATTTCAAAAAAAAATTATTTAACAATTATGAAAAAAAAAATATCTAGTCCATATTGGTGTTATAAATCTGTATTTATAAGTTTATAATCTTATCCTTTCTACAAATAAATTTATACTTTATCAACATAATGCCAAATTTTAAATTTATATCGTTAATCATAAAAAGAAATATTATTAAAAACTATCGTAAAAATTAAAAATTATTATTTTTTAATATATTTATAGTCTACTAATAAAATCTTTAAAATACTTGTTTATATCATCTTAGAATTTTGATGGTTTAGTTACTATACATAATGCTAGAAAGTGAAATTTGGTGAAAATGGTTGATTTCAATGTTCTACTTTGGTCAAAAAGTGGGACACACTATTTTTGGGTCACTCTCGTATATAGCGATTCTATTTCTTTTATCGCGTACTGGGATCATAAAAGATATTTTTACTATACATATACAACTATTCTTCTCTTTCTTAGTTTGTCCATCTCATTATGACATGCCCCTACTTGTTCAATCACACCTTAACTATATTGAAACCACAATAAATGATGTATTAAATATCAATAAATTTATAACCAGTTTATGACCACTTTAAAGTGGTTAAAAATTAGTAAAACATTGAGTGAGTGATGTCAAAAGTGATTACAAGTTTCATATCCAAATGTAATAGGGGGTGTTCGTATATAGGGATCCCATTTAGTAGCCACTATTGGGATCATAGAAGTAAAATTTATTGGTATATAGACACATAATTCTCTTCCTATGACTACCCATATCATTGGTAGATTTCCCTACTTGTTAGATGTCATATTAACTATATTAAAATTTCTATAAATATCATTCTACACATCTAGAGATTCATTAATAAGTCATGAAAAATGTTCAAAATAATAACAATCGATTAAACATTTAGTAAATCGTGTTATATGTTCTTATAAGATTCCTATCTAAATGTGATATAGGGAGTTATTTTTTATTTGAAACATGCTTATATTTATCTAAGTGTTTATATCATTGGATGATTCCCCTACTTAAGATAGAAGTCACCTTAACAATATTAAAATCACCATATATGATCAATTATGCATCTATAAGTTTATCAACAAGTTGTGGCCAAATTTCAATACATTTAATGCACCATTCAAGGTGTAAATACTATGTCATTTGATAAGGATCTAGGAGGGCTAATAATAAAAATCGACCCTATGATCAACACAATGTTGCCATCATTCGAGAGAAATAAAATAAACCACTTCCTATCAGAATTGTTGTCATTCAATAGTTTTGTCATTGATGTCAACATATACTCAATAATGGAGACCAGGAATTATTGGACAATATAGACAGGCAGATTGTAGAGAGTGGTACGGATGTCATATAATTCATTATCTCTTATGGGCATAGAGATATGTTCTAGGATGAATCTAAAGCTTATTCCTGTGACTGCAGACATTTATATGATCATTGGACAGATATATGCCTATTTTAGTAACTACTGGTTATAGGAATAGACACTGAGATTTTTCACAGACCTAGTTGCAGTGTTTGGAATAGAACTATTGTGTGACGATAAATTTTAGTATGTGTTCTTTGGAAATGTTAAAAGACATTATGAAGAAGATACATTATGATCGTGGCATGTTCATGTGGTTGTTGACATCATCTATGGTGTATTTTCTACTGTGGAAGTATTTGGGAGACGAACAGGAAGAGTAACATGTAGATGATTGATTTATGATTGAGTTACTAATGGAGCCAACCTTGGGTGAATTATAATTATTGTAATATGATTAGGGATGACTTGTATTTCATCATCTTGGATAATGTAATTAATTTTTATATAATGTGGTCCTATAATGGCCAACCTGTAGATGAATTATTATTTATAGCTTGTATATAAGGGAGGGTTTCTTCCTTGAGATGATGTGTGGATTGTGATGGTAATATGTGACTTGGAAGGTTGTGAGATCTACTTCTAATAGAGAAAAAGGTTGTGCATCTCGAAAGAAGGATTGGATTTTCATAACAAGAAATCTAGGTATGATAAAGTATATTCTATAAAGGATTGAAGGTGGATGTAACCTTCTGATTATATTTGGGCCTATGGCCAGTTGTAATACCCCTAACAGGGTTTTAGACTCCTAACAGGGTCTTTCCTTTAATAGGGACTTGTCTATTGTATTAATCAGCTCATACCAAGGCTAGAACTCCTAATAGGGTTTCATTCATATAGTACAAATATTTATGGGTTTCATTCCCACTGGAGTTTTCCCTTGACATGGTTTTCCTCAAGAACAAATCTTGGTGTCACTTGTGTTCAATGATGAGATGTGGTTTTCAATTTTGTTTTACATAAGATTATATTTGGTGTTGAGTTTGATAAAACTATTAACAATTGATTCACCCAAACCCCTCTTAGTTTCTTGAGACATTGTTATCCTAACTATTGGTATCACATCCATCAGTCCTCATAGAGAAAGATTGACCACTTGAGGAAAAGATATAGGAGGTCTTACTTCAAGAAAACAAGTCCCAAGTTTGATGCAAAAAATTTTGATGCATGGAAGGACAAGATTAAGACTCATTTATTCTATTTGGGCTTGGATTATTGGATGGTAACCAAGAAATATGCAGCACTCAAGACTAAAGATGAGTTGGAAGACCCTGCCACAACTGATGAGGAAAAGAAGATGTTTCAATACAACATGATAGCCAACAAAGAATTGATAAGTGCATTATCTGATGGTAAATTCTCTGAGATCGTAGATCTATACAGAGAACATGATATATGAGAAAGGTTGTCTACACTGTATGAAGGAGATACATACACTAAAGGAGCCAAACTTTAGACTTAGAGAGAAAGGATGGAGATACTTCAGATGAAAGAAGATGAAATAGTAAGGATGTTTTTTCAAAGGGTTACAAAATGTGTAATAGGAATCAAGAAAAATGGAGGAACCTACACTAAGAATGAGCTCATTGCAAAGATTCTAAGATCTTTGACACCAACATACAAAACTAAAGTGAATATCATAGAGGAGATCATACCATTGACCAAAGGTTTCATAAGGGACATGTTAGTATTCAAACTAACTAGATTTGAGACTGCAGAGATTAAAGATGCCTTACCTAAGGTGGAGATAGCTTTCAAGGAAACTGTGCAAAAAAATAGAGATACAAGAACAAATCTTGCAGGTACTAGAAAATCAAGTAAGTAAAAAAAAGAGTTGGGTGATTATGTTGATGAATGGGAAGAGATTGAAAGGCTTAAAAATAGTGTGGATGAGAAGGTCTTAGCCTTGATCGCAAGAAGAGAAAGAAAGTGCCAAGGTAATTTTGAAGGAAAGTTTCCCATAAAATTCTTTAATTGTAATAAGGTTGGTCATTTTGCTTCTAGATGTCTAACTAGAGTTCCTAAGTATAAGCCTAAATATGTGAAATACATTAAGGATAAAGAATTTTATTATGCTAATGATGATGATGAGATAAATGAGTTACTTTGATTTGTAGCAATTAAAGAAGATAAACCTATCAAAGAAGAAAAAACATTAGTGTCTCATGTTAACGAAAAGGTTGATTGGATTATAGAAAGTGGTTTTTCACAATGCATGATAGGAGATAAGAATAGATTTGTAAAATTAAATATGTATAATGATGGATTTCTCAGACTAGGTGACAATACTCCTAGAGATATTGTTGAGATTGGATCCATTACTTTGGATGGTAAAACTAATATTGATGATGTATACCTTGTTGATAGTTTAACACATAATTTGTTGAGTGTTGGTCAGTTTTTGAAAAAGGGTTATCAATTGGAATTCAAGAATTGAAAGTGCTCAATCAGAAGTGCTAAAGGAAATTTGATTGCTACCATAATTCAGACAGAAGGAAATGTATTTCATCTGATTTCAAGTGAGGTAAGCTATTTTGTTTAAAAATTTGATGATAGTTGGTTATGGCATAGGATATTTTGTCATGTCAACTTTGATAGAATTGTAAGGGAAAGTAATAGTAATGCCATGAGAGACCTACCTATAATTATGAAGCCTTCTAACACTACATGTAGAGAATGTGTGTTGGGAAAGAAAACAAGGAGGAGTTTTTAGAGCGGGGCATTTTCAACAAGGAACAAGTTGGATCTTGTTCATACAGATCTTTGTGGACCTACTTAGACCAATTCTTACTTTAGAGATAGGTAATTTATACTTTTCATTTATGATTACTCTAAAATGATGTGGGTTGGCTTTCTTAGATAAAAATCAGAAGCTTTTTAGAAATTTAGATACTTAGAGAAAAAAGTAGAGAATGAGACCATATTGAAGATAAAATGCTTGAGATCAAACAGAGGTGGTGATTTCACATCAAGTGAATTCAATAATTTATGTGATAAACATGGAATTCTGAGACAAACATCTACACCTAGAACACCACAATAGAATAGTGTTGATGTAAGAAGAAATAGATGAGTCCTTAATGTTGCAAGGAAAATGTTGATTGAAGGGAAAGTAGCACACATGTATTGGAGAGAAGAAATGAACACTTTAGTAGACAAAAAGAATAGAGTATAGGTCAAAGAAGGAACAAGAAAGATACCCTATGAAATATGGTATGGTGAAACTCCTACTGTCAGCTATTTCAAAATATTTGGTAGTGAGTGTTTTATCAAAAGAGATGATGGCGTAGAGAAATTTGATACTAGAAGTGACGAATGAATCTTCCTTGGGTATTACACTAAAAGAAAACCATATAGATGTTACAATTTGATAACCAAGAAAATGATTGAGTGTGTGAATGTCAGAATTGATGAAAGGTTTCAGGTACAAGAAAGAACATGTGAAATCCTTATTATCCAAATTGGGAAAGGTTTGAAAATGAGATATTTCATAGCAATCAAAATCAGCTTCAAATAGGGAAAGGTCAGGAAGAAGTATAGGAACAACTGCAAGAGGGCTTGTTACCAAGAATTGACATAGATATAAATCTAAGTGAACCAGAAGTGTTCAAAACACCTAAGTATGTTTCAAAGAATCATCCACAAGATTAGATCATTGGAGATAAGAATATAGGTACTAGGAAAAGGTTGCAATTTAGAAAGGTAGTCTATTTGATCTTGCAGGTTGAGCCAAGGACACCTGATGAGGGTTGTAGTGATGAGTATTGGAAGGTAATGAGAAAATAATTGGATTGAATTGATAAAAACAACACATGGGAACTGGTCCCAATACCTAAAGACAAGAATGTCATTGGCACAAAGTGGGTTTTCAGAAATAAAATGAATGAAGATGGGTTATGATTAGGAGTAAAGCCAGATTAGTGTGTAAGGGATATCCACAATAAGAAGGAAATGATTTTGAGGAGATCTTTGCACGAGTTGAGGATAGAGATAGTTAGGTTATTCTTGGCCTATGTTGCACACAAATATTTTAAGGTGTATCAGATGATGTCAAGTCTGCATTCCTAAATGGTGATTTGGAAGAAGAATTTTACATTGAGCAGCCAGATGGTTTTCCTTTGATAGACGATAGAGATATAGTTTATAGATTGAAGAAACCATTGTATGGATTGAATAAATCTCCAAGGGTTGGGTATGCAAGGTTGGACAGGTATTTACTACATCTTGGTTTCAAGAAGGGTAGTGCAGATAGTAACTTGTATCTAAGATGCAATAATGAAGGTACTTTGATAATTGAAGTGTTTGTTGATGGCATTATCTTTAGGGATAATGATGCTATGAGTAATAAGTTTGTAGAAGAAATGAAAGGTGAGTTTGAGATGTCAATGGTAGGGGGAGATGAAATTCTTCTAGGACTATAGATAAATCAAAACAAAGATGGGATTTTTATATCATAAACAAAGTATCTAAAAGAGTTGCTAAAATAATTTGGCACATGGATGAGAGTAAATCATTTGGAACTCCCATGGTGACAGGGACTAATTTATCCATTTCAGATGAGGAAAAGAATTTACCTCAAACATAATACAAATCAATGATTAGAGGGCTTCAATATCTAACACATACTAGGCCTGATATGGCTAATGCAGTTAATTGTTGATAGATTCCAAGAAGATCCAAAGGAGATACATTTTTCCATAGTAAAAAGGATATTGAGATACCTCAAGGGGATAATTGACCTAGGATTATGGTATGATAGGTCAAATAACTTCATATTGAATGTTTACAGTGATGTAGATTGGGCAAGATGTGTAGATGATAGGAAAAAAACTAGTGGTGGATCATTTTTCCTTTGGAAGAGGTTGATCTCTTGGCTTAAAAAGAAGTGAGAATATTTATCATAGTCAACAGCAAAATTAGAGTATGTTGCAATAGCAATAATTATACTCAATTCATCTAGATGAAGCAAGTGTTGAAGGACATTGGTGTGAATTTAGGAGAAATTTTTATCATACATTGTGATAATACAAGTACATTAAACATGTCAAAAAACATAGTGATGCATTAAAAGAGTAAGCATATTGCAATCAAGTATCATTTTCTGAGAGATAAAGTGATAAATAAAGTGGTGAAACTTGAGTAAATCAGTTAAAGGAGCATATAGAAGACATCTTTACCAAACCATTGAGTAAAGATACCTTTGAATATCTCATAGGTAAGCTTGGGATTAGATCCCCACAAACAAGTAACTTTGGAAGTGTAGAAGTGCACAAGTCCATCAGCTATCAGAGCATTGTTATTTTTGGGCTTGTTGTAGAGGTCTACTGCTCAAGGGAGTAGTTGACAAAGCATAACCAGATAGATCAGGGTGATTTTACACCTGCTAGTTGAAGGTTTATATAAAGAAGGAAAGATGTTGTTTTGGCACCCTTTTCCATTAATGTGAAAGGGGAAGAGATATTAGTGAAAAACCCCACTAGCGTAGAGGGAGCATTAAAGAGGATATTGAGAAGGTTGAATTAAGAAGGGTACTCTTGGATTGATGGCTTTTCACATATGTTACCATCAATTCCAAAGGGGAGGATTTTTGGAATTATTTTCATTCAATAGTTTTGTCATTGATGTCAACATATATTCAGTAATGGAGACCAATAATTGTTGGACAATAGAGACAAGCATATTATAGAGAGTGACCTATGGATGTTGTACAATTCATTATCTCTTGTGGGATTAGAGATATGTTCCAAGATGTATGTAGAGATTATTCCTATGACCAAAGATGTTTATATGATCATTAGACAAAGATATACTTGTTTTAGTAAAGATTGGTTGCATGAATTGAGACTGGGAGTTTTCACAGACCTAGTTGTAGTGTTTGGAATAGAACTATTGTGTGATGATGAATTACAATATGCATGCTTGGAAAATGTCATAATAAATCACGAAGAAGATACATTGTGATCATAGCATGTTCATGTGATTGTTGACGTCATCTATGGCATGTTTTCTAGTATGGAAGTATTTAGGAGCTGACAAGGAAGAGTAATATGTAGATGATTGATTTACGATTGAGTTCTTGATGGAGCCGAACTTGGGTGAATTATAATTCTTGCAATATGATTAGGAATGAATTCTGTTTCATCACCTTGGATAATGTAAAAAAAATTTATGTAATGAGGTCCTATAATGGTTGACCTATAGATGAATTATTATTAATAACTTTTATATAAGGGAGGGTGTCTTCCTTGATATGATGTGTGGATTATGACAGTAATATGTGAGTTGAAGGATGTGAAATCTACTTCTAAAAAAGAAAAAGATTATGCATCTAGACACAAGGATTGGATTGTTAGCTTTCTCCTTGTAGGATGTAGTGCATTTTCTAGTTTATATCATTATGATACCATGAGATGTGTAGATTTTGTTTTGGTTAGGGCCTTGGGGTCATGGCTCAAGAGAGAGTAATGAATATCTTCAGTAATGGCTTGTTCATGGTTTTCTTTATCTTTTTAGGGAAGGTGTATCATTGCTATGGAGGTGTGATATCTTATAAATTCATTCCTTATGTGGAGCCATTATGATCTGGTGAACAATATTTTTACCCCTCCACTCATTCTACGATGCCCTTTGTGTAGATAAATTTATCCATCATTGTGTAGTGTGTAGATTTCTACCACAACTGTGAATGATCTCTTGTGTGGAAGCCTTATTAAAGGGATGTCTTTTAAGTTGTGTGTACCCTACCTATGAGAAGAACCTCATGGGGAATTCAAAAAAACTCTTGAGGCACATAGAGAACCCCTTCTGAGAGTTTGAGGTTCATGTTACAATTTTGAGTAGTTTTCTCTACTTTGTGTGAGGTGGTTGAAGGCGTTCCTCTAACTACTTTTACCTCATTAGAAAGGGTAACGCAACAAGGTGAAAGAGAATATTGTAACGATAAGGAAATTATTGCAGCTATAAGAAATGTAGTAATGCTTACAACTGTGAATTGAATGTGGTGGTTATGATCTCAAAGGTTGATTGTGAAGTGGTGCCCTTAGTGTCCTATGGTGGTTCCTCCTTACATGACTGACTTTTGTCACAATGTTTTGAGAATAAATCCTTGACATTTTTTTTATTCCTTCCATCTCATCTATCTTTTGCAAAGGAACTTTCCTCATGTTTTTTGGGCTAGCACATTTTGGTTATTTCTTATGCCTGGAAATAGTCACCAAATCTATCTTTCTATGACTTATGACACATTCCATTTATTATTGAATTGAGCTCATTTTTTAATTTTCTATTGAAATTAATAGATATCTCATTAGGATTTACCTTTCTTTTGGTTCTTGGTGACTATCCCAAATGTTTTCTCTTAACTTGTTGTCTAGTCTTATGTTTGTGACTCTACCTACTTTATTGAGGATCTTTGACAGTATGTACAAAGGGGGAAACACCAAGGAGGACACAATGTAATGTGCCTTGGTAATAAGTATAGATGTGGTGTAGGTAGATAGCTTAGTAGGAGCATGCTGAGATATGTTCTTATCTAGAAGTATAGATCAGAAGTATTCCTTGTGTGAGAGATACTTTTTGTTTGAAAATCGATATTTGTTAGAGCATACCAAGGAAGGCTATAGTTGGATTGTGACACCAACCAATAGATGGAGGTTAAGAAGACCTCATTTGGAAATGATACGAATTAGTGAGGTAATGCCACTTGGGTTTAAGTCCTTTTATGGATTTTGTGAGGGCGTATGAACCTTTCTTTTTTGTGTTGGATCTATCATGTATGCTTATGGGGACCCTCCTAGACCCCTTGATGTATTTTGGAAACTAGGAGTTTTCCTCTTCTTAGCATGTCTTGATGGATTGTTAGGTGCAACTTAGACCACTTTGGAGATTTGATCCATGTGGTGGGTCTTGATGGCCCTGGTTTTAGTGGTGATAACACTCTTTGTGTTATGTTTTAGTCATGCTATCCTATCAATTAAGTTGTTCCCTCTTGGGAAGGCTCCATGTTATTTATTGGGAGGCCTCTAGAGGATGACTTGTTTTGAGGTATTCCTAGTCTTTACTTGAAAGTAACAGAACCTTAGGCTTATCTTTCATCTAAAAATTGGGGATTGAGGATGAGTGTTTGAGCTCATTCCCTTATCTGAACTCTTTTTTCTTCTTATGGTAGGACTAAGGTATTGTGGGGTAAGAGACCCTATTCTGAAAGGGTAATTGACCTCTCGTCATTATGGAAACATAATGATCTTACTCTTGGAATTATTTTAAGGTACTTTATTTATCCCTCATAATGGAAAGAGTGCACAATTGGGCCCCTATTTGTGGAGTGCTCTTTCTTGTGTGAGGAAATGATTTGAGTTGTATCCATTGGTACACTAGATTAGGGTGTAGTATTCCTATAAAGAGTGCAACTTTGGTAAAAGGATTTTGTTCCGTGTTCCCAAGTTAATGACTTGGAAGCTCTTAGTGCTACCACCTTGGGAATAGCTTGGAGGAGGGTGTTAGCTTTTTTATCCTCATGGTTGGGTATTTGAGATAGAGTTATACCATTTATGTTGAGGGAAATGTTTTTATGTGTTCTTATTTTTTTGAGTTGGACCCATGGTTGAGGGGCTTGGACTAAATTGTCGGCTCTCTCTCTTTTATAGGATGGATCCCCTTATGTAGTTATCAAACCAATCAGTCAATATTGTTGTGATGAGAGGTCTATTAGGTATTCTTATTCCTAGAGAGTTGGACTGCACATGTAGCATTTCCTTCATCTTGTCTTGTTAGCTTCTAGGAGTAAGCCTAGTCCTTAGGGGGGATGATGTAGTGCCTCCCTCTTTTTCCTTCTTGCATGAACATCCTAATGGTGTGATTTTGAGTGTCACACTTGAAGGTAAGGTCATGTTGGTCCCATGTAAGGGTGAATCTACCAGGAGGATTATTTTGGAGCATATTTTTAATGTCCTACATGAACTTGGAGACATAGGATGTGGTCTTGGATCGCATTTTGGTGACCCTTAGAGTTAGGGATGAGTCAATCCCAAGAATGCAATAATTGTTATCCACATAATATTTTATGATGACATCTTGAGATGCACCTTGTTCAACTATGTCTTACGTTAATTCAGAGGTTATTATTGGGATTGTGACGGGTGTATTGAGGAACCCTATCCTAATCATGTCATTGTATTATTTTCTGCATTATAGACTCTATAATTAGAAAGGCTATGTTGATAAATTATAGATTTATATTCTGATGAATAGAGGCTTGACCACTATTTGTGTTGTATTCTTTTTCATGTTTCTTATGTACTCATGTCAATAATTTTAGGATGGTTTATGTTTGAAATAGGATTAATTAAATTCAACTAATCTTTTTGATAGTAAAATTGAGTACATGTTTTATGGAAATTAAATTAGAAGAAGGCAACTTAAATAATAAAAATGTGAAATATATATTCTAATGTAGTTAAATATTGTTTTTTATGTGTATGTAATCTCTAGAAGAAATACAGCAGGAAAGGTGTGTTGAGTCAAGAATTGAGTAGGTAGAATGTACCCTTTATGAATATTGAGATGTTACTATTGGATGTGAATGTGTACTAAATGACCATTTGAATTTATATTATGTTGTGACATGTATTAAATTGAAATTGATTATTAGGCTCTGATGTTAGGAAGGAGATTTCGAGTATTACACCTTGATGTTATATTGATGCGAGAAATGCAAATTGGTTTCTTTGATTATTAGGTCTTGATGTGATGGTATTTGAGGAATTATTTAATTTAGAATATTATGCCTTAATTTCATGATTATGCAAGAAGATTTTATGTGAGATGATCATGGTTAATGAGTTAGGTTCATTGATATATTTATGTGTTTTGAATTAACTTGATTTGAAATTAAGAAATGTATTATTGAGATTATGTCAATTTCTTGTGATGTAGTGTGGATGCAGTTAGATTATGTAATGTGTTTGAGTGTATATATTTATGATGTTTTTTATATGTACATGTCATTTGATCTTTCATGAGCTACTGATATTTTTATCTAGTGTGAAGGAAATTAACCATGGATAAGGGAAATTAAAGATGGATGCATGTGAAAATCTTGTAAAGACAAGGTTAAATCCAAAGGGAGAAATAACCTCATTGTTATGTAATAAAGTTGTAAAGTAATTTTTGAATGTATTATTTAAATTGTGTTTATTTTTATTTTATATTAATGTCTACTTGGCATGCCATGTGTGTAGTGATGTGTTGTAACTTTATGTGGTGTAAATTGACACATGTGTTTGTGAGTTAGCATGGCCAAGTACATTGTTTATTGGTTGTCTTCAACCTTTGAGTCACCTTATAGAATCCCAATGTTAGGTATCTTGGTTTTTGAGCCTTGGGAGGGAATCTTATTTTAGATTTTTGTGACTCAACTTATAGTAGACTTTTGAGAGGTTAATATAGCCCTAGGGGTTAGTTAGGGTTAAAATAAGATAACCTAATAGGTACACTTTGGGTTGGGGATCAAATTTTGACCAATAAGATGTTTTTTTCCCATTTTTGCCTCTTCTAAAAATGCCTTTTTAAAATGTGACGAAATTGGGAAGTGTGTCATGTCTTCCTCTCTTACAAATTTTGAATTTCCCTCTTGTTGGAGAGATAACCCTTGGATAGTGTTCCCAATCATCTTTGAGGTTAGGTAGGGTTTTCCTTTTTAGAGGGATGGAGAGGAATTTGGTAGGTTGATTTCCTACTCTCCAATTTTGGAGACTTCTAGTGGACTTAGTAGGTTTTGGTAGACTTAGCAAGGAAGGCTTGTAGGGAGGGAGATCTTCTCAAACCCTCATTGCCATAGCTTGGAGAAAGTTTGGCGCCCTTTCATGGAAGACTCATTTTGATTACTTTCTTGAATGTGAAGATTTTTTGTGTGTTATTATATATTTTTTTTGTGAATCTTTATGCTTGTCTTTCATGGCTTCTTATTTAAGTGTATTATTGGTTTTGTTTTTGTGCTCTTGTTTTATTGGGGTGTGCAAGGCTAAACTCACTCTTGGGAGGGAAGAGAGCCTTGATGGGTAAGGGATTTAGATGGGAATTCACATTTAGTGTAGAGTCCTTCCTCATGGATGAAGAGGGATAAGGCACTAATGTATGGGCTCCATGTTTCCATTGTTGTTATCTTCATATTTGGGGGTCATAAGGGTTATTACTTTTGTATGAAAATGGAAGGAATGGTATTTTTGGTTATGGCCTTGTGAAGGCATTGGTTTATGGTTTTTGGACCTTGTTGAAGGCATGGTATCATATTTTTATGGCTTCTCCTACTTGGGGATTTTCCACCTTCACCCCTCTAATGGGTCCAAGGTGACCCATTGTGTAAAAATCCTTGGGAAGCAAATTTTATGTGTTTAAGTGTTTGCTGGTATTTATGGTGTATGTGTGTTTGAATCTTTTTTGTACCCACATCCATATTTGTTTCCCCAAGCTTGGGAGTGGCCATGTAATGGCCTAGGATGGGAGGTGAGCCTCCATGGTCTAGTGGTTTTCTTTTTTCATATTTTCAATGGATAAAACTTGTTGGTTTTATTGATGAAAAAAAAAGATTTAGACATTTTCCTACTTATAAATTTTTTATGTTGGAAAAAGGGCTAAAAATCCATGGGTAGAAAGTTGTGTAAAAAGGACATGTAAATGCCTATTAGCATAGAAAATGCTTGTAAATAATGTATGTAATGTCCCCACTAGGGAACCCATGAGGAATCAGGTCTTTTAACCTAAAATTACAACTAATAATTTTTTTCTAACATTCTAACATCTCATTATTAACATTCACAAGTACATTCCTTAAGGTTCCCTTATTGATTTTATTTAAAAATTTAAAATCATCACATTTCATTAGTAATCAAATTTAATTCCATTTCCTTTTTTTTGCATTTCAAAATATAAGAGAAAGGTAAGAGAGTAATATTTCTTTCATAACTATATATTTCATTTTCTATTTCATTGTCATTCCTTTTACCTACACATTGAATAAATTCCTTTAATAATTTCAATCAAACCTTTAAATTTAAGACATTTATTTTAATTTAAACATAGGAGAGATAAAAGAGTTAATACAAGATTAAACTTTTGATTACAACTTTTGAATCCTCAAATAATATCCCTTGAAAAAAACCCTAAAACTATCCCTCCCTGATTAAATTGCTTTGTTTTTTCAATTTCTGATAATAAAGCCATTTACATTAACTATTACATTGAATGGACCAAAGGCTTACAAAGAGATTTTTACATCTTTATTTTCAATAATACATGATACAAATTGAGAAATCTTTATCATTGCATGAAATCTGAAACACATCCAAGCCATGAACCATGAACAGTACCTTGAAAGATATTTTCCACCCAACCATGTGAAACTAAGAATTTCGACCCCAATGCTAGGAGATAGAACCAATATACTCACAAGGCCTAAAGAAACCTAAGGTTTTACAAATCAATAACTTGAAATCAAAATACAATACATAACAAGATGTCACATAAGTTAGGTTTCTAGCATACCACCTAGGTGAGTGTCATCACATATCTTGCATATTGGGAACCTTCCTGGCAACCATGTAACCCCGGTCCCCCCTTTATGGATAGGGATCCATCCTAGTAGTTACCTATGGTCTCAATACTCTAGAAGTACCATGTGAACTTACATTTATGTGTCTTTCATTATCTTTTGAAACCCACCTTTCCCAAGTTCATTATTAGGTTATCACTTTTTACCAACTCACCCATAGAATCATTTGGCAACCACTTTGGGTTACAAAACCTATGGTGAGCCACTCACCTAGGGTACCTAGTCCCCTACCCACACACACAAACCATGAAACCATAAATTACTTCAAAAGGTTCAACTTGTAGGTCTAGGGAACCCTTATGTACACTCAAGCCACCAAGACAAGTCCTAGCCTCATAATATGAACAAAAGTATATGAAAAGTACTATAAAATCATAATTAAAACATTATACTACAAAAAAAAACAAGAGATGGACATACATAAGTGATACAAGTTGCAGCCCAAGGATAAGGAACGGGTTATGGAGATCACAAGCCCAAAATCTACCAAATTTGAGCCCCTAGAACCCTCTAAAACCCCATACAACAATCTAAAGCTACCCATATGAAAATAAAGGTATCCCCATATGGAAATCCACCAAAGCTCATATGGGAAACCATAAAAAATTGTATGACATTCCAGGATGCACATACGAGACTATGCCAAAAAATTTCTCAAAAATGCCTTAAAATGATATTTAAGGTGTGGAGATTTCCTGGAGAATATTCCCTAAGGTCTACCTACTTTAGATACCTCAGTACCACTTCCTAAACACTTCCTCAACATAACCTAACTCCCAAAACAAAAATATCTCACCAAAACTTTAAATTGAAAGTGAAAGCCTGCATAAGCACAGAAGGGGAAAATTGTCTGCATCCTTCCCTTATCCATCCTAACCTTTCCTAAAGATTCCAAAACCTCCCTAAACCATAAAATAAAAATAAAATACACATTAATTCATAATCACAAGAATCCACAAACTTCCAAGAAGATTTTACAAGAAACTTTTGCATAAACATTCATTCAACTTCTCCGATGTATACCTTTCAAAACATGAAAATAAATAAACCAAATACATTTCCTATCAATCAATAGTTTATCCAAATTATTCCAATCAATATACATAAGTCACGCACACATAGAAAAAGGGAATAAAAGAGATGCATCCTGGTTCCAGACCCTACCTGGAGTCCTGCAGAGAATCCTCTCTAAGGATGGAGCACACCACTGCAATCCTTCCCGACTTTGAGAAATGGTGAGATGGTAGCCTCCAAGATAGATTTTCCTCTAGAAACCAATCCTTCCTCCTTCCTCAGAAAACTCCCCAAATTCCCTCACAGATTGGTGATGAATTACACACACAGAAATAAAACCCCTAAAATAATTTCTGGAACAATACTTAGCAAAGATCTCCAAATTTTCCCCCAAACTTCTAGTCTCCCCAAAATTCTCTTGGGCAATAATTTATCCCCCAACTATATGGTTTGAGGATTTTATTTATAGGAAGCAACTTCCCCAACTTCCATGGTTGGTTGAGAATTAAACAAACACCTCCCATAACAAATATTAAAGCCTTTTATTATTTAAATTAAAATATTCCCTAAATAAGGCTATAACAAGAAAAGGGAGCACAAAGCTCTCAAGTAACACACATAGCTCAGTTGGAATCAAACTAGCCTAACTTCTAGGAGGTCTCAAGTTCAAATCTCTTAGATAGCTAGTTTTACCATAAGAGCTTCCTTTTTTTACTTTCTTATTATTATTTTTACTTTTATTTAATATACTTTATTTAAACATTAAAGATACCATTTATACAAGAAAATAAAAACACATAAATAATAATAAAAAGAAATTTATCCAATATCAAAACATAAATTTCAAACCAACATCAACACTACACACAAATTCTCCAACTAGGGTAACCTCCTAACAGGAATCTAAGTCCATGGGAAACCCTTGAGAGTAGCTTGGTAAAATCTCCACACAACAACAGTTTGAGGATTTTGAAGGCATGCTCAGACCTGTGTAGCCAGGTGGATTCAATGCCTAGTACCTACATCCTACATCACCAACTGACATGTATACATACATACATATACATATACATATACATACACACACACACACACACACACACACACACACACATAGTGGAAAACAAGGAGGGAGAGTGCAACATCATGTGGATCTCCCGTAGGAGTAACTACGATTGCTTCTCCTCATCCTACACTCACATCAAGCAGTGTAATCATCAAAAAATAATGATATTAGTAGGGTTAGATCCATCGTAAACATAATAATATAAATCAAGTATGAAACATTTCACAAATAGTTCATTTCTAAACATTCATCATTTTATGCCAAATCATTTAATATCTCCATAATAAATTATATTAACCAAGTACATTTTCTCAAGTGTCCCATCATAAAATGAAATAGTCCAAACATATAATCCAAATAACAAAGTAATAATCCCATCAGTCATAAAATATGCAGATACTAGGGTGGGAATTACATCATCTCCCCTTGGGATTAGGCTTAATCCTTGAAGCCTACAAATAAGTATGGATATGAAGATTTGAGTCTTCTAGCATCCTCCCAAGTGGCCGAGGTCTCATTACTAGGGTCCCATAGGACCCTTAGCTGATTTATGTTGTAACCCTTGAGGGTCAAAGTCCGCTACTAGAGTATACACACTGGCTCCAAAGCTAGCTTCCTGTCCTCTACCTATAAAGTTTTCCAATCCAAAACATGAGTCAAATCAAGAATATGCTCTCTAAGGATGGATACATGAAACACATCATGCACACATGCAAGGCTGGGTGGTAGGGGGAGTTGGTAAGCAACTGGTCCTATCCTCTCAAGGATCTCAAATGGACCCATTAATCTAGGTGCCAACTTAGAACCTTTTCCATAATAGATAGGGCTCTTATGCGGGTGGACTCTCAAAAACACCTTATCTCCAATAGAAAACTACCTATTGATCTTGTGAACATCAGCATACTTCTTCTACTTATCTTGAGCTATCACAAGATGCTCTCTAATCCTTTAAACCTACTGCTCCATATCCTATAAAATCTCAGGGCCAAGTTGTACTCTTTCCTCTAAGCAATCCCAACTCAGAGGGGTACAACAAGGATGACCATAAAGAGCCTAAAAAGGGGACATTCCTATAGAACTATGATAGCCATTATTGTATGAAAACTCCACTAGGTATAGATAATCTTCCCAACTATCTGTCCATCACATACATTCTAAGCATGTCTTCAATAACCTGATAAACTCACTCTTTCTGACCATTAGTCTCTGGATGATATGTCAAATTGAAATTCAGGTGAGTCCCTAAGGAATGTTGCAATGAGGTCTATGAATCTAAAGTGAACACTGGATCTCTATCAAAAATAACCTTTATGGGAGCACTGTGCAACCTAACTATATCCTTTAGGAAGACTCTGGCTACTAAAGTGGCAGTATAGGATGACTGCATAGGAGAAAAATGTGCTACCTTAGTTAACTTATCCACCATGACCATGACAACATCATGGCTTTGATAAGTGACTGGAAGTCCCACAATAAAATCCATAGATATCATATCCCATTTTCATTCAAGAATCAAATGTGGTTGAAGGAGGCCTGCGGGGTGATGATGCTCAGCCTTAACCCTCTGACATTCTAGACACCTAGCCACAAAATCTACTATATCACTCTTCATACCAAACCAAAAGTATAATTGTAATAGATCTGAATACATCTTCTTAACTCCTAAATGAGCTGAATAGGGAGTGTGATGCACTTCCACCATGATAACTTTCTAAAGATCACTTAAAAGTGGTACATAGATTCAGCCTTTCTGCCTCAACAATCTATTTGACTCTAAGGAATAACCTAAGAACCTTCCTTCTAAGGCCCTTCCTGACTCAATTTCAGTCTTAACTTCTTGGTACAAAGTATCTGAAGGAAGTGTCTACAAAACTTGACTTCTCAAATCTATAGAAATGGAGAGCATGGATAGATCATGTCTCCTTCCACTCAAATCATCTGCTACCACATTCTCTTTACCTTGGATATATCTGACCTCAAAATCATATTCACAAAGGAACTCCATCCACTGGCACTACCTAGTGTTGAGATTTGGTTGTATAAATATGTATTGAAGGCTTTGGTGATCGGTGTGCAACTCAAACTGATGCCCCAATAAGAAGTGTCTCTAATGATTCAAGGCATGAACTATAGTTGCTAACTCCAAATCATATGTAGGATAGTTAAGCTCATGGTCTTTAATCTTTCTAGACTCATAAGCAATAAGTCTACCTTCTTGCATCAACACTGTCCCTATGCCTTCCAGGGAGGCATCATTGCAAACCACAAAAATTTTAGCGAGGTCAGGTACCACCAAAATTAGGGCACTAGTCAGCTTATCCTTAAGGGTCTGAAATTTTTTTGAACATTTCTTGGGCTAAATGAACTTCTTCCCTTTCCTTTGCAAGGAAGTGATGGGATGAGCTAATCTAGAGAATCCTTGGATCAAGCATTTGTAGTATCTGATTAAACCCATGAAACTATGAACCTCAGAGATGTTGGTGGGGGTTGGTCATTCAACTATAGCTTTTATCTTTACGGCATCAACTTCTATACCTTCTCTTGAGATAACATGACCAAGATAATTAACT
Organism: Chamaecyparis obtusa; assembly: GCA_027943335.1. Taxonomy (NCBI): domain Eukaryota; kingdom Viridiplantae; phylum Streptophyta; class Pinopsida; order Cupressales; family Cupressaceae; genus Chamaecyparis; species Chamaecyparis obtusa. The sequence continues at coordinate 126,284 of BSBK01004654.1, forward strand.
TCAATTTGGAAAAATTCACACTTTTCCAAGTTTGCAAACAACTGATTCTCATAAAGGCACTGTAACACTTGTCAAATATGTTACTCATGTTCTTCCACTGATTTAGAATACACCAAAATGTCATCCAAAAAAATTATGACAAATTTGTCCAAGAAGGTCCTAAATACCCCATTCATAAGACTCATGAACACTAACAGTGCATTTGTGAGACCAAAGGGTACTATGGTAAATTCAGAATGCCCATATCGAGTACAAAAAGTTGTTTGGTGAATTTCAACTTTGTGAATCCTTAACTAATGATAACCTGACTTTAGATCGATCTTGGAAAATGCTTTGGCTCCTTTCATTTGATCAAACAGATCATCAATTATCAGCAAAGGATACTAATTCTTAATGGTTACTTTTTTGAGCTCACGAGAGTCAATGCCCAACCTAAGTGAGTCATCCTTCTTCTTTACAAAGATAACTAGAGCTCCCCAAGGTGACACACTTGGTCTGATGAAACCTTTTTCCAAGAGTTCTTCTAGTTTAAATTTTAACTCACTTAAATCTTGAGTTGTCATACGATAAGGAGCCTTGGAGATGGGTTTTGCACCTAGCACCAACTCTATGTGGAAATCAATGTCTCTTTTGGGAGGAATTCCTAGTATCACAGCTAGATAGACATCCACAAATTATTGAACCAAAGGGTGCTCAAGTGTTATTTATCTATCTTCATTGTCATCCAAGTCAATAACTGAGGCTGCAAGAAGTTGGCATCCCTTTCTCATGTATTTCTTAAGTTGCATTACTAATATCATCCGAAGTGATATAGGTTGTTGGATTCCCACAATAGTGTTGGGCTTCCCCAAATCATCTAAGCAATGAATGACCTTCTTTCTGCAATCTATCCTAGCTTCATGAGCAGCTAACCAGTCCATACCTAAGACAACTTCATATGATCCAAGATGAATTACTTAAAGATTAATATTGGTAGAGAAAGTTCCTAACCTCAAGTTGCAATTTTGAACACACAAATCTATGGTCATCTTAGCCCCAAAGGATAGCTCTACCTACCACTTAACTCCTTTCCCTATGGCCACTAGCCCACACTTTTCTATCAAAGAAGGAGATATGAAGGAGTCAGTTTATCCTGATTCAAAGAGGATAGAAATAGGTTTACCCTTTAACAAGCATGAAGTCTCTATCATAGTGTTCTAGTGATCAAGTTGTATATGCTCTACTTTGGTAAACACTCTATGAGACCAGTTGGCATCTCGCATAGTTGGTTTTGACACTGCCTAATTCTGATTGGTGAAATTAGTGCACTGAGAGCAGCAAACTGCAATGTGTCCTTATTGCCCACAAGAATAACACCTAGTATTCCTTCCAAATTTCTTTGTAGGTGATACACTAGATTTTTTATAACCTCCTTTACTAACATTATGAGAATTTTAGGAAGGTGGAGGAGGAAACCTTTGTTGATCCCGATAAATGTTATGGTTTTGGGGTTGTTAAAACATCTCATTGCTTTGGTTTTTATTCTTAAATTTATTTTCATGAAAGTTCTATCCTCCTTTAAAATATGATTTTTGGTTCTTGGATTTTGAAATTCCTTGGTCAAAGTTTCCTTTACAACCCAACCCAACATTGAATGTTTGGCCACTGGAATAGCCACCTTTTTCTTTAACCTTTCTTTCAACTATGAATGCCTTAGTGATAGTGTCCCAAATATTTTTGGGTTCTAGGAGTGCCACATCTCTTCATAGACGGTCATTCAAACCTCTAATGAAATATTTTACTAGAATGGGGTCATCATCCTTATAGCCTAAGAAAGGCCTTAGTTCATAAAACTTCCTTTCATATTCTTCCACCATCATGTTTGCTTGTTTAAGGTGGTGAAATTAATCTTCCCCTCCTTGTCTCCACTGATCGGACATGAAATGATCCTTAAAACTTTCTAGGAACAATTCCCAAGAAATAGTGTTAATGATGACTTGAAGTTTGTCCTCTTCCATGCACCACCAGGTAGATGCAAATTTTTTTAGATTCATAATGGCACATCTAGCCTTGAAATTACTACTAAATGGGTGCATAAAAAAACACCTCTCAAGGTCAACAACCAAGTTTCCACTATAGACCCCCCTTCGTTACCATAGAAAAGGGGTACCTTGACCTTGAGTAAGTCCCTCATGTGAGCGGTATCCTTGTCCTCAGATTTTTTCATATCTTGCCTTCTCCTAGGGCTTTTATCCCTTTCCCTATCTTGGTGATGATATTGGTTTCCTTCTCCAAATTTTACTCTATTTTTTAGGTTGTCAAGTCTATGCAAAAGTTGTTGCATAAGTTTCCTTAATTGGGCTCCTTCTGAGCCATTACTTTGAATCTCATCCCTATGGTTGTCTTGATTACATTCTCCCTAATATTCCCCATGGGAACTCTCTGGGTGAGATATCAAGGAAGATTCCTAAACTCTATCCTTATCTCTTTTACGGTGACAGGAGGCATCCTAGAAGAGTGGTGCAACATAAGTTTTAGATAACTAGTTTTAATGAGTACTCAATGTGTTGGAGAGTTAAGTTTAAACATAAATAGACCCTAAGCTCACAGTGTAGTAACTAGGGCTCTAATACCAAATGTAATGTCCCCGCCAGGGAACCCATAAGGAATTAGGTCTTTTAACCTAGAATTACAACTAACAAATTTTTTTTTAACATTCTAACATTTCATTATTAACATTCACAATTACATTCTTTAAGGTTCCCTTATTGATTTCATTCACCAATGTAAAAGAATTTTATTTCATTACTAATCAAATTGAATTCCATTTCCTTTTTCTTTTGTTTGCATTTTAAAATATCAGAGAAAGGTAAGAGATTAATATTTCTTTCATAACTATATCTTTCATTTTATATTTCATTATCATTCCTTTTACCTACACTCTGAATAACTACCTTTAACAATTTCAATCAAACCTTTTGATTTAGAACATTTCTTTTCATTTTAACATAGGAGAGATAAAAGAGTTAATACAAGATTAAATTTTTCATTACAACTTTTGAATCTTCAAATAACATCCCTTGAAAAAACCCTAAAACTATCCCTCCTTGATTATATTTCTTTATTCTTTTAATTTTTTATAATAAAGACATTTACATTAACTACTACATTGAATAGCCCAAAGGCTTACAAAGAGATCTTTACATCTTTCTTTTCAATAATACATGATACAAATTGAGAAATCTTTATCATTGCATGAAATTTGAAACACATCGAAGCCACGAACCATGAATAGTACCTCAAAAGATATTTTCCACCCAACCATGTGAAACTAAGAAGTTCCATCCCCCGTGCTAGGAGATAGAACCAAGATACTCACAAGGCCTAAAGAAACCTAAGGTTTTACAAATCAATAACTTGAAATCAAAATACAAGACAACAATATATCACATAGGTTAGGTATCTAGCATACCACCTAGGTGAGTGTCATCACATATCTTTCATATTGGGATCCTTTCTGGAAACCATGTAACCCTGGTCCCCCTTTATGAATAGGGATCCATCCTGGTAGTTACCTATGGTCTCAGTACTCTAACAAGCCTATTTGGACTTATATTTATGTATCTTTCATTATCTTTTGAAACCCCCTTTCCTAAGTTCATTATTAGGTTATCACTTTTTACCAAATCACCCATAGGATCATCTGGTAACCACTTTGGGTTCCAAAACCTATGGTGAGACACTCACCTATGGTACCTATTCCCCTACCCACACACACAAGCCATGAAACCATGAATTAATTCAAAAGGTTCAACTTGCAGGTCTAGGGAATCCTCTTGTGCACTCAGGCCACCAAGACGAGTCCTAGCCTCATAATATGAACATAAGTATATGCAAAGTACTAAAACATCATAATTAAAACATTATAATACTTAAAAAAAAGAGATGTACATACATAAGTGATACAAGTTGCAGTCCAAGGATAAGGAACAGGTTATGGAGGTCACAATCCAAAAATATGCCAAATTTGAGCCCCTAGGACCCTCTAAAACCCCATATGACAATCTATAGTTTCCCATACAAAAATATATGTATGTCCATAAAAAAATTCACAAAATCTCATATGGGTAACCATACAAACTCGTACGACATTCCAAGATTCTCATATAAGACTGTGCCAAAAAACTCCTGAAAATGCCCAAAACTAAGATTTTTAGGTGAGGAGAGTTCCTGGGGAAGGTTCCCTAAGGTCTACCTAATTTAGGTACCTTAGTACCACTTCTTGAACACTTCCTCAACACATCCTAACTCCTATAACAAAACTATCTAATCAAAACTTTAAATTGAAAGTGAAAGCCTACATAAGTACAAAAGGGGAAAAACTTACTACATCCTTCCCTAATCCATCCTAACCTTTCCTAAACCTTCCTAAAATTCCCTAAAACATCAAATAACAATCAAATACACCTTAATACATAATCATAAGAATTCAAAAACTTCCAATAATATTTTACATAAAACTTTTGCATAAACATTCATTGATCTTCCCGGGTGTATACCTTTCAAAACATGAAAATAAACAAACCAAATACATTTCCTATCAATCAATAGTTTATCAAAATTATGCCAATAAATATACATAAGTCACACACACATATAAATAGGAAATAAAAGAGATGCATCTCAGTTTGAGACCCTACCTGGAGTTCGACTACAGAGAATCCTCTCAAAGGCTGGAGCACACCACTACAATCCTTCCCAGATTTGAGAAATGGCGATATGGTAGCCTCCTGGATAGATTTTCCTCTAGAAACCAATCATTCCTCCTTCCTCAAAAAACTCCCCAAATGACCTCATAGATTGGTGATGAATTACACACACAGAAATAAAACCCCTAAAATGATTTCTGGAACAATACTTAGCAAAGATCTCCAAATTTTTCCCCAAACTTCTAATCTCCCCAAAATTCTCTCGGGCAATAATTTATCCCCCCAACTATATGTTTGGAGGGGTTATTTATGGGAAGAAACTTCCCCAACTTCCATTATTGGTTGAGAATTAAACAAACACCTCCTGTAATAAATATTAAAGCCTTTTATTATTTTAATTAAAATATTCCCTAAATAAGCCTATAACAAGAAAAGGGAGCACAAAGCTCTCAAGGAACACACATAGCTCAATTGGAATCAACCTAGCCTAAATTCTAGGAGGTATCGAGTTCAAATCTTCTAGATAGCTAGTTTTACCATAAGAGCTTCCTTTTTGTACTTTCTTATTATTATTTTTACTTTTATTTAATATACTTTATTTAAACATTAAAGATACCATTTATATGAGAAAATAAAAATACATAAATAATAATATGTATATATGCATGGGTATATATGTGTGCACCCACATATACACATACATATATAATGTACATCCATTTATAATACATATATAAAATAAATATATATACTTACAAGAAATCAATCCAACATCAAAACATAAATTTCAAAACAACATCAACACTACACACAAATTCCCTAACTAGGGTAACCTCCTAATAGGAATCTAAGTCCATGGGAAACCCTTGACAGTAGCTTGGTAAAATATCCACACAACAACAGTTTGAGGATTTTGAAGGCACACTCAGACCTGTGTAGCGAGGTGGACTTGATGACTAGTATCTGCATCCTACATCACTAACCGACATGTATACTTATTTATGAATAGATAGTGGAAAACAAGGAGGGAGAGTGTGACATCGTGTGGATCTCCCATAGGAGTAACTACGATTGCCTCTCCTCATCCTACACTCACATCAAGCAGTCTAATCATGAAAACATAATGGGATTAGTAGGGTTAGATCCATCATAAACATAATAATATAAATCAAGTATGAAATATTTCACAAATAGTTTATTTCTAAACATTCATCATTTTATGCCAAATCATTTAATATCTCCATAATAAATTCTATTAACCAAAATATATATGCTCAAATATCCCATCATAAAATGAAATAGTCCAAACATATAATCCAAATAAAAAATTAATAATCCCATCAGTCCTAAAATATGCAGATACTAGGGTGGGCATTACAATGTACTTAAATGTGAAATGATTCTCCAATCATTTCTATGTGTATTCTAAAGAAAGAAATTGAAAAAATGTGAATACCTATGCTTGAATGCAAAATTTATTTTTTTGGTTTGTATTTCCTTATGCTAGAAAAAAAAAAGAGTTAGATTATTTTCATGTTTGAAATCCTCTTCCCTATGTATGCAAAGTTTATCTCAAGCATTTATTTGAAAAGAAGAAAAGAATGTATCTTTTTACCTTTACTATAGTCTAGTAGAAATGATTTCATTTTCATGATTATGTTAGTTCAAATTAAAAGTAATGTATATACATTTATGTATATATACTTGGGTATATATACATAGATGCATATAGTCTTAAAAGAATATTACTATGTTGATTCTTTAGAAAGAAATAGATTTTTTCCATTTTCATCTATCTAAATTTACCTCAAGGAGGTATATACATCCTTGTGTATATATATACACATATATATGATAATATATACATATATAAATATAAATATATATATACAAGTCATATATACACATAAATTTACACAATGTATATATTCTAGATGGATAATCAAGATCATTTCATATACCAATATATATATATATATATATATATATATATATATATATATATATATATATATATATATATATATATAACATTATACATATATTATAATAAATTAAAACTAATTTAATAAAGTTAAAACGAAACTTAATTTACACTAAAATTTAAAAAAAAATTTAAAAAAGCTATAGACTTTTTTTGGTGGACGGGATTGTGTCCCCACCGCAACCCCCAAAGGGGATGCGGTGGACACAGCCACCACACACATTGGGAGTGGTGGTCCTACCACCTCCACCCCATTGGGGGGACTATGGGTAGTGTACACACAAAACTAGTGCACTTATATGAATCCTTACATGTAAGGTTTCTCAACAATGAGGCCTCACAAAGTGACTCATAGCTCTCTATGCATGGAGTTGCAAGGGACTATGATGGATTTGCTCTCAGCTAGAGCTACAAGCTTGTGACCTTGCTAGTCAACCACACAATGAGAGATTCAAGTGAAGACAAGGTAAAGAATTCTAATATCTCCAAGAATCACTATGAAATACAATGCAATGCAACTAAAATGAGGATGCAACTATGCAAAGTATTCTATGAAAAGGAAAGAACAAGTGTTGCAAATCCTTCCTATTTAGACTATGTGAGATTAATCTATTGCATAAAAGGAAATCTACACTAAGAATGCTATTATCATGCAACTATGGAAGAAAATATGAAACTAAATGAAATGCAACAACAAAGATCTTCAAAGCTTGGATGCAAGAGTGTCTTCAAAGAAAGCTCCAAATGACCTAGAAAACCTGCAGCATAACATTAGCATAAAACAAGATGATCTAAAATGAGGGAGAAAGCTCTCCTTTTATAAGAAATGCAAAGGAATGGACCATTGAGATTAAGAGGCAAAAAGACTTAATCAACGGTGGAGCTTGAAAGAGGAGCAATCCATATGCACAAGTATCCTCCAATAGGAAAATAGGAGTTGACTTTTGTGTCTATATGAGACAAAAAGTACTTTTTCCCTTTATAAAATAAGAATAATGCTTTATTTGTGCAACTTAGGATAAGAGGAAAAGTGGGGGTTTTTTATTTAATAAAAGGGGAGGAGATATTCCTTTTAATTAAATAAAGACTTAAGATAAAATAGTTAGCCCAAGGATAAAAATCTAATATATGATCGATATTAAGACTTGATCAAGAAATTGATAATGTTAAAAATATTGGTTATTGATAAAACTGATTCAAGATTGATAAATCGAACAAATGGGGCCCAAAGTCTAGGCGACCATTTTTGGGTGCATACATTTGCCCCTCTTTGACTAATGTGTGATCGATTTGGGAACACATGCAGTCAAAGAAGAATTGAAATGTGAGATCGATATGGGATCACAAAACAACTCAGATGTGAGGTCAATTCGGGATCACACCCGAACAAAACATAAACAAAGGCCTTTGAACATGAGGTCGATTCGGGATCACATTCAAAGTAAGAGATAAGAATCTCAAATTTGAGCAAAAGCTCACAAAAGATGTCTGAATCAAGAAAATCAAGGAAATCAGGGATGAGAATTCCATAAATACTGCCCCCTCGGAGTCAAAATCAGAATCAGGGAGAGGGGAACATTAGACTGATCAAATCAGAATGAAATCACAATTGAAGATAAGGTTCAATAGATTAACCATTAGGCAATAAAACATGCCCCAGTGATGAAATAGAAGAATAGAAAATAGAAGACTAGAAATAGGGAAAATGAAAGACTAGAAAGTTTGAAAGACATGAAAGGGAAGAAATTCCATCGACAATCAAATTATGCCTCAAAAAGTCAGTCAACTGCGCAGAAGAAAGATAAAATTTTGAAACATGATTTTGACAATCAAGATGACCTTGGATTTCAATTTTGAGTCCGAAAATAGATCCAGGATGTCGAAATTAGCTAGGGGTGCAATTTTCACGCAATTCTAAGGTGTTTTGAAAATCAGGTCAAAAAGTCAAAATGCTATAAAAGGGGTCAAAAGTGTCATTTTCAAAATTATTTGTCTTGTAGTGATTTGGGAATTTTCAGAGCTTTAGAGAGAGAAAATGGCCTAGCAAGTAGGAGTTCCCATCCACAAGCATCGATTCGAGCGCACCCGGTTGTACAACCGGCCACCACACTATCCTGCCCCAGTATGTTTTCAAAAAATTCAAGCTTTTTGAGTCATTTATAGCATTGAATACGTGTTTTAAAATTTTAAAATTTTAAAATTTTTTGTTTTTGGGCAAAATATTGCGCAATACTTTAGAAGTATCGCGCCCTTTGGGGAGAAATATCGCATGATACTTCGCGGGTCCCCAAAGTATCGTGTGGATATAGGCACCAGTATCGCATGATACTGAGTGAAATATCATGTGATACTAGGTGAAGTATTGCATGGCCCAAAGTATATCGCACCACTATAGGAAGAAGTATCACACGATACTCCTCCAAAAAAAAGTATCGCCCAAGTGTGAAATTTGAAATTTTAAGTTTTTATGAGCAAAAATGACATGGGTCTAGACAATTTTACATATTTAAAGATGTGTTATACTAATTTTTAGACATCCATCATGATATGTTCTAACAACTAGCTTAGTTTAATGGCTTGTAGGAGGTCTTTTTGGCGCTAATCATCAAAGCGCCGAAGGTGACCGGGTTGAGGTGTGTCCAAGATCTAGATGATCCAGGCAATGCTGACATTAGGACTATGGGGTTTAGGTATTTATTGAGATTCCCATACATCAGAGTTGACCATGGGTTGTTGACTGTGTTGGCCGAGAGATGGCATAGCGATCACAACATCTTCCATCTTCCCACAGGCGAGGCATCCATTACTCTGGAGGATGTCTACAGGATCCTACGAGTGTCATGCCATGGACAGTCAGTAAGCATAATCATATTTTGAGAGATAGTCATAAATTTAATGTTTCAATAGAAACTAACATGATTCATGTGATGGCACAGGTATACTATGATTAGGATGCCACTGAGGGGCGTCGACTGATCCAGGAGATGTTCCAGGATGTGACTATTCTGGACAAGCATGTCAGCTAGGAGCGGCTGCTAGATGACTTTGGCAGAGATTTTCTGGTGCCATGTATTGTGGCTTCTATCATATCATAGATCCTGATGATTGATCGTAGTCAGAAGGGATTCCTGCTTGAATGGGCCAGGTTACTAATTGACTTGGTAGGCAGACCTCATCAGATGGCATGGGGACTAGCCATTCTTGCTGAGATGTATCATGAGCTACATGAGATCATCTATAGGGACGATCAAACTTGGGCTTGTGGTGCCATCCTGTCACAGGTGTGGGCATGGGAGCATATCGTTGTGATACGACCCAGAGTTCAATCTAGGGAGTGGAGGTACCCCTTTATATACAGGTACCTAGGGTTCATATCACATGCCCATACTGGGGATGTGACATATTACAGGAGGATTTTGGATGAGATGGCTTCTTTCACATGGAGGCCATACAGGGATGTGGAGGGATGGAGTGATGTAGAGGACGAGCTAAGTTACATGCTGTGTACTCAGCCATTAATAGGCCGATACACAGATATTGTTGAGAGATTCTACATCACTCAGGTTTAGAGGCAGTTTGGGTACCAGCAACAAGTTTCCACGGAGACTACTACATATGTGCGGGCCTGAGATGAGGAGGGTCATGGGTGGCTACCGATGCTGGATTACTAGCAGGTAGTGCAGGACACAACTGCGATCAGGATGGAGCCTTGGGAGTATCTCCCAGATATGGTGGATGCAGGAGCAGATGCAGCATACAAGGTAGAGAGGCGTAGGGCACCATTCCCTCATTTTACCATACCAGATGCACAGGCACCAGTGCAGGGTGGAGATGGGGGTGATGATGGGGGGATGGGGGAGACGGAGGGGCTGGAGGGGATGGGGGAGATGGCAGGAGGGGGAGAGGGAGAGGGAGGGGGATGGAGAGAGGGGACAGATCCAGATCAGGTGGCCAGAAATGGCCAGGAGGAAAGAGGGAAGCCACCCCTGATGAGGCGAGACCATCTCACCAGCAGGTTGCGGTTAGGTAGGACCCACCTGCGGGAGGGGATGATCTGAGAGTGAGGATACAGATTCTTGAGGCTGAGATATTGTAGTTGAGGATCGCTATAGCTATGAGGGATCAGCATCTCACAGATTAGAGAGCGGAGACAGAGCACCGGGAGAGGCAGCTATAGGTTGCTATTGTAGAGAGATAGAGGGAGGCCGCACAAGCTGCGTACTATCATGGCCTCTATATTCAGGTAGTCCCAGAGGATCAGAGAGTGCCTTCATACTCTGTAGTAGTGGGTAGATCAGATGTAGTTCCTGATCCAGCACCACCTTTGCCAGCACTAGGGCATGAGGGTGGCAGTCAGTCTTAGGTTTAGGGTTAGATGTTTTTGACATATCTTGAGACATTGATCCAGATTTTAGGATCCCATATTGTATTTTGTATCATGACATTGATTTATATATGAGAGTACTAGATGTTCGATATATCATATGTTTATGTCTCACTTGTGATGGATGTATCAGTTCATGTATATTGTCTTGTCATTTTACTCAAAATGTTTATGTATATGCTCATGTATATTCTCTCTCATAGATGTATATCTAGTTCTCATGTGTATGATATAGACTCATTTTTCTGAAAATGATAGTTTTTGATATAGATATGATGATATGATTAACCCCTTGTGATGAATAGGAACAGGTCATGATGTGAAAGACAAGGAGTGAAAGACATGATCGAGCAGAAGGAAAGGTGAGTGCAGTTGACCGACAGGTCCATGTACAATAAAGAGGAGAGCTCTCTCCATATGCAAGATGCAAAAACTAAACTATGATGACCCTAAGAATGCAAGCTACTATGAAAGTGGTTGACTTGCAAGGTCACAATGCTTATAGACATCTAATTATCATCATCGAGCATTAGGTAGCGTTGTAAGATCATATAATGCACACCAGTATGACTATGTGAATATGAATATGATCTTTATCAAATAGATATGTGGGAATCTCACCTAGGCATCAAAGACATGTAGGTTAAGATGACTAGTGTAGTGAGATCACCGAATTTTGATATGGCGAGATTATGTTTGGACACATGAAAGTCAAGATAACTAGAAGCAGGCACTCGCAAAATAGTCAAGGATAATAACTTGTCAATCCATAGTGTCAAGCAAGACCAGCATAAATGCTCATGACAGTTAGGATCAACATAATATACCCACAAGAAGATAAAGAAATAAAACATGTTCTCATACCCTCAGTCTTCTAGCTGTGCATCATCGAAAACTTCTCAGGGAGAGACCACTCATCAAAGAAATCCTCATAGATAGCACACAAAGAAAAATAAAGTCATCATATCTCAACAAGTTGATTATTTAAGTGTGTGTGTTGGTCATAGAGTCAGACTCTGGTTATCACATCTGCAAATGAGAAATATCGCATAATACTAGACTGTACGGTAAGACATCTGATAAGTGTTAAGAAACACTCGATGCAAGGGGAGTGTTGAAAAATATTGTTTGGGGTGGTGTTGAAAAACACCTTTTGTGAAATGCCCCAAGAGATAAGCACACTTAAAAGACCTATGCTAACAGTTATGCCCCCTAGATAAAGACAAAGACCAATTCCAGACCAAGTCAAATAAGGTCAAGGCATGATGGAAAGGTTCAGTGTCGAGGACACATACTAATAAAATAGGAGTGCAAAGTCCACAAGTAGCGTCTGTTTCTAGGTTTTCACCACTTGGAATCTTTTTTATTTTATTTTTTTATAATTTTTCTACCAAGGTGCCTGTTTCCAGGTTTTCACCAAGGCACTTTTTCTATTTTTTTGTTTTTTTTATTTTTTTATTTTTTTTTATGAGACACCAAAGCGCCCATTGCTAGGTTTTCACTAAGATGCTCTTTTTTCAAGACTTTTTATGCTTTTTAAGATTTTTTCAACATCATATATCAATTTTTTTGGCATTTTTTTTAGGATCAATAAAATATGTACAAAAGATGCCCCCAGACTGAATAGGCATCAAACTCTTTAAGCAATATCACATCGTGTAGTCCCAATGTCTAGTAAGGTGGGGAACAAGAGGGATTAGCAAGCTGGTGACTGAGATGGAGGAAAGGAGAATGAAGACAAATGGAGGGAAGAAATCCTCAAGGTCAAACTCCTTAAGAGTACTCAAGCTAGGGAAAAATTATCATGCAAAGCACATTTGGATAAGCAATGAAAGGTCAGCATAGGATAAGTCACAAAAGTGTAATGCAAAAGAAGGGAAGGATGCAGTCCAAAGGAATAGACATGTCAAGAGGCTTCATAGCATCCTATTTTACTCTTTTTATTAGATGAAGACCAAAGGGGAAAAAGATAGCGAAAGGCTAGAATGAATGGAGGAAAATCAATATGAAGGCTAAACATGAAAATAATGAAAGCAAGATCATCAGAAGATAGCTCACAAGATAGCCAAATGTTCGTGTATAGGTCAACATTGTCAAGATCAAAAATGGAAGATGAAATAGATGAAACATATACAAGAATTACGCATGATGCCTGATTGCCAAGTTTTTATCACGGTACTTATCCAAGGCGCCACAAGGGAGTGGTTTTCACCAGAGGACAAATTTATTTCTCTTTACTTTTTCTACCAAGGTGCATGTTTCCAGGTTTTCACCATGGCACATTTTCAAAAAAAAAATTCATCATTTTTTTTATTTTTTTATTTTTCTATTTTTTTAAATTTTATAATTTTTTGGAAGAAAGAAAGCTTTTTAGATAATGCTCCTTGAAAAGATAAACCATGATATGCCAAGGATTCAAAATGATATGCTCAAAGATGCTATTAAGGAAAGGAAGATGAAAGAGAAAAATAGAGGATAAGGCTTTATATAAAGTGAGTGAGGTTGGAAGATTGGAGGAATAGGCAAATGAGGAAAAATGATAGAAGGTAGAAGGATAATGAATGGAAGGATTATGAAAGGGTAGATGGAAAGGAAGGCAAGATCAACGTCAATACACACCTTGAAGGTGATGGAAAAAATGGAGAAAACGTAAACCATATTCTAGTCTAAATGTGAACCATATTTTTGTTCATTATTGCTATCTAACTCCTTGAAGAGAGTATTGGTGTTCTTGTTATAATTCTCAAATGTGAATGAAGGAATACGAGAAGGAATATGATGAATGTTTAGTAGAGGTTTTGGTTCAGGCACATGGAATACAAGAATTTCTTTGGAAGAAGATGAGGCAGAAGCCTTTGGAAGCTTGAATGTCAACTTTACTTTTTGTTCAACATGAGACTCTTTCAAGAGAGACTTTGGAATCCATACAGCCTTAGGATTTTCATTTCCTTTTGATGATTTAGAGATGTAATACCCCAAAAATAGGCTATATGTTCATTAACCTCCTACATCGACAAATTGAATGAAATCGACATCGAAGTCCTAACCAAAGGCACATCTGCGCATCATCGAATCCTAATTGATTATCCTGAATTCTGCATCGGGGAATATTCCTAGTAATATTCCTAATTATCTTAATTATCTTTAATTTAATGATTATTTGGCGATAAATCACATTTATCCTAAAGTTTGATTAATTGAATATTTTGAATATTTAATTAATTAGATTTAATATTTGTCACTTAATTGTTTAATTAAATTTAATTTTATCTATTATTAATTGTATTATTTAATTTTGACAATAAATCCAAAATCCTATGATTAATTGATTAAATTCTTATTGAATTAATTAAAGCAAGTTGTCATTATTTAATAATATAGTTTTTAATAAAAGTTTGATTAAATGATTGATTAACCCATAAATTAATTATTTAATTTCAAAAATCAGTTAAGTTGAGAATAAATCACTTTATCATTAAATTAATTCATAAATAAAACATGCACAATCATAAAAGAAAATAACTATCAATTCTCAATTAAAGCTAAACTCTATTTTGAGTTGAACTCTGCTTTTGCATGTTTTTGTGACTTAATTATCTGTTATTTAAAAATAACTCAAAAATCAAGATGAGTTAATTTGAGTGATTTATGGATTTCTTTCATGCACCTCCAAAGCCCTGGATTTCTATAAATTAAGGCTTCAGCTCTTCACAAATCATCCACAAATTTGCACAATCACGTTGTCGAATCAGAGACTGAAGAATCAACTTGCAAATTCGAGCTTTGTGAGATCAATTTCAATTGCATAGTTTTCATATCATAGCATAGAATTTCATAGCTTTCATATCATTGTTAGAATCTTCATTGTTAGATCATTTAGCATTCATAGATTCATATCAATTTTCATAGCATAGTTTCATATCAATTTTTCATTCCTTATTGCATCTAAAATCCAAAAAAATAGATTAATTTGCATTCATATCTCATATCAAGTTTTGTATTCAAATCCTTCATTTAGGTGTCGTCTAGGTCATTGATCTCGATTACAATCTGAGAACATCAATCTCGCACCTTTTAGAAGGCAATAAATAGCTTGGTTAGATTAGATTTCAATTTGGCCCGATTTTGATTATAGCTAACCTCTAATGTTTTACTGAAGTGTTGTGTCTACAGATTAGGTACAATTTTCACACACACAAGAGAGAATATCTTGAATGATAGATTTTGGAACCCATACTTGTCTTGTAGTTTTTTTCTTAGATATCTCTTTTGACTTTATGCCCCCATGTCGATTAGAGGAGACATGGTGATCTTTTTTTGATGGATTCTTGTATTGCTTATTTTTCTTATATTGACCATTCAAGTTACTTCCAAAAGACTTGGGACTTGTGGAAAAAGAAGAAGGATATGACTAGTTTAGATGGGTAAGTGGATGAAAAGGATTCAAGGGTATGTATCTATGTTGATCTTGAGGAAAGATAGGAGATGGAGGGACGTAAGGACCCAAAATGGATGACGAATTAGGAGAATTAGGAGGGGAAAGTGAAGGGACATAAGGACCCAAGATGGAAGGCAGATGTGAAGCCCTCAGCATTGATGGAGGGGGTCCAAGGATGGACGTGGAAGATGAAAAAGGATAATCAATAAGTTCATCATCATCTATATGGTAACCAAGGATATCAGCATCTTTAGAGTGAGCGTTGAAATTTTTAATAGAATTGTGGACATCTTGAATAGAATTGTGGACATCTTGAATAGGAGCATCTTCTTTGATAGGATTGTTCAAAGCTTGCAAAGACTTAGGAAGAGTAGAAAGTGGAAGCGAGCATGGAGTGGTAGAAAAAGAAGATGGAAGACTTTGATCTTGACAAGGATCTTTGGATAGCGTAAGCGTATCAACTTTCTTTTGATTTTCAATAGGCTTTACATTAGAAGTAATAACACCATTTTTAATAACCTTAATGGAAACATCATCTTTGGAAAGCACAAGTGTGGTAAGGTTATTTTGATCGTCAATAAGCTCAATGGTGCAAGTGGTAGCTTGATCTTTCTTAGGAGAAGATCTAAGACATGGTGGAATAGAGTATAAAGGATTAAAAGAACCATGAAATGGATAGGGAACATCATGAAAAGGAGTGAATGAAATGGAGGGTTATTGATCTTGATCTTTCTTTATGTTCTTTTCTTTATCATTTTTAAAATCCTTTTGACATGGAGCCACTTCTAAGGACAAGGAAGCATGTTGGGATTGTATGGAAGACTTTGGCAGAGATGGTGAAGGAATAGATGAAGTAGGCATTGTAGCATATAAAGGCTTAGGCTCTTTAGGTTTAGCATTATTGGAAGTATTTGAAGCCAAGTGAAAGTTAGCTTGATTTTCTTTAAGAGGTAGCCCTTGAGGATAACTATAGGGAACCGCATGAAAAGCAATAGGATTTGAATTGGATGAAGGATTTGTAGAAGATTTGGAAGACATAGCAGCTTTAGAAGACGTGTGGATGTTGGAGGAAGTAGAGGATGGAAGGGAATCATCACAAGACAAAGGTTCAACATTAACATGATCTTTCTTGAGAGTGAGATCTTTATTTTTAGCATGATATTTTTTAGAGGAAAGATGCTCATAGTATCTACGTTTATAATTAGCACGAAAAGCTTTCTCTTCCTCAATAGAAGTAGATGTATCATATTGTTCACAAAAAATATCATATTCTCTTTCAAAATCAGAATCATATGGAGCCCCATCACAATCTTCCCAATAGGATGACCCTTTAGAAATCATAAGTGTACCACGAGGATGATGCTTAGGAATAGAAGTTTCATGGGCATCACTACATTGTCCATCATCATAGTCATCATAGGTGGGTGTATCACTCTTTTTGGAAGAGACGTCACAAGGACTATCATGTTGAACTTTATGGTATGTCTTCTGAAGAGAAGGAAGATTCTTTGAAGAAGTAGAAGAAAAATGAGATTTTGAAGAAGAGGAAAATGAAGACTTAGTGGAAAAAGAAGGCTTGGATAATGAAGAATGTGAATAATGTTTAGAAGAGTCATGATAAGATTTGGAAGATGAAGAATGTGAACAGTGTTTAGAAGAATCATGATAAGACTTAGAAGATGAAGAATGATGAGAAGATTTAGAAGATGAAGAATATTTAGATGAGATCATGAGCATGATTCTAGCAAAAGCATCTGATTTAATTGACTTTTCTTTTATTTTTTCTATAAGTTTATCACCCATGCCATATTTAGAAGAACCATTGGAGGAACAAAATTCTTCAAATTGAGAAATGAGTTCAAGATCATCCATTCTCAAGAGAGGTTCCATGGCAAGGTAGTTGGAATTCATGGTTCTAGAAGAGGAGGAATCAAGCATGGAAGAAATGAATAGAAGAATGTAGACTAGATAATAAGAGGAAAGGAATCAAGAAGAAGAAGAAGAAGAATTTCCCATGGGAATAGAAGACTTTAGAAGAACATGGGAAATGGAGAGGAAAGAAGAAGACTAGGAGTCACCTTGTGCAATTGATACCATAATGTTCATTGAGATGTTGAGCAACATGACAGCACCTAGGATCTGACAACTGGAGGTCATTTCCCTTAACTAACTTGGTATCTTGTTGTAACTTTCATGAAAGAAAGAGACTCTAAGTGATAGGTCAATCTCTCAAAATGTCAATTCCAACCTAGGATAATTGAGATTCTCTATTGTCCAAAGAGAAAATGAAAAGATAGAAAATAAAAGAGCTTTACCAACACTGTCAAAGAGGTGCTTTAAATCAAAGGATTAATATCCTTGCACTTTTGAATTAGGAGGTTGGACTTAGCCAAAATTAAAATTAAAATTGAGATATATGAAAAATGATTTGGACAATAGTAAGATCAAAATTCTCTAAGGGTGTAATCAAAAATCTTAAAGATAAAATTTTCACTAGGAATAACTTTCTAGCTTGGCAAATTAATTCTCATTGGTAGATGTGATACTGCTGTTGATCTTGACCAATTTGTGCAAAATTTTGAGTTTTAGGACCTGATCTTGGATTTTTTGATTTCAATCACAATTTTAATAGCATTTGGATAGGCTTGCAAATAGTAGGGGATCAAACATGTCTTCAAACACTTGAAACAAGGGCAAAAGCAACCTTGCCAAGACAATCACTTATGATATCAAAAAGTAAAATTGCACCTTATGGAAGCTACCGATTGTTTGTATGTTGAGAACGTTCACATTGGTTTAGCACAATAGAAAACACTTCAAGCAAAATCTACCTACAAGACAAGGCTCAATACTTACCAACTTAGCCCACAACTTGATGCCCCCTCACCTCACACTAAGTGGTTTCCCACAAGAGATATTGGCTTTGTTGTGGAAGTGTCAAACAACACAACCAAAGGGACACATATGGTGAGTATCTTGGGGTGATCCGGGTTAGTCCACTTGGATCAATCCTTGCACTAAGAAAATAAGCAGTTAAATAAGGTGGCTTCTATCTAATGGTTCTTAGTAAGGGCTTCCATTCATAACACCCATCTTGCTCCTCATAAAGGACTAGGACCTCCCGGCCTCAAGAGTACCTTAAGCATTCTTGCTCAATGTTTTCCCCATGGTCGCAATCCCATGAGATACTCACATCAAGTGAAGACAAGTGTTATGTCTACCAAGGTTTTGTGTCCTTGATAGCCTTGAGATTATAGTGGGTTAGAATAGCTCGGTATTAGCTTGTCCCTGTAATACCCCAAAAATGGGCTATATGTTCATTAACCTCCTACATCCTCAAATTGAACGAAATCGACATCGAAGTCCTAACCAAAGGCACATCTAAACATCATCGAATCCTAATTGATTATCTTAAATTCTGCATCGGGGAATATTCCTAGCAATATTCCTAATTATCTTAATTATCTTTAATTTAATGATTATTTGGTGATAAATCACTTTTATCCTAAGTTTAATTAATTGAATATTTTCATATTTAATTAATTAGATTTAATATTGGTCGCTTAATTGTTTAATTAAATTTAATTCTATCTATTATTAATTATATTATTTAATTTTGACAATAAATCCAATATCCTATGAATAGTTAATTAAATCCTTATTTAATTAATTAAAGCATGTTGTCATTATTTAATAATATAGTTTTTAATAAAAGTTTGAATAAATAGTTAATTAACCCATAAATTAATTATTTATTTTCAAAAATCAGTTGAGTTGAGGATAAATCACTTTATTTATTTATTTAATTCTTAATTATTATGCACATTCAAAAGAAACAGTTAAACTCCAAATCAGAAAATCAATGCAAGTGTTGAGTTTTTGGAACTCAACATCCTTTTGGAGTTCAAAAAGCTGATCTAAACTCTAATTTGAGTTAAAACGCTATTTTTGCATGCCTTTTGCATGATTTTGAGAATTGACTATCTTGTATGATCAGATAACTCAAAAATCAACCTGAGTTGTTTGAGTGATTTATGGCTTTCCTCCATGCACCTCCAAAGCCCGGGATTTCTATAAATTAAGGCTTCATCTCTTAGCAAATCATCTCATATTTTTGCACAACTATGCTATCGAATTAGAATTGAAGAATCAAAGCTCTTGTGAATCGACATCTATTGTGAGATCAATCTTGTTTTTGGCACTCATTTAGCATTCATTGTTAGCTCAATTTTCATAGCATAGAATTCATAGCTTTCATACCATTGTTAGATAGATCAATCTATTGCATATCAATTTTCATCTAGCATTCATAGCATATCAGTTTATCATTCCTATTGCATAGAAAATCCAAAAAAATAGCTTAATTGCATTCATATTCCATATCTAGATCAATTGCATTCAAAATCCTTCGTTTAGGTGTCGTCTAGGTCACTGATCTTGATAACAATCTGAGAACAGCAATCTCGCACTTATTAGAAGGCAGTAAATTGCATGGTTAGTTTAGCTTTCAATTTCACACGATTTTGATTATCACTAATCTCTAATATTTTACTGAGTGTTGTGTTTACAGATCAGGTACAATTTTCACACACACATTTTTGGCGCCCACCGTGGGACCCTGCAACGGGTTTCCAATTCAATTCTATCACTTTCTATCTTTTTCTTCTCGAGATCTGTGCAAAAATGTGATTTTTAATTTTTGTCTGTACCACAGTCGTACGAGTTTCTGACAAAAGTCGTATGATAGCATACCCACTGTCGTATGGTACTGGACCCACTATCGTGCGAGTTTCTATCGGATCGAGAATCATTTCAGTCGAATACATTGTCGTCTGGGCCTTTGACTATCGTTTCATCAGGTACCTAATGTCGTATGAGTTTCCTGACTGTCGTCTGGGAGCCTACCCACTGTTGTATGAGTTTCCATACCAGTTTTGACTATTGTTTCATTTTTCAGAGCAGAGTATCAAATTTTATTTTTATATTTCGACTAACTACAAATGTTGACAATTGAAATTATCTATTTTTGATTGATCTCTGCTGGTTTTGATTGGGAAAAGCGCAAAAATTGCTAAAAATCACGTAAAATCTACTAAGCACGTTGCAAGGATCACCAGGTATTCTCCTTGTTCTGAAAACATTTCGATTTGGACTCAAAATAAATCTCTCATGTGTCAAGCTTGTGTGCCTTTTCATGCTTTTGATCTATTTCTACACACTTGCATAATTGGATACTAGGTTGTGATCCCTTAAGCATTCATTAAGTAGTCTTAGAATACTTGTGATTGATCTTGATTGCTATCTTGGGTTATTGGACTCACTAAATCTGTCGACCCCTCATTTCCGCCCCGTGGTTGCAATCTCAGTGCCACATTAAAGGGGAGGGGTCAACAGGAAAGAAGTGTTAAGTGTTCCACTTGGCAACCCTTTTGTGCTTTTAAGAACTCACTTATTTTCTAAGTTGTGGACTCATTTTCAGCTTGTGTGAGGTGTTAAGTGTTCCACCTTGTGGACTCATCTCATATTTTCTTTAAGCGTTAAGTGTTCCTCTTTCTACTTTTTGAGTGCTTTTGGTAGATTTTCTTTCGGAACATACATCTGTGCTCATGTAGTAATTAGGCCCTATGAACACTATTCGTGATTCTTGAGAGATTGGATTCCTAGCGAAATCCTTCCTTGACGACAGAATCCTTGTAGGTAGGGAGGATACTTAGTGCGTTTCACATTCAACTTAGTTAGTGAGTCTTCTCTTATTGATCGACACATTCTCTCTTTGGAGAGGTTGATAGATCACGTGGGGTTGATATCATGAGCTTTGGTGAATCAAAATTGGTTAGTGCATCTTCTCTTATTGATTGATACATTCTCTCCCCGGAGAGGTTGATAGATCACGTGGAGTTGATATCACAGACCTTGGTGGAATAAAACTTTGTCTTAGCGTGTCAGATTAATCTGCTTGCTTTGTTTGGGTTAAAAGTGAAGAGGTGTTAAAAACCTTGAATCTGGAGCCAAGTCCCCATGTGGTATAAATCTGTGAGTCACCTTTAGAGAGGGTTAACCATAGCAGACAATCCCTTTTATAGGGAAAACTGTGTTGACGGAACCTCAAGCGGTCATAGCCATTTTAGACATGGTAGTGACAGCCGCTATATAAATGTCCTTGTGGAAGAAATCTCCATGGGTATGGTTCATTGTTGGGTTGTCAGATCTCCCTAGCAGCTCTTGAAGATTAAGTTCTCAGACTGTGTCAAAACCCTGGTGTGCCGGGATTGGAGTTCACCCCTTTGAATCATAAAAGTTGCAGAGTCAAGCCATTACTAAAAACCCTAGAGAGGCCAAATTTTCATTTTCAGGTATATGTGTGTTATTGTAAAACTTTTCAAAATATACACAATTAGTACTCTCAGGGATTAGCACAATTTGGTCACTTGATTGTTCATGCGCAAGGTTGCTTTTGCCCTTATTCATCATTTTTCAGACGTGCTTGAAATCACTTGCTTGCTGTTCTGTGTGCTTGTTTATCTACTTGACTATTAAAAATGATCAAATCTAGTATAACCTTCAAAATCTAGACAGTACAATTTGCAAACAATTCAAAACTGAAAACCTTGAATTTTACAAAAATTAGCGTAAAATTCTTTCTGGAGTCAACTGTCATTTCAGCCAGTCAAAAGTCATACGAGTTTTGTCAAAACTCATTTCAGTGTAGCCCATATGTCGTATGAGTAACTACCCAGTGTCGTACGAGTTTTCATGCCAGCAAATTTAAGAGAAGTCAAAATCCTGTTAGCAACTATCGTATGAAATTTGCAACTGTCATTTCATTTCTGCCCAACTATTGTACGAGTTTATTAACTGTCATTTCAGAGCATACCCAGTGTCGTACGAGTCTACAGAGTGTCGTTTGGGAAAATTTGAGAGAGTTGTCAAAAATTGTCAAATTGCAAGATATCCAATGTTTCCAGCCTAGTTCCAGAATCTATCATACAAATCACTGTGTCAAGAAATAGAGCAGTACTTATTGAGAATCAGTACACATGTCTCAAAGAATCAGTACACATGAGGAAGAAATTCTGATCTCCGCTATGATGAAACAGATGCATGCTATGCAAGTCCAGCTAGACAATCTTAAGAAAGAGAAAGAATCTAAAGAGTTCTCAATGGAGGCCCTTCGCCCTTTTCCATTTGATAAAGACTTGTACATGTCACCATGCCCCCAGAAAAAATTTGAGCAATATGATACCTCTTCCACGGAGAGTGACACATCTAGCTTTGGAGACTATGATGACAATGACAATAGAAAATGTAATGCTACCTATGACACCTCCATTCCTAAGAGTCCTCCTCATCATCCATTCTTGCTTACTACAAATGGGTCGTCACATTGGATAGATTGTGAGGGTGATCCATATGATTCTAATTATGAAAGAGACTTTGACGATTTCTATGCACAATACCTAGATGATCCATCTGTTTCACTTGAGGAAGAGAAAGTTTACCATGCTGATTATAAACATGCATACTATAAGGATCTCTCCTCTAAGAACTCTCAAGATGAAAATAAAGATTACACTCTCAAGCAAGATCATGTTAATGTGGGACCTTTGTCTTGTGATGGTTCCCTTCCATCCCCTACTTCCTCCAATACCCATACATTTCCTAAAGCTTCTGAGTCTTTCAAATCTTTCATAGAACCTTCATCCGAGACAAGCCCTGATACTTTTCATGTAGTTCCCTATAGTTATCCTCCAGGGCTACCTCTTAAAGAAACTCAAGTGAACCTTCACCTGGCTATGAATACTTTCAATAATGCTAAACCTAAAGAGCCTAAGCCTTCATATTCTATAATCCCTACTTCGGCTAGTCCTTCACCATCTCTTCCAAAGTCATCCATACAATCCCAACATGCTTCCTTGTCCTTAGAAGTGGCTCCATGTCAAGAGGACTCTAAAAATGATGAAGAAAATAACATAAACAAAGATCAAGATCAAGAAACCTCCATTTCATCCAATCTTTTTCATGATATCTCTTATCCGTTCCATGGTTCTTTTGATCCCGTATGCCCTTTCTCATGCATTCCACCATGTCTTAAGTCTTCTCCTAAGAAAGATCAAGCTACTACTTACACTGTTGAGCTTATTGACAATCAAAATAACCTTACCCCACTTGCACTTTTCAAAGATGATACTTCCATTAAGGTTGGTAAAAATAGTGTTATTACTTCCAATGTTAAGCCTATTGAAAATCAAGAGAAAAATTATGAGCTTATGCTATCCAAAGATCCTTGTCAAGATCAAATTCTTCCATCTTCTTATTCTACCACTCCATGTTCACTTCCACTTTCTACTCTTCCGAAGTCTTTGTAAGCTTTAAACAATCCTATCAAAGAAGTTTCTCCTATTCAAGATGTTCACAATTCTGTTGAAAATTCTAATGCTCACTCTAAAGATGCTGATGTCCTTGGTTGTCATATAGATGCTGATGAGCTTATTGATTATCCTTTTGCATTTTCCATGTCCATCCTTGGACCTACTCCACCACTACTAAGGGCTTCATGTTTTCCTTCCATCTTGGGCCCTTATGTCCCTTCACTTTCCCCTCCCAACTCTCCTAATTCACCATCCATCTTGGGTCCTTACATCTCTCTATCTCCCATCTTTCCTCAAGATCAACATAGATGCATACCCTTGAATCCTTTTCATCCACCCACCCATCTAAACCAGTCATATCCTCCTTCTTCTTCCACAAGTCCCAAGTCTTTTGGAAGTAACTTGAATGTTCAATACAAGAAAAAGAAGCAATACAAGAATCCATCAAAAAAAGAAGATCACCATGTCTCCTCTAAACGACATGGAGGCATAAAGTCAAAAGAGATATCTAAGAAAAAAACTACAAGACAAGTATGGGTTCCAAAATCCATCATTGAAGATATTCTCTCTAGATCATCAAAAGGAAATAAAAAGCCTACGGCTATATGGATTCCAAAGTCTCTCTTGAAAGAGTTTGGTGTTGAGCAAAAAGTGAAGTTGACATTCAAGCTTCCAAAGGCTTCCACTTCATATTCTTCCAAAAACATTTTTCCATTCCATGTGCCTAAACCACAACCTCTGCTATCCATTTTCCATATTCCTTCACGTATTCCTTCATTCACGATTCCTCCATCCTCTCACCACCCTTCAAGGAATGTGTTGATGTTGATCATGCCATCCTTTCCATCTACCCTTTCACAATCCTTCTATTCATTATCCTTCTACCTTCTATCATTTTTTCTCATTTTCCTATTCCTCCTATCTTCCAACCTCACTCACTTTACATAAAACCATATCTTCCATTTTTTTCTTTTCCATCTCTCTTTCCCTATCAGTATCTTTGAGCATATCATTTTGAATCCTTGGCATATCATGGTTTATCCTTTCAAGGAGCACTATCTAAAATCTTGCCTTCTTCCAAAAAGTCAAAAGAAATCAAAATAAATAAAAAAAAGAAAATGTGCCTTGGTGAAAACTTGGAAACAGGCACCTTGGTAGCAAAAGTAAAGAGAAATAAATTCATCCTATGGTGAAAACCACTCCCTTGTGGCACCTTGGATAAGTACCATGATGAAAACATGGCAATCAGGCATCATGCGTAGTTCTTCTACATATTTCATCCATTTCATCTTCTCTCTTTGATCTTGACAAGGTTGACCTCTACACGAATATTTGGCTATCTTGTGAGCTATCTTATGATGATCTTGCTTTCATTCTTTTGATGTTTAGCCTTCATATCTATCTTCCTCCATTCATTTTCGCCTATCGCTATCCTTTTCCCCTTTGGTCTTGATCTAATAAAAAGAAAGAGTAAAACACAGTGCTATGAAGCCTCTTGACATGCCTACTTCTTTGGACAACATCCTTTCCTTCTTTGGTACTACGCTTTTGTGACTTATCCTATGCTGGTCTTTCATTGCTTGTCCAAATGTGCTTTACATGACAATTTTTCCCTAGCTTGGGTATTCTTGAGGAGTTTTCCCTTGAGAATTTCTTCCCTTCATTCTCCTTCATTCTCTTATCTTCCATCTCTTCCACCAGCTTGCCAATCCCTCTTGTTCTCCACCTTGCTAGACATTGGAACTACACAATATGATCTTGCTTAGGAGTTTGCAGTGAAAAAAAGAAAGGAAAGATGCAGTCAAATATGCAAAGAACTGTCAAAAGTGCCAAGTGCATGGTAACTTGATTCATGCTCAAGGGAGGGATCTAATTTCCTTTACTACACAATGGCCTTTTCAATAATGGGTATTTGATCTCATAGGTGCTATCCCTTCGCACTCTTCCAATGGACATACCCATATAATCACAGCTATAGATTATTTTACAAAATGGGTAGAAGTGGTTCTTCTAACACAAGCAACGGGGAAACAGATCTCTATGTTCATCCTAAACTACATCATTTGTAGATATGGGATCCCTCATTCCATAGTCACAGAAAATGAGGGACAATTCAAAAACAAGGACCTAGATGACTTATGTGTCAAATTCAAGATCACTCAACATTGGTCATCTATCTACTATCCTCAATGGAATGGACAAGCTGAAGCTTCAAACAAAAATCTCCTGAAAATCTTGCACAGAATAGTGAATAAAATAGAAAGAGACTGGCACCTCATGATCAATCCAACTCTCTGGGCCTACAGAACTAGTATCAGAACACCTATGGGGCTACACCTTTCACTTTAGTTTATGGGTCTGAAGTGGTACTGTCTATTGAGGTTGAAATCCCATCACTCAGAATCAGAATGCATGGACTTGTCACTGATGAAGACTACAGAGTGTCTAGGTTACAAGAACTTAAATTACTAGATGAACGCAGGCAAGCAGCGTATGATCATCTCAGAGTGTATCAGAAAAGAATGTCTAGAGGCTACAACAAGAAAGTCAGACATAGAGAATTTCAAGTTGGTGACCTAGTGTTGAGAGAAAATCCTAAAAATCAATCACATCGAGAACGCAAGGGGAAGTTTGAACCCAATTAGCTAGGTCCCTTTGTTATCACTGCTACTTTTGGCTCTGGTGCCTATCAACTCTCAATGACTAAAGGAGAGCAGCTCTGAGAACCAATCAATGTTCTCCATCTGAAGAAATTCTACGCCTAAGGCATTCAATGCTTGGTAAATGTCCTGCAAAAATCTTAAAAATCTGAAAAAAGTCCTGAAAAAAATGAACATCCTAGTGAAAACCTAGCAATAGGTGCCTTGATGATTCACAAAAAAAATCAAAAAAATATCAAAAGTACAAAAAAAAATTGAAAATATCAAAAATCAAAATAAATGAGAAAAAAAGGAAAGTGCCTTGGTGAAAACCTGGAAACAGACGTCTTGGTAGCAAAAATAGAATCTCTGCCAAGATGGTGAAAACCCGGCAAACGGGCGCCACTTGTTCAAAATGCTTCACCTATCAGCGCAATCTTGGTCTTTCCCAGCTTTCAGTCTACTTTAGTCTGTGTATATCCTTGTTTCAATAAAGTCAGTTTGTGCACCAATCAGCTTGAGTGTCAGTATCCTATCAATATTCAAACTTGGGGGCAATCAATGTCATATCCTATGGTCTCCAATGTATCTTAGATGTGTCATATCCAATTAGAGTCCTTTGAAGCTTCAAGTTGAGTCTGTCTGTCCGTCTCGTCTCCAGAAAGGATTTTACGTCTACAACAACAACAATCAAACATCAAAACAAACTGAAAACAATCTGTGCTTCATGCTTTTATCTCCTTGTATGCTTACTGATTCGCATTGAGATTTTTTCATATTTTGTTCCCACGAACTCTTCCATGATGTCCTTTACCAGATTTAGAGAGTGATGACTGGGGGCATAATCTTTTCTTGGTTTTCTGCTTGTATGTGAAAATCTAATAACTTTGGAAATTCTGGATTGATATGGTGTCCGACTGTAAGAGCCTCTATCTCGAATTGGATGGCCATGCGTACCTCAACCATTGATACCCAGAAAATTCAAGGAAGTTTGATCTATCTATTATCTTTTTGAAGTGAGTTCTTTCTCCTAATGTGAAATGTGATCTTGCCTAAGGATGTGAACTATAAAGGGTCACTACGGGTAATTCACACTGAATTTTGAATGATCTCTAAAACTGAAGGCGTACTCAGGTCATCATGACGTTTATGTTTTGATGCTTGTACAAATTGCTATATCAAAATGGACATGATATTTAGGTCATCCTGGCGTTTGTGCCTTGGTGCTTATATCTAATCCGACATTCCGAAAACAAAATCAATATTCATATATCCATGGTTGTCTGACTAGTGGGTGTTGTATTGATTCTTGTGCATACAAATCAATATTCATATGTCTATGGTTTCATAGCTAGTGGGCATTGTATTGATTTATCCGGTTACCTAAAAGTTCAATGATGATAACAAATTGACACATGATCAGTGATTAGGTCCTAGGTCCTAGGTCTTAGGTTGCCTTTCATCTTGCATGTCTCTTTGCATTTTTCATGTTTGCATGATCTTGCAAATGTTTAAATACAACTTCAACGCTTAAATGATTCTTCAAACGCCATCTTCAAATCTAACGAGAGCTAAACCTAACTCGAAGGTCTCTTCACAGAATAGCACGCAATGATCCTCCTGGGTTAACCATCTTTTTGACATAAGACTGATTACTTGTCTTCATCAACCTACAAAACATATCATGTGCATTATTTTATTTACATATCATATCATAAACATTTGTTGCATTACATTTACATCCATTGCATAAAAAAACCATCCATATTTCCATAATCATTACATCTGCATAACAGTCATACATATGAAAGAAATCATTGCATTGCATTGATCCATACATACATTCTACACTACTCATAGCATTAACATCACATGATATCATCATACATCAACAAAATGACAAGTACACATGATGTCACAACCAAAAATCTCGATCTCATCTGTATATCAAAATCTCAAATAGTTAGGGGTGCACTACTAGCACAAAGTACAAAAGAATGAGCTCCGTAGAGCTATCAGACACAACAATGTATCAGTGATAAAGTAACAGATGAAAAGAAAGGAAATCAACTATCTACATGCTCCTCTGCATCTGGTGGAGGAGTAGGTGGTGCAACTGGTCTAAAGTCAAAAGGTTGAAATGAATTGAAAATGACCCTTCTAGCCTTTATATAGCTTTTGACCTAATTTTTAAAAGTGCTCCGATTTCCATGAAAATTGCACCCCTGGCTAATTTCAATGTTCTGAATCCATTTTCGGGATCAAAATTGAAATCTGAGATCATTTATTATGTCAAAATCATGATTTAAAATTTTTGGGATGAGGACGGCCTACTGCTTGCATAATCGACCTTCGATCATCACAAAAATCCAGCATTTAACTTAACTGATTATCTTTCATCAAACTGTTGAAATTTCAACTTGGTCAACCATGGTCAACTCATGGTCAAACCTAGTCAAACTTGGTCTTCAGGACCTCCAAACGATGCAGAATGCATTCTCGGACGTGTACAACCACTTCTTAAATCAATTAACATGCTTCTAAACTTTAACACTAACTTTTCTTGTCAAATTTCAATTTTAATCCCGAAGGGGGCATGGTATTGCACATCATTCAAAGTCTGTAACTCAAATTTTATCGATCAAATCTATCAATATCTTTCATTAGTGATCAAGACAACAACCACGTCTAGTCACCGATTCATCAAAAGTCCTCATCGCTCGGGACAAATCTATCATCACTTGGGGCATATTAGATTCATCGATCCATGTCAATCTGGTATTCTCTTAATCTTGTAATCTGTATCAGCTTTTTGCAACCATCGGTTCATCAGTGTTATTTCGTTGGTTCTTCGACAACTGAAGGGTTCAGATGTGATACTTGCTAGTTCTGCTAAGACAATCGAGTCTAGAACGGGTCACTCACTTCTTATCAATCCTAAGGTTCAGAATCAGGCGTTTTGGCACTTTTTCACAATCTTCGGTTCATCGCTGCTATAGTGAACATTATCTCTGGTCATTTAGGACCTAATATCTCCATATCTTTCAATCGGTTTCTATCTTGAGATCGGTTAATCTTTTGAATCAGTTTCATATCTTTATCATACACAGACTATCTTTGAACCACTGCGCTTCACACATTAATTCAAAGAGGGGCAAAATGTAATACCCCAAAAATGGGCTATATGTTCATTAACCTCCTACATCCTCAAATTGAACGAAATCGATATCAAAGTCCTAACCAAAGGCACATCTAAACATCATCGAATCCTAATTGATTATCTTAAATTCTGCATCGGGGAATATTCCTAGCAATATTCCTAATTATCTTAATTATCTTTAATTTAATGATTATTTGGCGATAAATCACTTTTATCCTAAGTTTAATTAATTGAATATTTTCATATTTAATTAATTAGATTTAATATTGGCCGCTTAATTGTTTAATTAAATTTAATTCTATCTATTATTAATTATATTATTTAATTTTGACAATAAATCCAATATCCTATGAATAATTAATTAAATCCTTATTTAATTAATTAAAGCATGTTGTCATTATTTAATAATATAGTTTTTAATAAAAGTTTGAATAAATAGTTAATTAACCCATAAATTAATTATTTATTTTCAAAAATTAGTTGAGTTGAGGATAAATCACTTTATTTATTTATTTAATTCTTAATTATTATGCACATTCAAAAGAAATGGTTAAACTCTAAATCAGAAAATCAATGCAAGTGTTGACTTTTTAGAACTCAACATCCTTTTGGAGTTCAAAAAGTTTAGCTAAACTCTAATTTGAGTTAAAAAGTTGTTTTTGCATGTCTTTTGCATGATCAGATAACTCAAAAATCAACCTGAGTTATTTGAGTGATTTATGGCTTTCCTCCATGCACCTGCAAAGCCTAGGATTTCTATAAATTAAGGCTTCATCTCTTAGCAAATCATCTCATATTTTTGCACAACTACGTTGTCGAATTGGAATTGAAGAATCAAAGCTCTTGCGAATCGACATCTATTGTGAGATCAATCTTGTTTTTGGCACTCATTTAGCATTCATTGTTAGCTCAATTTTCATAGCATAGAATTCATAGCTTTCATACCATTGTTAGATAGATCAATCTATTGCATATCAATTTTCATCTAGCATTCATAGCATATCAGTTTATCATTCCTATTGCATAGAAAATCCAAAAAAATAGCTTAATTGCATTCATATTCCATATCTAGATCAATTGCATTCAAAATCTTTCATTTAGGTGTCGTCTAGGTCACTGATCTCGATAACAATCTGAGAATAGCAATCTCGCACTTATTAGAAGGTAGTAAATCACATGGTTAGTTTAGCTTTCAATTTCACACGATTTTGATTATCACTAATCTCTAATATTTTACTGAGTGTTGTGTTTACAGATCAAGTACAATTTTCACACACACAGTCTCCACTTGGATCGTTCCTCTTGATTGCTCAAGAGCAGGCCCGCTAAAAGATTCTAACAACTAAACAAAAAGTGGATTAACTCTTGAGTTTCAAGGTTTTTGGTTCACCATAAGGGTGAAGAGCATACTCCCCTATCTCAAGAATATCTCCCAAACACACCAAGCAAAGTTCATTTACCCTCTTGTTTTCAAAATTCAAAGATGGGTCAAGATTTTCTGGTTCACCAAAATGGTGAAGAGCATACTTCTCCTATCACCCAATAATTCCTACAACAAGATCTTAAGTGCCTAATAAATGAAACAACTAGTTTTTGCCACACTTAAAAGGAAAGCAAATAAACAAGTAAGATTTTTTTTTTTTTATGCTTTTGGGAAGCCCTACAAAAACTATTAGTAGCCCTCTTTGACATGCGATTTTGACAAAATATTCAAGCAAGAGGCACCTACAACCACAACATGTTATACCAACAAGGTTAGCAAAATCTAAAATTTAACAATGGTTAGCACATGAAATATCAGATAATATACAAAAATAACTGATCAAATGACAAAATCTGAAAATGAAACCATCATGGTTGGATTAAGCTTAGAAAGACCTTTCCAATGATATATCACACTTCGATTTTCGATACCATTTGCAAAAATTTCTCAAAAAATGGGCACCCAAGCGATATTTCACTCGACACCAAGCGATACATCACCCGAGACCAGGCGATATTCTCTGATATAGCCAGGCGATACTTCTGACAGGCGAAGTATCACACATGCATATAGAGGTATATCGCACGATACTTCTGGAAAGTATCATATGACAGTCTGAGACTAAAAAATAGAGACTAAAAATTAAGCTAAAACTTGCCGAAAAATTGACAAAAAATGACGAAAATACAAAAAAGGAAGGGACAAAGCTAGTCTACTCTGCCTCACGGTGGGTGCCAAAAATGTACACATAAAAGTAGTGCACTTTTATGAATCCTTACATGTAAGGTTGCTCAACAATGAGGCCTCACAAAGTGACTCATAGCTCTCTATGCATGGAGTTGCAAGGGACTATGATGGATTTGCTCTCAGCTAGAGCTACAAGCTGGTGACCTTGCTAGTTAACCACACAATGAGAGATTCAAGTGAAGACAAGGGTAAGAATGCCAATATCTCCAAAAATCACTATGAAATGCAATGTAATGCAACTAAAATGAGGATGCAAATATGCAAATTATTCTATGAAAAGGAAAGAACAAGTGTTGCAAATCCTTCCTATTTAGACTATGTGAGATTAATCTATTGCATAAAAGGAAATCTACACTAAGAATGTCATTATCATGCAACTATGGAAGAAAATATGAAACTAAATGAAATGCAACAACAAAGATCTTCAAAGCTTGGATGCAAGAGTGTCTTCAAAGAAAGCTTCAAATGACCTAGAAAACCTGCAGCGTAACATTAGCATAAAACAAGATGATCTAAAATGAGGGAGAGAGCTCTCCTTTTATAAGAAATGCAAAGGAATGGACCATTGAGATTAAGAGGCAAAAAGACTTAATCAATGGTGGAGCTTGAAAGAGGAGCAATCCATATGCACAAGTATCCTCCAATAGGAAAATAGGAGTTGACTTTTATTTCCATATGAGACAAAAAGTATTTTTTCCCTTTTTATAAAATAAGAATAATGTTTTATTTGTGCAACTCAGGATAAGAGGAAACGTGGGGGCTTTTTATTTAATAAAAGGGAAGGAGATATTCCTATTAATTAAATAAAGACTTAAGATAAAATAGTTAACCCAAGGATAAAAATCTAATATATGATCGAAATTAAGACTTGATCAAGAAATTGATAATGTTAAAAATATTGATTATTGATAAAATTGATTCAGGATTGATAAATCGAATAAATGGGGCCCAAAGTCTAGGCGACCATTTTTGGGTGCATACAGGTAGGGCCCTGCCAAAAATGGTGTGTGGGTGGCTAGTCCCCCGCATACCCAATGGGGGGTGCAGTGGGACAACCACCACCTCTCGCCTTGCTCCATGGGTGTCAATCTATGTACGAGAGTCGACAGTCCAAAATTATTATTTTTCAAAAATAAAATAATGTTTTTATTATATAAAATACACAGCAAAGAAAAAGAAAGGAATGTCATCCTTTAAATGTTTAATAAATTAAATTGACAACAATATCTATAATATAAACAGTTACGAAATATATATATATGACTGTAAAAAAAAAAAATAGAGAATAACTCTGTTAATGAAACTGAGAAATACTCTAGATCTACAACAGAGATTTAACTCTAAATGTATAAAAAAGAGGATTAAAACCATATATTGAAACAAAAAATTTCAACAACTATAGATTTAATCTAACCTATTTTTTTTTACCTTGCTGGGATGTTTGTAGAGGTAGATTTTTGGTGATGCCTTGTAGATTCCTTGTAATTTTTTTGAATAATCATTTGTAGAAACCCCTTTTACATATATACACAAGTATATATGTATATATATACACACACTTGTGTGTGTATATACACATGTATATTTGTGTGTATACATTCTTTCTATTTCTTTATCCATGCTCCAAGGCCAAACCTCCAACCACAAAATGGAGAAATTAGGGTTTTGGCCAAGTTTTATTTTAGGGCCTAACCCTAATTTCAAAATTAGGGTTAGGGTTGGCTTTTGGAGCCATTTTTAATTTTGAAATTTTAATTGTGACTTTTCATTAATTTCTGGTTTAGTTTTAAATTATTGGTTATTAATAATTAATGATTGTTGACTTTACACAATCCCCTTTTGAAATTGATTTTTAAATATTATTTTATTTTATCTTAAGATTTTAAAAATATTATCTTTTTATTATTTTATTGGGATTTTAAATGTTTGGTCATTAGATGACTAATTTTATTTTATTTTCAAATTTAATAATGTTGGAATATTAATTAAATGGTCCCTTTAATATTTTAATATTATTTCTCGAGATTTATATTTTTTCAGATTTAAAATTTAATATTTATTCCCAAATAAATATTATTATTATTTTAACAAAAAGTTGGAGATAAATTTATTAATTTTAATATTTAAATTGGTTTTATTATTTTCCAAAAAAAAATGGCTTAATTAGGGAAGATTAATTTAAATGTCCAAGGTGGTACATAGGTAAATTATTTCTCCCTAGCATTAATGTCTAATTTAATATTAATATTTTCATATGGTTTTCAAATCATTTTTTATGACTAAACTAAATTAATTATGAACTTTGAAACTTTATATCTTAAGTAAAATTATAATATTTTAATTTAAAATTTTGAATATTATTATATTTTAATAAATAATAATTACTTAACCCTAGTTTTCACTTAGAGTTATTATCTTGTTCTTATTTAACATTTTATTTATCTATTGATATTTTGCGTTTCAATCCTAGTTGGCAACCTGGTTCCCGATAGGAACCATTAGGCTTACAATTACAATTGAATTATTCTTTGTATTGAATTGAAATTTTTTGGGTGTGTTGACCCAACCTTTGACTTTTTGGTGCAGGAGCACCTAGGATCTTATCTAAGGTCCAAGCTCTTTTTGGATTATACTGAACCTAGCCAGGTCACGGTTAGTTAGGAGTTCTAATAATAATCCATTTGGTGTCTTTAGTTGGTCTAGATTTGGCTTAATCCAATCTAGTACCTTGGTTAGGTCCTAGAGTCATTTAGATGTCTTTAGGAGAAATTTTGGCTTGGTATTGGGATTTGATCCAAATGGTATTTTTATGTTAGAAAAAGGTTAAAATAAGGTAAAAGGGGCCTTCCCTATTTTTATTCACCATTTGGTAAGTTTCAGTGGTCATTGGACCTAGTTGGAGCAATTTTGACAAAAGTTGTTAAAAAGTTGTCATGACAACTTTTGTAACTTTACAAAGTTGCATCACAACGTTTGTCTCAATAGAGACAAGAAGGATTTTTAGGGAATGGATGGTGTCCTAACCAATTGGCCATGTTAGGGAAATCTATTTAAGCTCACTTTGGCCCAAATCCCAAGGTTCTTCGATTTAGCAAGTTTTTGAAAGTTGTGATCAAGAGCATTGTTCTTGGTTGTGTGTGTAATTAATTAGTTATTGAAATCAATGAAAAGAGTAACCATGGATTTAAACCCAAGATTTAGCATTGAATGTGATATGAGATTAGTTGTTTTTCATTTTCCTAGACTATCATTTATTTTCTGTATTTCTATTTCTAGTTTTTATTTTATTTTGTAAGTTAACCAGTCACTAGTTATCCAGGACTGAGGTGTGCTTTCATGGCTCCCACATGAAGCCCTACTTTGAATTCATCATGGGGATTAGGGACATGTTAAGGGATCCCATGTATAATTTACATACCCAATAAGGAGGCCTAAAAGTTGAGATGGCCAAGAATGTAAGCAAGCCCTAGGCGAGTACAATGAGCCCAATTAGGAGCTTGCAGTTGAGATAGTATGTGTAAGGGCAGGGGTTCGATGGTGGAACCAATACTAAGAGAATGAATAGAGTCTTTAGACTCATACAAAGACTCACCAAGAAGGTTGGAGTCTGAATAATCCATTTAAGGGAGCCTTCAAGACCAAGAAGTCTGGTTGGTCCACGAAACTCAGTTAGCCCTAGTGTTCCTTAAATATGGGAAGGGCATGTATGGATAGAGTGAGGAAGGGAGACCTAAAAAATATTTTACAACTCCAAAAAGGGTAACAGAATCCAAGATTGGTTTGGAGGGTTGTTAAGAATTTTTTGTTTCTAATAGCAAAAAACCAGTCTAGGAGACCTAGTAGAGGACTATTAGGCCTATTGGGACAAAAGGTGGAGATCAGTAAATTTGATATAGTTTCCTTTGGAAATTTGAATTCGGATGAGACTAGAGAGGTTGAAAAAGACCTAAGAGTCCCTGCAAAACACCAATTCCATTGAGGAGACCTATGGTAGCCTTTAGAGTGAAGCTAAAGGAGTTGGAGTAATGGAGACTATTTGATGGTAGATACCCTAGTTAAGCTCAATTGAATGTCACCATGAATAGGGGCATTAAGTGAGTCCTAAACCTAGTTGGAGGGGAATTTAGGGATCCTAGGAGTGAAGGGGGTCTTGGTGGTTGGGAGTTTGAAGGATTCCAACCATGATTGAGCAAGCACTCTAGGTAGTATCTATCAGATTGGTATCAGAGTAACAAGATTTGACTTGTGGGTGAATCTTGCAACCAGAAGAATCAGTTGGGGAGTCTACAATGGTGACTAATGTAGTGTTAGCCAGGAAAATGGAGGATTGGGAAGAAGAAAATAGGTTTCTCAAGGAAAGACTAGCCCAATTAGAGAAAAAGTTGGATGAGGTAGATGAAAAGACTAAAGAAGTCAAGGACAAGCTAGAAGGAAAGTTCAAGGAAATACCCCTAGATGATGAGGTCCCTGAGATAGACCTCATCATCAGAGAGGAGCCATTCCTTAAAGCATTAAAGGCACTAAGTGGGAAAGTTTTGGAAGGAGTACCCATACTCAGTAGAAAAATGGAACCAAAAGTGGTAATGGATTAGATTGAAGGACTTGAGAACCATTTTGAGTGTGATGGAATCACAGAAGCCCAAAAAATAAGAGTGGCCAAATCAAGACTCAGAGGATCCACCCTCACTTTCTGGAAATTCATCCAAGATGAGAGAGATTGTAAGATATATATATATATATATATATATATATATATATATATATATATATATATATATATATATATATATATATATATATATTATCTATATTGGTGTGGGGTGTGAATATGTATGATGGAAAATGTTGTGGACATATATTACCTCCTAATCCAAGACAAGGAGATCCCAATTAATTAACCGAAAGGAGACAATCAATGCAAAGAGGAATCAAGTGGTTATGGATAAAGAGGGAAAGGGGTTCTAATTTCCTAATTATAAAGTAAGACAATAAATTAGAAAGATTAGGGTAAAATGAAATAATTATCTTGAAATGTGGTTGATTTGGAAATTGTTATTTTCTAGTGTCTATATTGAGTTTCTAGAAATTCTATAACTGGATCTAGAACAGAAACACAGAGATAGAGAAAACCTAGAAATCTTTTTCTTTTCTAAGTCAGGTCGAGCTTGACCCAAATGCAGGTCGACCTTGACTTGCACTACTCTGATAGAAATTATGTTCATGGATTATGGAAGTTTGTTGAAAAGGATATCCGAGTTTGTCTTGTAATTCACTATTTTTTACCTATTCCTACAAGAAAAATGATTTTGTTGCTTGGATGAGGATTTTTCCTTGGTCAAACCTTTGTTTTGGAATTAACCTTGAAATAAAATTGAAATGGAGAATGCTAGCAAGTAGTAGAATATGATCTAACAATGAAGCTATGACATTCAATAGATATGAAATTGTATTTAAAATGTAAACAAGTATGTTAATTTGAAAGCTAGACTCAACATCAAAAACCATAAATGTAAATCAAAACCTTTATGATTATATGCTTTGAATCCACCTTGAAGGAAGAATGAATAGATCTTGAGAAGACTTGAAAACCTTGATTGAACACTTGGAAGCTTCAAAGTAGCTGATAGAATATGCCTAGAAATAATCCTCCTTCTTGCTTGTTTGCTTGTTCTTTCCTCCCTTTCTCATGATCTCCTTGCTTGATGGATGAAAAGGAGAGGAGAAGGCTTCCTTATTTACTAATCTAGGGCACAAAATTCTAGAGAGGTTGATAGATGAGAAATAAACATTAGGCTCATCCCCTAAAAATGGACCCATATTAAATGTATTTTAAGAGTCACCACTTCGAAGCCCAAAAAAACCAACCTAGAAGTAGAAAAAAGAACTTGCAAGGCTCCCCACACATCTAGCACACTTTTTGATGAAAAAGGGGGACCTGGGTCAAGGTCAAGGTCAAGGTCAACCCTAACTCAGGTCACGATTGAGGTTGACCTTGACCCAGGGGTTTAAGACCCCTAGAAAATATGCCAGGTGGGGAAAATAGTGCCTAGAGAGGCCCAATCAGAGCCCTAAACAGACATAGAAGATGGAAAAGGGGAAAGAAATAGAGGACAACATGATAGAGACCCAAAACACCCCCTAAGGAGGCCTAAACAATCTTAACATGGAAGTTCTTCCATTTTAAGATGATATAGAAAGAAAGAAGGAAAGAAACTTATAGCTACATGGAAGGCCATGGTCGCCAAGATAAGGGAGGTATATGTGCCTAAAGATTATGAGATTCAATTTCATAAGAGGAGACAGAGCCTTAGAAAAAAATACCTTGATGTCAACTCCTACACAAAGGAGTTCCAAAGGCTATGCTTGAGATCAAGAATAGCTGAAGATGAGAATGTGAAGGTGGCTAGATATTTAAATGGTCTAAGGTGGAACAT
Organism: Chamaecyparis obtusa; assembly: GCA_027943335.1. Classification (NCBI taxonomy): domain Eukaryota; kingdom Viridiplantae; phylum Streptophyta; class Pinopsida; order Cupressales; family Cupressaceae; genus Chamaecyparis; species Chamaecyparis obtusa. Next base: position 164,610 of record BSBK01004654.1, read on the forward strand.
TTAGGATGAACTCAGTCTCCTAACCCCTACCATAGTGAAAAGGTGTCACCAGTTAGACATTAAGGTGGATGAGAAATGGTGCAGGGCACCTCCACACTGTAGGCTATCTAATGTTGGATGTTTCTAGACTTTTCTTTTGTTTTGGTTGTAATAAGGATGTGTTCTATTCAAACCATCCATTTTTGTAATGGTCAGATGTGGGAACAAGGGTCTCTTGGTATTATTGTAAACCTAAGAATCCTTAGTTCTCAAAAAAGACCTAAGTCTAAGTCTAAATTACTGTTAGTGTCTTGTTTAGGAATTTTTGGTTTTACAATTTAGTTCTCTATCATGTGAGATGGTTGATATGATAAACTTAAGAACTGAGAAGGTTATTATATGTCATATGAGATTGGAAAGTTTTCAAAGACAACTTTCACATTTTGTAAATGTTGCTAAGCAACATGTTGATTGTAACCAGCAAACAATTAGTTCAACAGTCATAACCAACCTTTCAGTGGTTATGACTATTGTAGCACTTCTATTTAGAAGTAGGAAAGAAGAACCCAAGACAAAGGAGATTGGGTGGGAGTTGTAGTAATAAAATTGGAAATTTTGGGAATATCTCTACTTTGTTAATTACTAGTTACGTGACTATCATATTTACTTCCTTTGTATTGAATCGAAAGAAGCGTGGACTATGGAGAATTTTTTGCAATAAGTCTTGAAGTTTAAGGTAATACCCATGGTCTTGTCTTTGTTGAAATAATCTTCTATATCTCCTTGTAAATAACTAATAGATGATTGAATAAATAGCAAGGTGTAGGCAGATTAAGTTTGTTTGAGGTTTCACTGTGCCAGTTGTCTAATTTTAAGTGTTCATTAGTCCAAACACAAAATTGTAAACTAGTTTTCTAGAATGTTATGGATCTTACATTCCCGCTAATGAAATTGAACATACTCATGGGGAATGTAAGATCTTTTGCTAAATGTCATATGCCTTCCAAATCCTAAACCAGTGACTGCACACCCACGCGTATTGAACTGATGCCCTAGGCTAATTGTCGATCACAGATTTAGCCAATGAGATAGGGAAGTTGGTAGTAGAGCCCGTGACAGGTGGATGGGACTAAGATTTTGATGGATTCTTATCCCTTGAAATTAGAATGAATTGCTCAAAGCCCGGTTCTGGCCGCATGACCCCATTTTTGAAGTCCTACATTGAGCCCTAGCCTAACCTAGCCACTTAGTCTGGAGAGTCTAGTGTAGGATAACAGAATGCTAGAGTGGAGTTTGGGGACCAGTCTTTGAGAAATGAAAAGGGGAATGAGATAAGGAGAACCAATCATTAGAGTTTGACTGGGATTCTATCAATCTGAAACTTGTTGGAGGAAACGACATCAAACTAGTATAAAAAGAGTTAGGAGTTTGATTTCCTAAATCGGTGTTGGGGTTGTTTGGAAGTTGATTTGAAAGGCACTCTTGGGTCATGTCTAGCATATCATAACTCTCAGGAATGAGTTAGGAATAGTGAAGAGTTATAATTCACATTGGGAGGATTCGAGAGAAGTTGAAATCTAGGATGTTGAGTGGTCTAAGTTGCATAGACACTCACTGCAGATTCAAGATCTTGTTTGACTAAACTTTGTTGTTGGGTTGCAGACACCTCATTGTAGAAAATATCTTCACTTGTTGAAGAATAGTAGGTTCACTTGTGTGAAGAATAGGCATTTCTTGGAGTGTTTCATTATTGGTCTAAGAAGTGGCTCACACACACAACTTTGAGGCTTCTTGCTGTGAATCTCTGCATTAAGTGGTATCAGAGCCACTAAGGCCCTGATTTGGAAAAGAAGACAATATGTCTGATAGAGGAGAAGATTAGGAGAGAGAGATCCCTTTGAGGATCACCAATGTCAAATTGGAAAAATTGGTGAAGGAGCAGATGGCTGAAAGTTGAGTAGTTAGATAGGATAACAGAGCCATGAAAAGGGAGATAGATAAAATTAAAACCAAAGCCAAGAAGGGATATAATGAAGAATCTAAAGAGGAAGAAGAAGAAGTATCAGATGAAGACAACATCCATGTAGATCAGAGACCCCTCTTGGCAGCACTTGAAAGGGTTAGAAAGAAAGGTGAGGTAGAGCTACCTATTTTTTAAGGGAAACTAGACTCAGATGAATGCATAGACTAGTTGGAAGCATTGGATAGTTATTTCAAATGTGAAGAAATCCCTACTAACCAAAGGATCAGGATTTCTAAAGCAAAACTCAAAGGCCCTACCTTGAGTTGGTGGAACTTCTTGCAAGGAGAAAGGGTGGATGAAGGCAAGGAGAAGATTTCTACATGGAAGAGAATGAGGATAGAAATTAGGAAGCAGTTTGTGCCTAAAGACTATGAGGTGATATCCATCAGAGATTGCAGAATCTAAAATGGTAGGACATGGATGTAAGTACTTACACTCAAGAGCTTCATAACTTGACTCTTAGGGATAAAGTTTATGAAACTAATAAGAAAAAGTTAGCAAGATATGTGAATGGTTTAAAATATAGCATTTGGGATGAATTGACCCTAATCACCTTGGGATCAGTACATCAATGCTATAACTTGGCCCTCAAAATTGAAGATAAACATGAGTGGAGAGGTGAGTAGCAGGGTAGAGGAAGAGGAAATAGCCAAAGAGGAAGGGGTAGGTTCATAAGTAGAGGCCCTTCTCCTAACCATCAAGGAGAAAATAGAAACCAAATAAATGAATCTGGAGCAGGTCACAAAGGTTCTTCTAGATGAAGGAGACCACATGGAGGAGGAAGGTCTGGTGGTAGAGGAACAAGTGTCTTGATAGGAAGGTGTTTTTCCTATAATCAAATGGGACATTAGTCTTTCAGATGCCCTGAGAAAGCTAGCCAGCATCAAGGGGACAGAAGATTGCAATTAGCCCAAGATGAGGACTATCAAAGTACCTCTTCATACCACACCACAGCTTCTTCTTCTAATCAATCTAGACTAGAATTTGGAGTGTGCTTGATGTTCAATCAATCACACCTAATGCCACCTAACCAAGAGCACCCCCAAAGGAAAGCTATCTTCAAAATCGCCTCCAAGGTAAGAGGGAAGTTATGTAAAGTAATAGTAGATTCTGATTCTATTGAAAACTTAGCATCAGTTGAAATGGTGGATAAACTTGGCTTAAAATGAATACCACACCCTAGGCCTTATAAAGTCTCTTGGTTAAGCAAAGAACAACAAACTATAATTAGTGAACAATGTTGGGTAGATTTTTAGATTGGGGAATATAGAGACAAAGTTAGTTGTGATATTGTAACCATGGATGCTTGTCATCTCCTTTTAGGGAGACCTTGGCAATTTGACACCAAGGCCCATCATGATGGGGAAGAAAATGTCTACACCTTAACCAAGGGTGAAGACATTTATACCATGACACCACTGTTAGAAGATAGCAAGGATAAAGCTATAAATAACATTATTTTGATGGTTGGGGAGAAATAATTTTTGAAAGGTCTTAAGGAAGACAAGGTACCCTATTCTTCCTTAGTGGTCAGGCCTAAGGAAATAAAAACTAGAAAGGAAGTAGAAGCTAAGGAAGCCTTGAAGAGTGTTGGTCCTAAAGAAGTAGCAGACCTACTGAACTAGTATGAAGGTATCGTTGCAGACAGTGAGAAGGATACTATACCACCCATTAGAGAAATAAGTCATTTCATAGACCTTGTACCCAATTCAAACTTTCCAAATCGAGCTACTTATAAGCTTACTCCAGAACAAAATAAAGAAATGGCTAGGAAAATACAAGAGTTACTTGAAAAAGGTTTTATAAGAAAGAGCATAAGCCCTTGTGCAGTCCCAACAGTCCTTGCACCTAAGAAGGAAGGGACTTGGAGGTTGTGCACTGACTCAAGGGAAATCAATAAAATAACCATAAGATACAGATTCCCAATGCCTAGAATGGAGGATCTAATGGACTATTTAGGTGGAGCCTAGTACTTTTCCAAGGTTGATCTCAAAAGTGGATATCATCAAATTAGGATCAAAGAGGGGGATGAGTGGAAAACAGCTTTCAAAATAAATGAAGGGTTGTTTGAGTGGGTTTTCATGCCTTTTGGGTTGTCCAATGCCCCAAGTACCTTTATGCAACTAATGAATGAAGTCTTAAAACCTTTCATTCACAAATTTGTAGTTGTCTATTTGGATGATATATTGATTTTCAATAATGATGGGGCAAAACATCTTCATCATATTGATATGGTACTCAAAAGACTTCATGAAGAGGGTTTGAAGTTAAACATTGACAAATGTTCTTTCTTGCAGGGTGAACTAATTTTCTTGGGGTTTTTGATCTCTAAAGATAGGTTGATAATGGATCCATCTAAGGTTGATGCTATCATCAATTGGCCCACTCCCACTTCAACAACAGAGGTAAAAAGCTTTCATGGGCTATGTAGTTTTTATAGAAAGTTCATAAGGAACTTTAGTGGTATTTGTACACCTATGATTAACACCATCAAAGGGGGTAGGAAGTGTGTTTTTGTCTAGACCAAATAATCCAATGATTCTTTTGAACTTTTGAAAAAGAAAATAGCAACACAACTAGTCCTAACCCTCCCTAATTTTCACAAGGTATTTGTGGTAGAATGCGATGCTAGCAACAAAGCCATTGGGGGAGTCCTCATTCAAGAAGGGAGACCTATAGTATTCTTTAGAAAAAAATTGAACGAAGCCAAAAAAAAATATTCTACCTATGACTTGGAGCTCTATCTATGGTCCAATCCCTTAGAAAATGGAGACATTGCCTACTGCCACAAGAGTTTATTGTTTTCACAGATAATCATGCTTTGAGTTTCCTTAATAGGAAATAAAAACTTCATCATAGACATGTAAAGTGGATGGAATTTTCACAATCCTATACCTTTAGTACCAAACATAAGAAGGGAGTTTCAAACAAGGTTGTAGATGCCCTAAGTAGGAGGAATTTGACTATTCAGCCCATCACCTTGGAGAATGCAGGGATCTCAAGTATCAAAGGGTTATATGCATCTGATGAAGACTTCAAAGACATCTATCAGATTTGCATGGAAATGTCTGACAGGTATCATACTAAATTTTTTGAATATTTGATTCAAGATGGATATTTTTTTAAAGGTGGTTTACTTTGTGTGCCTAAAAGTTTGGTAAGGGAAAATATCATCAAGGAAAAACATTGTGGGATTTTGGCAAGACACTTTGGCTTAGACAAGACACTGGAATCAGTAAGGAGATTTTATTTTTGGCCAAAGTTGCAGACTAAAGTTAGAAGGTTTATGGAGCCATGTCTGGTTTGTCAAATGGCTAAGGGTCACACTTCAAATGCTGGTCTTTATACCCCACTACCTATTCCATCTAATCCATGGGATTCCATTAGTATGGATTTTTTCCTTGGCCTTCCTAGAACACAATTTGGTTTTGATAGCATCTTTGTGGTTGTTGACCGGTTTTCAAAAATGGCACACTTCATACCATGTAAAACTACACATGATGCATCACATATAGTAGGCCTATTCTTCCAAGAGGTTGTTAGGTTGCATGGTCTGCCAAGGTCCATAATTTATGATCAGGATCCTAAGTTTCTTGGCCATTTTTGGCAAACTTTGTTGAAGAAACTAGGTTCTGATGTATGTCTTTCCTTTGCATACCATCCTCATTTTGATGGTCAAACTGAAGTAAAAAATAGTTCCTTGGGCAACCTTCTTAGATGTCCAACTCAAGAACATGGCACTAGTTGCGATACCATCTTGGCTCAAGTAGAATTTGCCTTCAATGATTCAGTCAATAGAAGTACTGGGAAGACACCCTTTGAAATCATTTATGGCAGCCATCCTAGAGGTTTGTTGGAGCTCTAAGATATTGGGGACATAGAAAAGCCTAGTGCTTTGGCAGATGACTTTGTGACATTCATGAAGGATATAAATGACCAGGTGAAGGCTAGACTCAAGTCTACAACAAAAAAATATAAAGCACATGCTAATAAGAAAAGGAGGGACCTACAATTCTAGGTTGGAGATCTGGTAATGGCTCATTTAAGGAAGGAGAGGATGCCAAAAGAAAAGTACACTAAAATACTGATGAAAAAGGTTGGCCCATGCAAGATACTCAAGAAATGTGGTCCTAATGCTTACAAATTGGATCTTCCACCACATATTGGTCTCTCTCCTATCTTTAATGTATCTAATTTATATCCTTTCAAAGGTTCTTTAGATGATATTTTGGTTGCAGGAACTACTAACCCTCCACAAGTGGAACCTAGTCTAGCAATACTTCCATTGGAGATTGAATGCATTCTTGAAAAGAGGATAGCTAAGCAGACCAAAAGAGACACTTACTATGAATTCTTGGTTTAGTGGAAGGGCAGGCCTGTGGAAGATGCCACTTGGATGACAAAGCCAGATTTGTAGAAGGCAGGCTACAATATTCCTAATAATCAACTCAAGAAGACTTGAGTTCTTCTTTTCTCCTCGGTAGCATGGTGCAGGGCACCTCCACACTGTAGGCTATCTGATCTTAGATGTTTCTAGACTTTTTTTTTATTTTGGGTTGTAATAAGGATGTGTTCTGTTCAAACCATCCATTGCCTATGTAATGGTCAGATGTGGGAACAACTGTCTCTTGGTATTATTATAAACCTAAGAATTCTTAGTTCTCAAAAAAGACCTAAGTCTAATTCTAAATTACTGTTAGTGTCTTGTTTAGGAATTTTTGGTTTTACAATTTAGTTCTCTATCATATGAGATGGTTGATATGATAAACTTAAGAACCGAGAAGGTTATTATATGTCATATGAGATTGGAAAGTTTTCAAAGACAACTTTCACATTTTGTAAATGTTGCTAAGCAACATGTTGACTGTAACCGGCAAGAAAATAGTTCAACAATCATAACCAACCTTTCGGTGGTTATGACTATTGCATCACTTCTATTTAGAAGTGGGAAAGCAGAACCCAAGACAGAGGAGATTGGGTAGGAGTTGCAGTAATAAAATTGGAAATTTTGGGAATATCTCTGCTTTGCTAATTACTGGTTACGTTACTGTCATATTTACTTCCTTTGTATTGAATCGAAAGAAGCATGGACTGTGGAGAAGTTTTTTCAATAAGTCTTGAAGTTTAAGGTAATACCCGCAGTCTTGTCTTTGTTGAAATAATCTTTTATATCTCCTTGTAAATAACTAATAGATGATTGAATCAATAGCAAGGTGTAGGAAAATTAAGTTTGTTTGAGGTTTTACTGCTCCAGTTGTCTAATTTTAAGTGTTCATCAGTCCAAACACAAAATTGTAAACTGGTTTTCCAAAATGTTATGGATCTTACATTCCCGCTGATGAAATTGAACATACTCATGGGGAATGTAAGATCTTTTTCTAAATGTCATATGCCTTCCAAATCCCAAACCAATGACTACACACCCACACATATTGAACTGATGCCCTAGGCTAATTGCCGATCATAGATTTAGCTAGTGAGATAGGGAAGTTGGTATTAGATCCCGTGATAGGTGGATGGGACTGAGATTTTGATGGATTCTTATCCCTTGAAATTAGAATGAATTTCTCAAAGCCTAGTTTTGGCCGCACGACCCCATTTTTGAAGTCCTACGTCGAGCCCTAGCCTAAGCTAGCCACTTAGTCTGGAGAGTCTGGTGTAGGATAACAAAATGTTGGAGTGGAAACACAAAGGGGAATGAGATAAGGAGAACCAGTCATTAGAGTTTGACCGGGATTCTATCAATCTAAAACTTGTTGGAGGAAATGACATCAGACCAGTATAAAAGGAGTTGGGAGTCTGATTCCCTAAATTAGTGTTGGGGTTGTTTGGAAGTTAATTTGAAAGGCACTCTTGGGTCATGCCTGGCATATCTTGACTCTCAGGAATGAGTTAGGAACAATGAAGAGTTATAATTCACATTTGGAGGATTCAAGAGAAGTTGAAATCTAGGATGTTGAGTGCTCTAAGTTGCATAGACACTCACTATAGATTCAAGATCTTGTTTGACTAAACTTTTCTGTTGGGTTGAAGACACCTCACTATAGCAAATATCTTCACTCGTTGAAGAACAGTAGGTTCACTTGTGTGAAGAATAGGAATTTCTTGGAGTGTTTCATTATTGGTGTAAGAAGTGGCTCACACACACAACTTTGAGGCTTCTTGTTGTGAATCTTTGCATTAAGAAATAAAATAAAAAGCAAGATTCTAACAATAATAGAGGAAGAGGAAGAGGAAGAGATGGAAGAGGCCATAGAGGAGGTTTTGGGGGAAGGAGCCAAGAGCCAAAGACCTAAGGAGAGACCAATTTTATAGAGAAACATGAGAGTGGTTCAAGTAGAGGGAGTTACAATAGAGGTAGAAGCTCATACAATAGTGGAAGAGGAAGAAACAATGGTCAAGGAAGAGGGTCATATTTTTCCAAAATGAAGTGCTACCATTGCAACCAGTTAGGACATCTAGCTTATAGGTGTCCAGAGAAAGGATCTACATCACATGACAATAAGAGAAGGGTCAACTATGCCAAGAAGAGGCATATTGTATCAAGCAAGCAGAAGTACCCTTAGAATTAGAAGGGGAAATTTTGATGATTAGGAGAACACTTATCAAAGAGCCTATCCGAGAAGAACCTAGCCAGAGGAGAGCATTATTCAGAGTAAAATATAAAATCTTGGGGAAAGTGTGCAAGGTCATTATTGACTTAGGGTCTATTGACAATATTGTGTCAAAGGAGGTAGTGAGAAAGCTCAAACTTCAAAGGATTCCTCACAATAATCTTTATAGGGTCACCTGGTTAAACAAGGGGAAACATGTCCTAGTCAATGAGAAAGCATGGGTGGAGTTCACCATTGGGAGATACAAGGATAGAGTACTATGTGATGTCGTTAAAATGGATGCATGTCATCTCCTATTGGAGAGACCTTGGCAATTTGACAAAGAAGCAATACATGATGGGGCCAAGAATGCATATTCCCTCAAGAAGGATGGAACTACATTCAAGATAAAGTCTTTGTTGGAAGAGGGGGAAGTGAAGTTAGTGGTACCTAATGTTCTTTTGGTCAGCAAGAAGGAGTTCTTAAGGACTCTAGAAGAAGGTGATGGTGTGAGGTTTTCTCTAGTACTAAAGCCCAAGGAAGATCAAGTAGAGAAGAAGGTGGAGTTACCCATAGAATTCCATGACATGTTGAGTCAATTCCAAGCAATAGTAAGTGATGATCAACCAGATACCCTACCACCAAAGAGGACCATTAGCCATCAAATAGATTTTATCCCAAGGGCTACCCTTCCCAACAAGGTTTCCTATAAGATGACCCCTCAATAGAATGAGGAGATTTCCAAACAAATCCAAGAGCTCCTAAACCAAGGGTTGATTAGGAAAAGTATAAAACCATGTGCAATCCCCATTGTTTTATCTCCCAAGAAGGGTGGTACTTGGAGGTTGTGTACTAATTCAAGGGCCATAAAATGAATAACCATTAGGTATAGGTTCCCCATTCCTAGAATAGAAGACCTAATGGATTGTTTGGGGGAGGCCAAGTATTTTAGCAAGATTGACCTCAAGAGTGATTACCACCAAATCAAAATCAAGGAGGGGGATGAGTGGAAAATCACCTTTAAGACCACAGAGAGGTTATATGAATGACTTGTTATGTCATTTGGGCTCTCTAATTCCCCAAGAAAATTCATGAGGTTAATGAACAAAGTGTTGAAGGACTTCATTGGTAAGTTTGTGGTGGATGACATACTAATCTATAGTAAGACAAAAGAAGAAGACCTTAGGCACTTGCAAGTTGTGTTTAAAAAGTTACATGAATAAAGACTAATGATAAACTTGAATAAGTGTGAATTTATGAAGTAGGAGTTGATATACCTTAGTTTTGTGTTATCCCATGGTAACCTAAAGATGGATCCGAGCAAGGTGGAGGCCATCATGAACTGGTCCACTCTTAGGATTTCCAAAAAGCTGAGGAGATGATGCAGTCAAGGTTGGAGGATCTAATTAAGGACTATCCAAAATTGCAGTCAAAAACACACAATGTGGAATAACACAACAAGATAAGCTTCAAAAAAAATTTCCATTCAACATACTCGGTTGTAAGGCCTTACAGGTTAGGGACATTTTCAATCAATTACAACAATAATTCTGCAACTCCTAGCTAGTCCAACTCTACAACACATCAACAACTAGTCGAAGCACAAAGGCATATCTAAACTTGAGCTTGCAAGCCACCAAGAAATCTCCTTGTCTCCAAGAAAGAAAACCACTAGCTCTGCTACACAAATATCAAAGAACAATCTGATCTTGAAGATCTCACAGGATCCAAATACTATCTTCTCATACTAGCTTTCTTATGTCTGAATCTCACTCCCCCCAAAACAACTACCCAAACACTCCTTAAATACATTTCCTCAACCACAAGTCAGCTGGAAGAAAAAATTAACTCCTAAGCCAAGTCGACTTGTACTACAAACAAATATTAAATGCAACAACAATTGGCTCACAAATAGCCTTACAATTATTTAATTCTCCATGTCAGCCACTAGATCTACCTAGGAGAATACAACATAAGCTACCAACATTAAATACACGAAGTCGACCAACCAAAACTCCAAGAACTCCAGTCGGGAAGCTAGAACTACCAAACACTAGTAAAACATCTGAGCATGCTAGGCATCATTGAGCAAGTACATCAATCAAGCACCACAAGCATCACCAAGCACAAGTTCCACTAAGTGCTAGAGTTTACTGAGTTCCTTCAGCGACCAAGCTTCCTTCAATAATTGAGATTGTCGGTTAAAGCTACAACCAAGCAGCACATAATCACCTCAACACACCACCATGCAATTTTTTTGATTACCCAAGAATTCCCCTACATCAGGAAATTTCATGGATTGGCTCAATATTATAGAAAGTTCATCAAACAATTTAGTGTTATATGTGCACCCATGCTAGTTACCATCACGGGTGAAATGAAGGTTAGATTTCAGTGGAATGACCAAGAAAACTAGGGTTTTGAGGAGTTGAAGAGAAGGATAGCTACTCAACCCATCCTATTTCTCCCAAGTTTTGAGAGACTCTTCACTTTGTAATGTGATTCTAGTAACCTTTCTATTGGGGTTGTCTTAAGCCATGAGGGAAGTCCAATTTCCTTCCATAGTGAAAAGCTCAGTGATGCTAAGAGGAAGTATTCTTCCTATGACTTGGAGTTGTATGCTCTAGTCCAAGCCTTAAGGAAGTGGAGACATTATCTCCTTCCTAAGGAATTTTTGGTCTACACAGATAATCAGGCCCTTAGCTTCCTCAACTCCCAAGATAAGCTCAATTAAAAACATATGAAGTGGGTGGAGTATATGAAAGCATATACATTCTGCATCAAACACAAGAAGGGACAATAGAACAAGGTGGTAGATGCACTCAGTAGGAGGCTCATAACAATTGTACAAGAAGTTTAGTTGAAAAGTATTGGGATTGATAGCTTCAAGGATTTTTACTTAGAAGATGGAAACTTTGCAGAGGCTTATAAGGTGTGTAAGGAACACCAAAATCACTTTCATAGTGAATTATCAGAGTATACCCTATAGAATGAGTTGTTGTTCAAAGGAGGTCAACTTTGTGTGCCAAAGGGATCCATGAGGGAGAACTTGATTAAAGAGAAACATAATGGAGCCCTTAGTGGACACTTTAGAGTCAATAAGACTAAAGAACTAGTGCAGAGGTATTACTTTTGGCCAAAAATGAATCAAGATATCCAGAGGTATGTGGAATGTTGCATTTTTTTTCAAAAAGCTAAAGGCACATCCTCCAATGCAATGCTTTATCAACCTCTACCCATTCCAAAAAGACCATGGGAGTGTTGAAGTATGGATTTTATAGTTGTCTTGCCAAGGAAAAACCAAGGATTTGATAGTATCTATGGCATAGTGGACAAGTTCGATAAGATGGCCCACTTTGTACCTTGCAAGACCATTCATGATGCCACTCAAATAGCTCAGTTATTCTTCAAGGAAGTTGTAAGAATACATGGCCTACCTCTTAGCATAGTGTTAGATAGGTACTCAAAGTTCATCAGCCATTTTTGGAAGACACTGTGGCATAAACTAGGCACAAATCTATCATTTGGGTTTTCATACCATCCTCAAATTGATGGTCAAACTGAAGTAGTCAATAAGACCCTAGGTAACCTTTTGAGGTTCCTCACAAAGGAGTATGGCCAGACTTGGGACCAAATCTTAGCCTAAGCAGAGTATGCCTACAATGACACAGTCAATTGGACCATAGGAAAGAGTCCATTTGAGGTGGTGCATGGCCTACACCCAAAGGGTGTTATTGAACTTAGAGATTTTGGAGAAAGGTCTGCAAGAAGTGGTTATGAAAAGGACATTTCTCTCTCCATGAAGGAAGTCCATGATTTAATTAAGAAATCCCTCATTGAGAACACTAAAAAGATCATGCTCAAAGTGGATGAGAAAAATAAGGATCTCCAATTATAGGTGGGAGATCTTGTCATGGTACATCTGAATAAGTAGAGGTTATAGAAGGGAGTGCCCAACAAGTTGTAGATGAGAAGGTTGGTGCCTTGTGCCATCCTGGCCAAATATGGAAACAATGCTTACAAGGTGGATCTCCTAGAACATGTATAGGATTGTCTCATATCTTCAATTTTGTAGATTTAGTATTTTATAAAGGACCAATCCCAAATGCAGAGCACAACCACATAGAGGTCATCAATGAGGTAGGAGAGCTTCAACTACCCCCCACAGAGAAGCCTAAGGCAGAGAAGATTCTATGATCAAGGGTTGGTAAGAAGAACAGACGTAAAATTTATTGGGAACACTTCATTAAGTGGAAAGGAAAAGAGGATGCAGATGAAACACATGGGTATAGGAGACTGAATTCTAGAAGTTGGGACTAGATCCTAGCTTGATCACCCTGGTGGTGACTTGACTTCTTTTTGTTTGGGAGAATGGTGCATGAGCACCTAGGATTTTGTCCAAGGTCCAAGCTCTTTTTGGCTTGTACTAACCCTAGCTAGTTCAAGGTTAGTTAGGGGTTCTAATAAGAATCCATTTGGTGTATTTAGTTGGTCTAGATTTGGCTTAATCCAATCTAGTACCTTGGTTAGGTCCAAGAGTCATTTAGATGTCTTTAGGAGAAATTTTGGCTTGGTATTGGGATTTGATCCAAATGGTCTTTTTATGTTAGAAAAAGGTTAAAATAAGGTAAAAAGGGCCTTCCCTATGTTTATTAACCATTTGGTAAGTTTTAGGGGTCATTGGAATTAGTTTGAGCAATTTTGACAAAAGTTGTCAAAACGTTGTCATGACAACTTTTGCAACTTTATAAAGTTGCATGACAAATTTTGTCTCAATGGAGACAAGAAGGGTTTTTATGGAATGGTCAGTGTCCTAACCACTTGTCCATGTCAGGGCAAGCTATTTAAGCTCTCTTTATCCCAAATCTCAAGGTTGGTTGATTTAGGAAGTTTTTGAAAGTTGTGATCAAGAGCATTGTTCCTGGTTGTGTGCATAATCAATTAGTTATTGAAATCAATGCAAAGAGTAACTATGGATTAAACCCCAAGATTTAGCATTGGATTTTGATCTAATATTAGTTTTTTTTTCATTTTCCTAGACTAGCATTTCTTTTTTGCATTTCCATTTCTAGTTTTGCTTTTGTTTTGTAAGTTAACTAGTCACTGGTTATCCAGGACTAAGATGTGCTTTCATGGCTCCCACATGAAACCCTAAAATGAATTCATTATGGGGCTTAGAGAAATGTTAAGGGAGCCCATGTATAGTGCACATACCAAAGAAGGAGGCCTAGAAGTTGATATGGCCAAGAATGCAAGCAAGCCCTAGGCGAGAACAGTGAACCCAATTAGGAGCTTGCAGTTGAGATAGCATGTGTAAGGGAAGGGGTTCAATGGTGGAGCCAAGACTAGGAGCATCAACAGAGTCTTTAGACTCATACAAAGACTCACCAAGAAGATTGGAGTCTGAATAATCCATTTAAGGGATGGGCATGTGTAGGATCATGGTATGACAAAAAGTGGTGATGTGAAAAACAAGTCCCGATTGATAGACTCTTTAAAAAACAACTATAACTCTCAAACAATATAAAAATTTTGAAATCTGAAATATACATCACATTCTATGCTTCACCTAATACTATAATAATAAACAATTCCTTCAATTTATTGAAATTTAGACTAAGTTAAGGTGGTCAGACACGAGAGTTTTTATATTCAGGAAAATTTGTAGCAGAAAAATCATAATTAATTATTTACTTGGAAAAAAATATAAAAAAATATACATCACATCCATACATGAATCTAATACTTTTATCTAGAATCTTATAAAAAATATTATCATATGATTTTTTTTAATGTGGTCAGACATACACCTACTTGTTATCATTATAGTCCTGATTGATAGACTTATTGAAAAATAGCTATAACTTTCAAACTATATAACATTTTTGAAATCTAAAACATGTGTCGTATTCTATGCTTTTCCTACTACAAGAAAAATAAAAATAAAAATTTAGTTTGATAAATTTTAGACTAAGTTAACGTGGTCAGACACGAGAGTTTTTGTATTCTAGAAAAGTTGTAGAAGAAAATTCATAATTAATTATTTACTTGGAAAAAAATTACAAAAAAATATGTGTCACATCTGGACATGAGTCTACTACTTATATCTAAAATCCTGTAAAAAAAATTATCATTTGATTGTGTTTAAGGTGGTTAGGCATACACCTACTTCTTATTTTTTTCCTGAGATTTTCGTACCACTACATTAAAATTTGAAATTTTCAACATATAGAATGATTTTTTTTTTAAAAGGCCTAGTATCTTAGAAACTAAATTTAATTTTCTACAAATTCTCTTCTTACATGTTTTTGATATAATATTTATAACTATTCAAATTTTTATGTCAACTTGCCTAAACCTGATTTTCTGAATTTTCATTGCCACTTAAGGGCCTAGTTTGGCATACCATGATCCTACACATACTCGGATCCTTGAAGACCAAGAAGTTTGACTGGTCCATGAAACTCAATTAGCCCTAGTGTTCCTTAAATATAGGAAGGGAATGTACAGATAGAGTGAGCATGGGAGACCTACAAAATATTTTACAACTCCCAAAAAGGTGTCAGAATCTAGAATTAGTTTTGAGGGTTGTTCAAAAAAATTTCTTTCAAATAGCCTAAAACCAATCTAGGAGACCTAGTAGAGGACTATTAGGCCTAATAGGCCTATTTGGACAAAAAGTGGAGATCGATAACTTTGATATGGTTTCCTTTGGAAATTTGAATCGGGATGAGATTAGAGAGATTGAAAAAAGACCTAATAACACCTGCAAAATGTGTTACCAAGTCCATTGAGGAGACCTATGGTAGCCTTTAGAGTGAAGCTAAAGGAGTTCGAGTGATGGAGACTATTTGATGGTAGATACCCTAGTTAATCTCAATTGAATGTCACCATGAATAGGGGCATTAAGTGAGTCCTAAACCTAGTTGGAGGGGACTTGAGGGATCCTAGGAGTGAAGGGGGTCTCTATGGTGGGGAGTTTGAAGGATTCCAACCAAGATTGAGCAAGCACTCTAGGTAGTATCTATCACTTTTCAATATTTTCTAAGTTTGAATTTTCACGTTGGTTTATCTATTTTATTAGCTTTATTTTAAACCCGGTTAGGGTTTTATATAGACTAATACAGTTAGATGAACAAGGCATGTTGGCAAGCTAGTGCATGTCATGATACTTCTTGTGAGTTAATATGTGATGGTTGTTGCGTTGCATTTCAGGTTGAGTGTTTAGTGTGTAACCTTAATTGTTGATTATATGTGCTTTAAAAATAAATTTGTTGTGTGTGTTTTGCCCTATTTTTTGGGCATGACAAACGTGTTCATGTGATTGTTGATGTCATCTATGGCATGTTTTCTAGTATGGAAGTATTTGGAAGTTGACAAGCAAGAGTAACATGTAGATGATTAATTTATGATTGAGTTCTTAATGGAGTCGACCTTGGGTGAATTATAATTGTTGTAACATAATCAAGAATGACTTGTGTTTCATCACGTTAGATAATGTAGTTGTTTGTTATGTAATGAGGTCCTATAATGGCCAACCTGTAGATGAATTATTATTCATAACTTGTATATAAGGGAGGGCTTCTTCCTTGATATGATCTATGGATTGTGACGGTAATATGAGAGTTGAAGGTTGTGAGATCTGCTTCTAACAAAGAAAAAGATTGTGCATCTAGACACATGGATTGGATTGTCCTAACATGAAATTAACCTATATGATAAAGTATATTCAGTAAAGGATTGAAGGTGCATGTAACCTTCTGATTGTATTTGGGCTTGTGGCCAGTTGTAATACCCCTAATAGGGTTTGAGACTCCTAACAGGGTTTATCCTTTAACAAGAACCTGTCTATTGTATTAATCAGCTCCTAATGGGGCTATAACTCCTAACAGGGTTTCATTCATATAGTGTTGATATTTGGGGGTGTCATCCCCACTGGGATTTTTTCCTTAACATAGTTTTCCTTGAGAAAAAATCTTGGTGTCACTTTTTTTCAATGATGAGATATGGTTTTGCATAAGATTATATTTAGTGTTGAGTTTGATAAAATTGTTAACAACTTATTCACCCCCCACCACACCCCCCCCCCCCTCTCAGTTGCTTGAGACATTATTATCCTAACACTTCCCACGTACATAATCATGATAGTAAATGAAAATATATCCTTGGACAAATGACTCGGTTGACAAATGTAAATAATTACACCATTTAGATCACTTACAAATACAAAAATTGGCACTAATTAATCTTTTTCAATTATTTAACATTGTATACTTACCAAGGAAATATATAAGAACCCTAATTTTGAACAGAAAATACAAATAAAATATTTTGATCTTAGAGCATATCCCTTGACTCCAACCCTTGCAAGGGAAATTAACCAATATCTAGAAAAATTACTTAGAGGTCTTATTCTTGGAAATATTCATCTCGTGATCATATCACCTAGCCCAATACCTATTCCTTTTTATCCAATGTGTAACATGGGAATTTTTAGTAATACATATTAAACTTCTTGCATGGAGAAGCTCATTAGGAAGTTGAACACTTTTCAACCTCTACACTCAGAGTGAAGAAGAGTATTTATAAGTGATTTCTTGAAAGCCATGGGTTTTCAACCTCTGCAAAAGTTTCCACCTAATTATGTGTGGCATTCTAAGATTGTTTATTTATTGTTGAAATTTACTTATAGTTATCATGAGGATTGAGAGTTGCTTCTAGTGAATTAATTTATATATTACTAATATGGTCAACATTGGCATTAGGCTTGTTTCTTTCATTTGTTACATTATAATTATATGTTTAAATACCAAGCATTTTCAACTCCCTTACCATTTTAGCAATAGGATTTGATGCTAGAATAGATCTATGGGTTATAAATGGGAAATAATTGTTTTTGTGAAATTATACATTGACATGTCAAAAGTCAGCATTTGGAATATTGATCTAAAAAATCATTAGACATTATGATTGTAACTAATTTGAACATGATGAGTATCAAGCAACATACTCAGAAGAAAGGCTCCTTCTTGAACATGCTAAAGGAAAAAATTAACAAAGGAATGAGGTTAAGGCCCCTTCTCTTTAGTCTTTGACTCTCTATATTTTGGGGGTATTGGTGGTTCTTTTCTTCTTCTTTTTTCTTTATTGGTTCTTTAGTCTGTCTATTGATGTTTTTTTTTGCAAGTTAAATTCACACCTGGTGTTCATTCTCTGTTGGTTTTCTATTTTGCCTTGATGTAAGGGTTTGGGCCCCCTCTTAATTGTCTTAATTAGAACTAATTTGAGTATCAATGAATTCTTTCCAATCTTTCAAAAGATCCTTTCACTTGGAGACTTACTTTTGTAGATAAGAAGAATAGAACTTGTATGGTTCAAGAAAATTTGTCTTACCTCAGGTAGAGGCTAGTTGGTTTAGAAATGACAATTAAGGAAAGGGCATGTGTACAAACTTAGCCTAAATAAGGACCATGAGATATGGTTGGTTAGAAAGTATCAAATATTAGGTCTTAAAGAAAAAGGAAAAGAAATATCTATGGACATAACAAGGTTCATGTCTTAAAATGACACCCACATGGTTTTCCTTAACAGAACAAAATCCTCAATCATGGTTTCTAAGCAACATCTAATCTAATATTTTGTTAGCCCAAAAAAATTTCATCCAATTTTGAAATATATTTATTATCAATATCATTTTGAAAAACGTATGATATT
Source organism: Chamaecyparis obtusa (assembly GCA_027943335.1). Taxonomy (NCBI): domain Eukaryota; kingdom Viridiplantae; phylum Streptophyta; class Pinopsida; order Cupressales; family Cupressaceae; genus Chamaecyparis; species Chamaecyparis obtusa. The sequence goes on from BSBK01004654.1 coordinate 182,919, forward strand.
TTAATATAAATCATTATATCTTTTAGCATGAATTATAAATATTGAAGTTCATAACACCACATTATGGAAAATGTCAAAATTCTTATATGATAAAATATTTCAAATAAGAACTTCCAAATATTTTGATTAAAAATATCATGTTGTCTCGTAAGATCTCTCTCCTTGTAATCCTTATTCAAGATTCTCCTATCAATTTGAATTGGTTGATAAAAGAAATATATCTTCCTATTAAGATTTTCTATGAAAATTCAAGTGTGTAGTTTTTTTATTCAAACCCATTTACTCATGTTCATTGACTCATGTTTTATGAGTAGTGGTTAATAGAAACACATCCCTCATGAGAATAAATGGTACACATAGCACTCATTGCATCTAGGTAATGCTCAACAAGGTGAGGCATTGGGCTTTCTAAGGAGGTCACCAACCAAGTACTGCTCCAACTCAGGGGATCTTAACCATGTCATTTTTCCCAAGGTTAAGCCCACTTAGCTTGCTACCCCATTTGCAAGCTACACAATTGAACCCTAATAGAAATATCATAATTTGACTTGCTTTAACAAATTTCTCCACTTATCAATATATCTTCTTACAAATATTTACACTTACCAAAAAAAAGTTTCGGCTATCTCACTCTAAAAGGCGAATGATACACTATCATTTTTAATGGTTTTTCTTATCTTAATATAAATTATCCTATAAAACTTCGTAAAAAAATAGAGAACAGCATTGTCGTGAGCTCCTTATGCCATATTTCTGGTAGTCATGTTGACCGTACACCATTGTTGAATTTTTCTTATTACACTTTCCAAAAACAAATTTAGTTTCGACTATCTCATTCTAAAAAATGAATTATACACTATCACTTTCAATAGATTTTTCTATCTTAATATAGATTATGTTATAAAACTTTTAAAATGTAGAAAACGGCATTATGGCTAACTTATTATACAGAATTTCTGACAGTCATGTTCGCCATACACCATCGTTTAGTTTTTTTTTTAAAGTACTTAAACATGGCAAGACACGGGCAATCCAATTCTTACCTACAACAGAAGCTATTTAATTCTTATTTTACGACGACCGTAGAATTGATAAATATTATGTTGAATGTAATCCTGCTGCCTTGCACGTGCCAATAAACCAGCCAAACAAACAGTACATCTATCCATTGACCAATAATTTTAATATTCTGAAGAGACACGGGCTGCTCAAACGCGTGAAATGCGTTTGAACTCCCATTCATTAGGAATCTATTTTTTTCTCTGTATTCTCGAACAGAATAGGCCCTGATTTCCTTCGTGCCTGTGTGCATACACGCTTTGTGTTTATGCTCAAGTTTCTCTAAAGTTGACCAATCTGCTGTCTACTATTCGTACTCTCAAAACTAGCAAAGCTTCTACATAATCTTCAACATCTCGCCCTTCAAACTAATACAGGAACCTTGACCGAAGCTTCTTCCCACGAAAGAAATACACCTCAATACGAAACAAAGATAAAAAGTTGCATATGGGTATACGTATAAATGTGCAGTGCATCGTAAGATAAATTCTCACTGAATAACAATGGCTGAAGACCTCTATACTTCATACTTTCGTGAGCCCGTTAATACTAACAATGATTTGCTCGATGCTGTCACACATGACTCTAGTCCCCTGCAGCGGCAATCTGACGGCAATCTAGATGAGGAAAATACACAGCAGCCCATTCTACAATCAGAGGAAGAAATTAAACGCATCAGAAGAAATCAGAGTATAATGCTTTCTGAGAAAATTCGAAGGATAAAAATGAGACAATTGTTCTCAACTTTACAGTCTCTAGTACTCCCTGTTTCGACTACCAATAAGGTAATTAATCATGGTTTCATCTCTTTTCCCTATTCTAATCACTTAATACTATTGAAATGGTTGATATAATTTTGTTGCCTTGTTGTTTATATGAGGTTCTGCGTTGTTGTTTAGAATTTAGAGGCAGAGTTCCTGCTAATATTATAAGCTTGTGGTATTTCAGGTTGAAAGATATTACATCATAGAAGAGACGATTAAATATATTCAGAGTCTCCACAATAAAATCGAGGAGCTGCAGAAGAAGAAGGCCCATTTATCGGTGATAAGAGATTCATTGATGGATCATAATTCATCAGCTATTGATAGCGAGTCCATAAGCCTTAATGTGGGTATTGAGGTTTATAACAATGAAATAGTTATAATAAGAATTGCTGCCTCTAGAATGCCTCGTTCTCTCTGGAAGATTTATGAAGTGGTTGAAGGTCATGGTTTGGAGATGGAGAGAGCAGATGTCTTCAAAGGAGAGTCGATTGTGTTTCTCTATATCCACGCCAAAGTAAGCATTGATGGCCAGAACTCATTACAAATGACCCAAATTGAACCTCGCCTGAACGCAGCTATACAAAATATTTATTAGCAATATGTTGAGGATATTCACTCTGAGCACAAAAATAGGAAAGAAATGTGGAGGCTTCCCATACATTGATTGAATGTAGAGCTTAAACGTATCCCATTCTGTGTGCAGTTTTTGCTTGAAACAGAATATTAATCACCTGTTCTATGATGTACATATGTACATACGCTAAAGCATTAAATCCCCATAAAAATAATTAGTCCGGGCACGGCTTCGCGTGAAGGATATTGTCACGTTGTCAAACACGATTTTTCAAAATAAATTTATAAATTCTCTATTGAAATTGAAAATTGCAACATTAGCAACCATACCAGGTTAATGAGAGTAAACAATAATTTGTGTTTAAGATTGCATACGTTTGCATAGAAGGTTACAAGATATTTTATCTTAATTTTGTTATAATTGTGAATTCAATTGTGATTTATTATTAGTCATCTAGTTTAGATTTGTCCATGTAGAATTGACTTAAGTTACAGGAAATTTAATTTTTGAACTTTTAAATTGAAAAGTTGTTATTAAATTTGTGCTTCCTTTTTTAATTAACCAAAAAATGAATTATTTTAAATTTCACAATAGTGTGTCATATTAAAGAACTAATTCTAATAATTTTGTTCTAAGCTAACTAAAACATGAATTATTTTAAATTTCACAATAGTGTGTCATATTGAAGGACTAACTCTAATTCATTTTAAATGTTGAGAATAGAGAGAATCTCTAGGCATACACATGTATCATAAAAAGTATCTCTTAACATCAATTCTCGTATTGACATCATAAGAAAATATTGCATGCTTGTGTGTTGTCTTTATATCTTAGTTCATCATCACTATATGAATCCCCCGAGGGGTTCAATTAAGGCTAACATGATCCTCGTCTAGAAAGTTTGCAAGTTTCTAAATGCAATTTTCACTGATATTTATATCAATGATACCAAGTCAAACAAGTCGGAATCTAAAACAAAAAGAACTAGATCCATGATGCCATGTTCTATTCCATGTATAGGTTGATTTATGTGCTTGCAAGGATGACTTTTGCTCTGACAAAAGTGAACTAAAAGATATTATAGTTAAATTCCTAACTCTACAATGATCACCTAATACGCTTTAAGTTTTTAATATCATGGTGCAGTGACTCTTGACATATATGACAATGGTATCTATATTGATTCTAGAGCTAAATACTATTAAAGTTTTAAATTTTTTATATTAACTATATTATGTTGTTGTACAAGATGTTAGTCCTAGCTTTAATTTTTTGCAAACTCTAATATATAGAAGAATATAGAATGTAATCTATAAAAGTCTTGTTAAATTTATTGTAAAATGACTATACCTCCAATTTCTTTATGTTTCTTCACATTAAATGGCATTATCTACACATCTCCATCGTCATTGGTAATAGATCACCCTCCTAAAAAAAAATTAAGCACGGATGATCAATTGAGAGGTGACTTTTTCGTACCAATTTTATCATTTAATTTTTTTTTTTAAATAGATATATTTCTTTAACAAACTAATAAAATCCATATAAAATATATTGTAGAATATAATCATAAAATATATTATAAAATAAAATTATTCTAAATATGATTCTATAAGACTCAATTCAATTTCTTACACTTTTCATCTTGGTAGGTAAAATTTAATAGAGTTGGACTAAAGATCAATCTAATGGGTTAGAGATTTCACTCAAAGATTAATTATAATTACAAGATGAAACACTCATGAGAATATGATGTAGATTCAAAATACTCTATCAATGATAATGCATCTCATAGTTCAGAAGCAGAAGAAAACTAAAGTACTTAATCCTATACACTTATTTCTTTGTGCCTTCATCACAAAGGCAATCATCAACATCTAGTCTAGAGTTGTGTGTCTGTGTATGTGTATGTGTATGTGTATGTGTATGTGTATGTGTATGTGTATGTGTATGTGTATGTGTATGTGTATGTGTATGTGTATGTGTATGTGTACAGAGTTTCATAAGAGAGATCCTTAATGAATAACAATGGATGAAAATCTATATACTTAATTACATAATGTAGATATTTGTATAGGAAACTCTATATCTTTATCCATATCTAGGTCACATCAATTGTAGGCATTGATTGCTATAACTCATTACAAATAATCCAAATGGAACAACCTCTGAACATAATTTTATAAAATAAATATTAGTAATGTGTTAAGGATATTCAATACAAGTTAAAATAGAGGAAACTAATATAAACATGTTATGTGTCAAATTTTATTTTAATAATAGTAATCACTTATTCTAAATTGTGCATGTACATATGCTATAAATGAATAAATTGAAAAAAAAATCAATTGGCTCGACAAATGAACAAGGTTGGCATGTCTGTAGATGATACAATATTATTACCTTATAAAATACACATTTTAAAAATACCAATTTATAATTTGTGAGTTGAATTTTGAAAGTTGTAATCTTTATATCCATTACTAATTTAATCAGGTTAAAGGGATGCAAGAAAAATGATTAGATATAGAACTTTGTAAGAGAAAAAAACTAAATTATAAAGTATAAGAAACAAAATTATAAAGTATAAGCTTTTTTGTCACACATTTTAGTGTTTTAATACATAATGTAATCTTACATTTTATTTATTTTAAATAAATAATTATTTTATATTTATTAATTAAAAAAGTTATTTTGATTATTATTATTATTATTATTATTATTATTATTATTATTATTATTATTATTATTATTATTATTATTATTATTATTATATATATATTATAATTGTATAATAGGAAATGGTGAGTAATGTAGATCACTCACCAATCCTATTATGGGGCACTATTAAACATTGGAATCAAAAACCTTTTCCTACAAGGTAAATTCAGTAAGTACAACCTGGTGAGTTAGGGTACTAGAACTTGGGATCTATTGTTAGATTAGGTGAAAAACTAATCTCCCAAGAACACCTACATGCATAACCCTGTCACATGGAAGAAGAAAAGAACAGAAGGCAAGAAAAATCTATGGAGGCCAAAAAGCCAGAGACATCATATGCACATTCAAAAGAACAATCTCTATTATGAACAATATTACAATATGATAATCTGATATGAAATACAAAGAGGTGAATCCTTATAAAAGGAATCACGAAACCCTAAAAAGGGAAACCCTAAGGTTGTCTTAAGCAACTAGAGTGAATAGGTGAGTTAGTAATTAGATCAAAATGATTTAATTAATAACCCAAAAGACAATTACTCTAACACCCCCCTTTAAGATAAGCTTAGGGAGAAGCAAAACCTAGGAGACTATTGCAGAAAGAAGGAAAGATGGGTCTCGGCAACAAGGCCTGATCAGGTACCCAAGTACAAGAAATCTTTGTAAAGTGGGGAAATAGAGAAAACCCAGTGGGAGAAACTCTACCCCAAAAAGAGATGAAACTAGATGAAGGAAACAAAGCCTCCAATCTAGGGAAAGTCCCAAAGAAAGGAACAAGAAAGAGCATGAAGCATCTCCGAAGCATGAAGCTGCAAACATTGTCAGAAGTAACTACTGGAACCCCCACTAAAATAGAGCATGACCAGGTAGAGAAGACAAAGTCTGAAGAGCTGATCAATCAAAGAGGTGACCTCCAAAAGTAGGAATGAATGAGTGTCTATATAGTAGATGATCCATCTCACCAAAATGCATAGGTGCCTAGCCACTACATCCTCCTAGTACATAGGAACAAAAATTGAATACGTAGATCACTCAACCGAACCAAGGAAGCAATAGAACCAACAGGTGAACCCCCCCTATAATGCTGAACAGGGAGAGGGGTGACAGAAACACTAAAATGCAATGCCAGAAACATCTGCAAGAAGAAGAATCAAGTACACCAACAGTGCAACAAAAGGACAAGCACAGGATAAAGGGCGGTGTCACAGACACACAGCATGGGCTAATGTCGTGGAAGGTACACTCACTTGACAAAAGTGGATGAGCACATAAGGAAAAACATCATAACCCCCCATGGCACTTTATAACTGAGTGAAAGTACAAACAAACACAAGGTGCTCAAAATCCTAGATATGCAGAAGCAGACACTTTATCTTAGTGCGTTTACAGAAAAAAAATTCTATAGAAGAGAAGCATATAATGCTCACAAAGCTAGAAAGAAGAGTGAGCCAGAAGAACAAAAGAAGAGATGCCAAGACCTATAGAACCCAAGTAATCCACCAGAGTGTGAAAGTGCAAAACTCAAAGGAGAGAGAACCTAGAGTAGAATCTGGATAAAAGACCCCTGCCACTAAAAAACTCACTAAACTAGCTTTTCGACGATATCTGGTTTTCCCAAAAAGGAGTCCAGATGAGCGAGATATGGCTCTCGGAAGGAAAAAAACAAATATCAAACTTTGACCAAAAAAAACACTATCAAAACAGTAGAGCCAAGAAACCTAACCTCCATAATTGGAAAGAGCTCAGAAAGAACTTTTCAATGATATAAAGAAGTCTGAAAAAGACCTCTGTATGCTCCAGATAGAGCAAAAACAGCGGTATGGGGGTAAGAAAGGCTCCAAAAAAAAGTTTTAAGCCCCTGGGCTAAAAACAAAATTAGCCCCTGGGTGCATGGCATGCGCAGGGGGCTGAGCTGGAGCTCCTGGTCACCCATGTGACCACTTCTTGTCAATAAAAGGGACCCACTGGGTGACGCGCTCAGTGGAGGAGGCGGGCGGTGGGTGGGTCGCTAGAGCAGAGCTAGGCTAGGAGGCAGTGCACGGGGTGGCAGAGGAGGGTCGGGGGGCTGCACTCGGGGTGGCTGGTGGCAGAGGAGTGGTGGTGGCACAGCGGTGGTGCCAAAAACATTAACACTAGCTGCATTATTTTATAACGCAAAAAACATTAACAAATGATTTTTTTTAATTTTTTTTCTCAGTTTCCGTGCCCGTATGGCACTGGTAACCAAAAAAAATTTGCCTTAGAGCCAAGTTGTCCAAAATGGACAAGTTCTATATGGATTATGGGGTTTTTGGGTGCTCTGAGCTCAATGGAGATGTCTGTTTGAGCCCAAAGTGACCAAAAACAAAGCCCCCATCTAAATCCACATAAAAACCTTTGAAAACCTTAAAATTCTCCTGCTTCTGAAACACTTCAACAAAACATGAACAGTGAGCAGCAAGATGGCTCTAATACCATGTTAGATTAGGTGAAAAACTAATCTCCCAAGAACACCTACATGCATAACCCTATCACATGGAAGAAGAAAAGAACAGAAGGCAAGAAAAATCTATGGAGGCCAAAAAGCCAGAGACATCATATGCACATTCAAAAGAACAATCTCTATTATGAACAATATTACAATATGATAATCTGATGTGAAATACAAAGAGGTGAATCCTTATAAAAGGAATCATGAAACCCTAAAAAGGGAAACCCTAAGGTTGGCTTAAGCAACTAAAGTGGATAGGTGAGTTAGTAATTAGATCAAAATGATTTAATTAATAACCCAAATGACTATTACTCTAACATCTATGCCTTCTAGAGTTAGATCTTCTTGATTCCAATAAGATATGTAAATCTAAAAACTAAATATGATCTATAAAGAAATAGGGATAGGAATGTGTGCACATAAAAATGAGTGAAGAAGATTGCACCTTGAAGTTGATTTTTCTGACTGTTAAAAACTCAGATTTCCCTAATTTTTAGATCTGACGATCTAGAATCTACAACTAATAAAAATGAAACTTTCTGAATTACAAAAGGATAGTGTTGACTCAAGTAAACTTAGTGCAGGACTATGTCAACCCAAGTCAACTTAGTCCTAAGACTATGAGGACCAAAGAGGAGTGGATCTGGAAAGGTCAATTGATCTATTTTTGGATCTATAGCTATACATGCACTTCTGCAACCTAAAAATCTATAAAATGTGTGTGTGGAGGGATATGTAGGGGGTTTTTCTTATTTAACCCCTCATTTTGGTGATCCGCACTTATATGGATAGTCATTAGAATAAGTAAAGTGTGATGTGTATGTGAATGTATAGAATGTGCAAATAAGCTAGAATATCTAAGTAAAGCCTAGATATAACTCTATGTGTGAAAGAGTGAAACCCTAGCATGTAAATATGAAGCATCAATGCATATATCTCAAAATAACAAGGAAATCATACCAAGCCCCCAAGGGAAAAAGTACTCCTAGTCATCCTCACAATCTAATTGAGACTCCATGATGTAGAAAATGGTGTCTTGAATACTTGATTTGAAGTTGTAGATCTTTGATTTGAATGCTTCAATGAAGTCTTCAATAGTCAACCCTTTCTTCAATGGATTTCATCATGTGAGAGTAGGAAATAAAAACATAATTGATTAATGATTCAATTCATGTAAGCAAGTATTTATAAAAGGAAACCACATAAATAACCGGCAGTAGTTTATTAGTGTAAAAACTAAAACTAAACTCAAATAATGTAATATACCAATATTCCCCCCCTTATTATGTTAATCTAAACAAGAGTGGAAGTTTCAAGGGTTTTAAACCCAACCCTCTAGAGACTTTGATGAAGTGCCTTCACCAATCCTCCTCACTCACTCAAGAAACATTGAGCTGACTGCATCATTGGATCTCCTAACCACAAAACCTAAAGTTATATGCACAACATGAGTGTTCCCACCTCTCTTGCACAATGAGACACATTGCCTCTGGAATTCCACATCTCGTCTAAGTGTGTCTAATGCCTCCTCCAATGTTTCACATGAGCTATCTTTCCTCTGAAAGTTCACATCTCCTCTGAGTGTGTTTAATGGCTCCTCAAGTTTTGTGGAAACAACCTCTCCTCTATTGTAAAAAAACACCACCAACATGCCTACACATGAGATGTCTTTCCTTTAAAAGTCCACATCTCCTCCAAGTGTGTCTAATGCCTCCTCAAATTCTCAACAAATCATATTCAAATCATGCCCCCCCTTGCCCCTTCAAGGGAAAATCATGTTGCCAAGCCCCCTCTTCTCTTCAGGGAAACAAATATAAGTCAAGCCCCCTCTTCTCTTTAGGGATGAATCTTCCAAAACCTATCTTTTTAGGGATGCAAATAATTTTTTTCTCATGCAATGAATCATCTCTAAGTGAGAAGATAGCTTGAGATGATAAGTGTCCTACTTTTGTTGCTTCCAACCTCTTGTGGGATCTTTTTTATTCTTTATTTAGTAAAAATATTTTATCAACTCTTGTACCATGAGGTGGACTATCACCATCAAATCATTAATTTGTATGTACTTCAAATCCACAAAAGTGTGTCTCACCTTCAGTTGCAACAAAAGTTGTATATTTATCAAACTTTCCATCAATGTGATCTTTGGCCCGTTGAATACAATTCATCTACATATGTCCTTTTTTCTGATAGTAATAACATTTAAATTCTTTTCTATTTGAAATGTTAGATTTTTTTTTAGCAACCAAGGTACATTCTTTAGTAATTTGATGACCCTTATTAGCTCTACTTCCCTCATCTATTAGAGAAGAAATTATAATTTCTAAGCTAGGATTCATTTTGTTCAATGTGATTTAACAATATGATAAAAGCTTGATGGCATACTTCTTAGTAAAATCACCTTGGCATCATTATCATCAACTTTAGAGTTCATGACTATAAGTTGATTAAGAAGAGAACAAAAAAATCTTATATGTTGAACAATATTATCTCCTTCATTCATGTCTTCAAACCAAACAATTTCTTCTTGATGGACGTTTTGGCACTAGAAACTTGTAAACCAAACAAAATGTTAAGTCCATATCATATTTATTTCAACATCTTGGATAGATCAATATCTGATGCAGGTATGCATCTTATAAACCAAGACCAATTAATGTGGTGGCCCTACGATCTTTAGCTATCCACTTTGTCACCTCATCTATTGTAGTTTTCTAACAAGTCCACTTACAATATCCCACAAATATTTTTTGATCAAAATCAATTGTATTTTAATTTTTAATGTTTGAAATTCATGTCCTTTAAATTTGGTTATAGAATTTAGTTTATCCATTTGTCCTTATTACTGAAAAAAGAAAAAAATACATCAAAGGATTCTTCATACCACCTTATAAAGAAATAGAGTACCACATATATGTAAGAGCCCATATTAAAATCTGAATCATTCACAAACCAATCTAAGCCCTTCATGACTGATGCACAGTGGGAAATAGAGGTGATGGATAGTTAAGAACAATTGATCAAATTTGAGAGGTTTGGGCACTACAACCCCACTAGCCCCTTAAGACACTCAAATGGAACAAATGCTCCAAAAGACTCCAACTCCCTCCAAAATGATAGGGTGAGTATAAATGGCATAAAAAATTTGGATTAGGCAAGAACCAACCACTTTTGGACTTCTCCCTAATACCCAAAAGCCAAGACACCAAAATTGTCCTCCAGACCTAATTGATTTCCTTGTAGGTCAATAGAGATAGAAAAAGGACCTTTTATCCCAACTTTCCCAAAACATCATGAAAAAAAATTACATATTCTAATACCCTTTTTCAGGGTTCTTTAACATATCCCAACCTAGACCTAGGTTGTTTTGGACCAAATAGGTCAACCCCACACAACACCCCTAGATTAAGCATAAGATAGGTCCAATTAACAAAGAAAGTGTCAACCAGTCTTATCACAAAGACCTCAAACTCTCAAAAGTGACTTATTATGGTCAAAAAATAAGGAAAATCCATGTGGATTGATTCCAAGACTTCAACAAACATACAATCCCCAATTAGGCTCTCTCTAGGGCCTTCAAATCAAGGTTTTGTTCAAATACATCTCTCCAAGAAATTCCAAATCAATCTAATAGATGTATCACATTTAGATCATCCTAACATAACCTCCTAAGTTAGAAAATACCCCTCTACTTAAGGTAGTTTAATGGCTGCTATAGCCATGGCACCAATTTCTTCATAAAACCACATGCAATCAGCATTTAATCTGATGCTTCCCCTACAAATAAGACTTTCTCCTGCATTAATAGGTTTAGTACATAATAATACACTTATTTTATGCATCCCCAACCATAGATAGCATAGCCAAGGGGATGAATCAAAGTTTCACCATGGAAACCCTTGCCCAATCAAGGACTATCACGGTACAGTCAGCCTTGAAGGCCAAATAACTATTAAAAATGACTTGAAGAGGATTCAAAACAAGTATCTAGGCATTTAAAAATGTAGATCCAATCCTTAGAAACAAAGAATCATCCAATATCAATCACATGTAATAAATTCACTGTTTCTTGCTCAAAATGGGTACAGTTCAAATTTTCCTCAATACCAGTTTGTGCCAGATCTTCCTCTCTCCACAAAAGGAACCTAAACAAGTTTTAATAACCTTCCTCTAACCTCCCAAACTGATCCCAATTTATTAGGTGGTTTAGAAGACTCTAAACAACTCCTAAACCCATCTTCCCACCAAATCCTCAACTAGTCATTAGGATTTGAATTTGAAATTTCTAACTTTAAAACTATTGCATTTTAATCATCCAAACCAATAAAAATTGGTGGATCTTACATAAAAGGATAAAATCAACTTATTCAAATCCTAATCTACCCTTTTTGACCCTTAGAGATCATCATGGCTCATTTTAAAAGATTTTTCTCCTAAGGTCCTTACCAGGACCTCTAGGAGATTTACACATTGAACCAAATTGGTCATTACACAACTTCATAAAGGGCTTCAATATATCCCAATTCACATGTGGGATATCTCTCTGGTCTTCCTTCATGCTCTTTTTTCATGTACTTAGGGGTCCTCATTGATACTCCTGCATCAATGACTCTAACTTCATAGCCTTCTCATGAACACTCAACAATTTCATTTCAATTAAAAATATTTCACATATGAGGCACATTGTGCATAGCCTTAATCACATCTAGGCATACACGGTTCATTATAAGTTACAAATTCAACACAAGGCTATTTTCAGCAAAAGTTGTGATAATATTTAATTTCATCAATAGTGAAATGTGTACCTAAACTTATTCTCCTACACTACTAGAAGAAGATCATTTCCTATTGCCTGTACCTTTTCCATACTCAGAGTCAAAAAAGAGCCTAAGATAGTGCTTCAAATATGGTTACACCGTAGAGACCAACCTTAGAGTTCTCTTCACACCATTTACTGTAGACGCCTATATAAAATTATTTTGTTATAGAAGATAATGAATGATGGTGTGTTCATTCTTCTTTCATACCCCTGATTTGAATACCAATACCTTGTGCCTCAATTATCTATCTATAATTATCTACTCACTTTTTTGCATAATAGTGTGTTCCTTTCATAATCCAAATTATTCATCTTGTGTATAGGATGTGTGCATGTCTCCTTTAAACTATTTTTTAGCTCACACAATTTTCATCTTCGACGCAAATTTAAGACAAACCTATAGGCCTATTTTGACCGTTGTGCCCAAGCATTTGAGCTCTTATACCAAAATGTGAGAGCAGGAGATAAAATCATAATTTATTGATGGTTCAATTTATGTAAGCAAGCCTTTAGTAAAGGAAATACAAAACTATAAGAAGTTGAGTAACTACACAATCGCATAAACAACTGACAATAGTTTATTAGTGTAAAACCTAAAACAATGTAATATGCCAACACATCATACTAGGGCTTCCACCTTGTAATTTATTTTTGTAACCAAATTGGGGTGTTCATCTTGTACTTGATTCCATTATTCCAAAATTAAGTAATTAGGTTGCTTTTATAGTGATTTTAAAGGTCAAAATTGACTAACCAACCACAGATCTAGAAACTATTCAAAGTCCACTAGAATGGTACTTGTACCCAAACATTGAATATGGAACAATTTCCTAGGATTAAGTTTAATTCAACATAGTCTATGACTGTGTTGACTCAAGTTGACTTAGTTCAAGAGTAGTTTGGTTGATCCTAAGGGATGGGTCACAGAAGATCCAACAGTTTGAGATAGAAATCTGTAGTTAATTCTAATGACAAAATTAAATTTTTAGGTAAAACAAGGCGTAGGAGAAGAAATAAATTTTGTTGAGAGAATAATAGAAGAGGATGCATAGATATTAGATCCTACCTCTCTTTTTTGTATGAGTTAGAGAGGGAAGAGGACTCAATTTGAACTAGATATGCATTAACTACAATTGTAAAGTCCTATAATGCAAATACACTAAGGAAGGTGATAAAACAAAATTGTTAAATTGTAGAGCACACAAGTGCTTACAATTTAGGATGGTAATTTAGCCCCCACTTTAGCGGTATATGACACTACGTGCATATGAAAGCTAAAGTATAGAGAAATTCAGTAAATAAAAAGGATATATCAAAGCCCCTAGTGTGTACATCCTACAAGAAATTGTTAATAATCACACCCTACAAAACCACATGTCAATGATAAACATAAATCACCTAGGGCTTATTAAGGAAGGTGATGAAGTTCCCAAGTAGATATATGGCCCCTTTGTTTTGGCTTTCTATTAGGAAGGTGAAATAGGGAATCATGTTTACCGCGATGAACTATAAATGCAAATTGTTGACAAATCCTTATCAAAACCATTCGATATGAAATCAAAACATTTCAAAAGGCACTTTTATAGTGAGGAATTTGATTCTCAACTCTAGCACCTATAACAGTGTGGAAATCAAAGCTTCCTAGCTCAAGTTATGATCAAATGAATGTAGAGAGGTATTAATAAAGAGGACTATTAATTCAAGTTAGATGAAAAACCAAAAAGATAACTAACCTAAAAAGTTCATATAAGTTAGTTTTTACCTTTTGAAGAGCTCATTTGTGACTTTTACCTTTGTTGTACACTTTTGAAGAGAGAAGAATGAGAGGATTTTGAGGAAGCAATCACCCCAGCCGATGAGGTTGGAGGTCCTCAGTAGAGTTGTGGAGGATGGTGCACCCCTTGATGGGGTATGTCTTGATTCTCGTGCTTTGTCTCACTTTCCTACATTCTATTTCTTTGTAGTAGATGTAGAAATTGAGTCATAGGTAGGATTTGATGTTGTTTTTAGTAGAAAAATAAGAAAGTTGACTTAGTCCTAGGAAGTCAAAATTCCTTTGAAGAAAGTTGACTTGTTCCCAAAAAGTCGAACTAGTCCTATAAATTTGACTTAGTCCATTAAGAAAATCGATCTAGTTCTAAGTATTTCTATTTTCTTCTTTCTGATTAATTTTGATTGATGTATATGTTGTATTAATAGAACTTTGTTGATTTGTGATTGTAGGATCTATCAATGATGGAGTAACATGATACCATGAATACTATGGCATTCCTTCGTGTATGGTATGCCATGCTGCAACCATGGGATATTTAGTTATTAAGAGATGTAGGTCTATACTGGGTATACCTCCTTTCACTGATTCAATTTCACCAACCCATGTTTATGGAACTTATGGAGAGGTGGGATGAGGATACATGCACATTTCACCTACCCATAGGTGAGATGACAGTCACCTTGGAGGACGTATATTGTATTCTTCTACTACCCATCTAAGGATGGAGAATGAGATTCTTGACAAATAGATCAAAGGTAGATATCGACAAGGAGAAAATTTACTACTTAGAGTGGTCCCTCACTCATTCACATAGTGACCATATACCATTCAATTCACTATTTCTTATGTCTTGGGAGGAGGTATGATAGGGAGAGGGCATGAACTAATCACTAGTTCATGCTTCTAGTCTTCCTCTGAGACTTGTGGTGTCTTCCAAGATCACCTGCTAGACCTATAGTATCACCACTCTCTTTTGATCCCCTAATCCAAGCCCCACTCTTCTATCTTGTGCAAACTCCAATCTTTTCCATCTTCTAGGTCCTCATACTTGGTGAGGAACACTCTAGTCTCCTTAGCTTTCTCTAAGGTCTAACTACTCAAATCTCTCCAAGCTTCTTGTAGGGTCATGGAGATGTTGCAAAACCTCCCAAAACACTCTTTCCAATTCCTAAGACAATCCCATGCATTGATCTTCCTTACCAATTTCAAGATTTGGCACCAAAATAGAGCTACAAGGAAAGTGCCCCAATTAGCCCTCCTACTCTGAGAAATTAGGGAATAACTCAAAATCCCTCCATTAACCACTTCTAACTTTCTTTAGAGACTCCTATTAATTCATCTAGGTCTCAAGGATTTTCAAGGTCTAAGGCCTCCAAACGGTTGTACAATACCTTAGCTTAAAATGAGGGTTTTAAAGGGTTTCTAGGCCTTTCATAGGTCTGTCTAGTTTTTAACTTGGTTTGATGCCTTCTAGGATTGGTGGAAGCTCTTCCTTCTCACCAAGAAATCTTAACACATCCCTCTATCCATTCTATTCCTACATTTAACCATATCTTCATAACCCTGCAATCTTGAAGCTCTACAACTTCACTCTTCCCTAACCGGGCAACCACTGGCTCACCTAGGGAATGAGGTTAAAATTGACTCCATTTATTTTGATGGTCCTTCCTCCTACATGATACAAGTACATTATGTACACTCACTATCCCTAAAAGGTTGTACTATTTCTACAATGGGATAGTGAGCTACATGCTTCACAATGCCAACTGCCTGGTTCAGGATAGTGAACTGGTAAAAGAAAAGTATTTACAAGACTTTGAAAAGACAAACACTCACACCTAAAATAATAAAATAAAAACACTCCACAAAGACTAAATTACAATGCCAAATAATTATAGTAACAATATTAACACAATAGAGCTTCCATTAACTCTCTATTAAGCTTTTATAGATACAGACTAGCTGCTTCAGCACATTGTCCGTACAGAAATCACACACTTATGGAAATATTAGGATTTTTCAAGCTTATATTTGGTCTCTTTAGGTCTTTAGGCTTCATGATTAGGTTTTTCATCTGACCAAAAGTCAACTCCACCATTTTAGGAGGTGGTTACAAAATGTTGTCAAGAAAAATTGCAAAATTGTAAAGTTGCACTTTGCAACTTTTACATCTTTTGTCAAATAGGCTATTTCTTAGCTTCCCAAGGCTAATGACTCCTCCTAGGTGATTCCTAGATGTTTAATGCTTATCTCCAACTCAAAGTAACTTCAAAAATTCCTTAAACAACCTCTGATATCATAGCATGACTTCATCTCATGAAGTAACCAACTAGCCAAAGACCTATCCAAAAGGACTTATAGGACCTCTAACCTTATAACTAACATTGCCAATCACACAAAATGGTCCTCAAACCCTTATTACATTTAAAAATCTCACTAAGATAATGCCACAAAAAAATTTCTAATGGTGAGGGCCCCATGCTATTTAGAAGCCCCTGCACCAAGGTACCTTTAGTTGGGTAGATTTTTATGTGCAAAGTTGCTATCATAGTTTCTCCTAACTATAATGGAACAGTATTCTCTACACCCTAGCACATGTGGTCCAACATATGGAGAGAAACTAGGTAGTAAATTCATGGGGTAGGAGTATGTTATCCCACTTATACTATGAGCTCAATAGGTTTGTGAGATACCAGAGATAGAGATTGGCAATATGTATGTTGTTACAAGTGTGGATGTTCAAGAATATCATGTGTACTAGACCAGTACAATTTCCAATGGAGATTGATGTGAGTGCTCAATGGGAATTCAAATATCCACTAAGTTCACCATGGTAGTTTGATGATTTTCTATATTAGAGAGTCACCATCAATCAATACAGGTGACAAATTTTATATGGATGCCCTATAGACACATGCCACCCTAGATAGATACTACCAATTAGATGAGATGCATGCACAAACATAGACTTCTGGAGGGGAGATATATCAACATAGTAGTGCCTTACTATTTTGATAGTGTGATACAGTAGTTTGGTTTGACACAAGGTCCTCTCATACCAATGCCTTGTTATTCACATAGACATAGATATATTGAAAGGCCTAGGACCATACCACAACCTACTATAGATGTTATAGTGATGAAAGACTTAGAGGGGGAGTATGATACTAAGGTATCAACTACAATCATCAATACAGGTGTGACTAGAGACTACCTTAGATACATCAGTGTTGAGGAGATCAAACCCATCTTTCCAGCAAGCTACCCAATGAGAGACCCAAGGACATACTTTAGAGTAGAGAAGGGAGATGATGATGATGATGATGATGATGATGATGATAGAGAGGATGATCAACTAGGAGACATGTCAGAGGTGATACCCATGCAAGAGGACTATGGTGCATCCAAGGAGGAGCTAGAAAATGGGGTAGATTTTACCCCTTGAGGAGATTACCACCGATAAATTCATCAGAGATGGCTCCATTGAGGGATGTAGGTTTTTGAGAGCACGGAGAGAGTATAAGGTCCATTTCCAAAAAACATCCTAGGGTAAAGCCCTAATGTTTCTAGATACTGATGATGCAAACTACTAGGAAGGAGTTTTAGGTGCAGAAGGAAAATGTATAAGTTTAAATTATAATTAAATATTTATGTATGTTTACTTATATTATTAATATTATATATATTATAGCCAAATTCAAGGAATAGAGACACTTTGTGAGTGAATCCTAAAGGACATCATAGCGTCAAGGATACCACCATCCTCTCAATATAGATATGATGCATAGAAAGATCCTGGGTGATATAAGTGATGAACTACAACTGATTGAATATTTGGATGAACTAAAGAAATAGTGATTAGAGATCACCGAGCTACTGAAGTAATATGTAAGATGATTAAATTAGTCAATATGTTGTCATTGATGTCAACTAGTTTTGACAGTACTTAGCATGATAGTTACAAACATCTGAACATCTATAGAAGGAAGAAAAGATGAAGAATTGAGATATCTACATAAGGAAAAGATGGATATGACAGATAAGGATAATGTAAACATTGGGTAACTTATTGATGAGTCTATGGCTTTATATTATTGACTTGAGAATTTTACATTAATCTATTATGAAGAAGAGATTTGAAATTGAACAAGTCAATATGGTTGGTAATTAAAGATTTTTGTATACACCAAGCCAGTGCATTGTATACTGAGTGACAGTAATAACCGAGCTAGTTATCACCAACACATTTCTATTTTAACTGAGTATGGATAAAAACATTAAATGCTAAGAACAGCCGACTAAATTTGATGAGCTGAAAATTGTTATGATTTCAAGGTTAAAGATAAAGTTAGTTATGAGATCCAAGGCTGACAAAATTTAGAGATGATCTAAAGGATGAGATTGAAATGTGTTAAACACACATCTGTCGAGGAAGGTTTAAGCGACAAAATGGATGAAGGAGATTAAGAGGAAAAATCTAATGGCTGGTATGAAAACGGTTTACTACTTGTCTATATAAGAGATATGAATTTCATTGTTGAAACATGCCAGACAAAAGGATATTTTAGAGATTTCATGTGAAGATTTTATTCATTCATTCCTGATCAAACTCATTATTGAAATAAACGAGCTGCAAACATTATCGAGCGTCAACGAACTATTTACTGAGTGAAAGTAAATTGAGAAATATTGAGGAAGTGAATTGATTAATGATCAGAGGATTTTATGAGCATAGCATAGATTTAAATATTTTTAATTGAGTTATATTTGAATCATATCAGTATTTATATTAGTTTAACCATTGATTCATAAAATCTCTTAACTGACTGGACTTAACAGTCTAATTGTACTATCCTATGACATTCATTAAATGTAAAGTGTTATCTTGTTGACCCCATAGTGAATGCTGGTCAAAAGTTAATTGTTAGTGATAAATCCTCTAACTAGGTCACACCTAACAGTGTGCATTGTAACCTTTAACAGGGTTGGCTCTTTACCGAGCTCACTTCAGAAGAGTGAATTATTTTGGGTTACCAGTCCCAGGTGGTTTTTCCCTTAGCAGGGTTTCCACGTTAAATCATTGTGTTATGTGTTATTTGTTATGATTGTTTTTCTATCATACTTTACATACTATATAGTTGATTTAGTCGGTAATCACAGTTTGGATAATTACTGGTAATCGGTAAAGTGAACAGACAAATTGATATTTTATGTTACTGAGCTGCATAATTTGTTGAAATTGTTTTGTAAGGTACATCTATGTATTTGGGACTATAGGATAACTAATTTAATGGATTCACCCCCCCTCTTAGTTACTCTTACAATTGGTATCAAAGTGTATTGGTTTCTTGGAAGAAATTTTTGAGGACTTGAGCAGAAATATCACAAGATGTATAAGAGGGAAGTGTCGAAGCTTAACAAAGATAACTTTACCACATGGCAAAGCCAGATGAGGCTTCACATATCTAGAATTGGAGAATATTCTATAACTTTACTTGAAAATGGTTACATACAACTGAATTTTGTACCTTTGACTATTGATCAGTTGAGAGACAGACATGAACACAATATTACTATGATAGAGATTGTTTTTTATTATGGAAAATATGTTTTGAAGGGGTCCTGAAACCCTACATAACTATAAGATAAGCATAGATAAATCATTTAAAGTATCAATAACATAATAGCCATAGGCTAAAAAAATAGCCTCCCATAAGATAGCAAGATATAAAACCAGAAAAAGAAAACAAGGAAGGAGAACATAAAACCAGGAAAGGCCCAAAAGCTAGGAGACCAGCTTAGGCAATTTCTCTGAGTATTTCCGTAGCATGAATCTCCATCTCTAACATTCTTCTAGCTACCTCCTTAAGGTCAGAAAGATCCTTATCAGGTACTTGGATATCCTTTTTCTTTGTGCTGGATCTGGTCCTCTTCCTCGATCCTTCCTTAGGAGATTGATCTTTACCACTGTTGGGAGATTGGCCTTCCTCCTTACTTCCCCTGTGTTCCTCAATTTTGGTTATTAGCACCTTTATGTTTTCATTAGAAGCTTTTAGAATGTTATAGCTTTGATCTGTAATTTTTAGCAGGGTGTCCTCGATGCTCTGAACTCTCCTCTTCACTTCCTCCACTCTATTTTCCATATCCTTATTCTCCTTAGTTTCCCTATTCATATTTTTGCAATGACCAGACCCATATTCTTCAAAACCCTTCTCATTCTCTTCTGCACCCCCTAATTCTCCTCTTCCTCATCACTATCCTTCCTGCCTCTCCTCCTTGGATTCCTTTTTGATGTCTTTCCCTCTTTTCAACCTCCTGAAATTCTTGCCAAGGGATTACTCGTCTCTGTTGATAGGCATCTTAATAGAAATGGTTCTCTTTTTTCTCATCCTCTCCATATAATCTTCTTCTCTGAAATTGGTGTCTTCCTCCCCATCAACATTATCTCCCTCTATTTCCATGCCCTCTACCCCCTCATTGTAGTCTCTATCAGATGAGATCTCAATGCTTTGTTTAGGGTCGAGAGTCTCCTTTTTCTCTATTTTGATTTTCTTTTTCCCCTTTTTGGTCTATGGGGTAGCATCCTCATCTGTATCCGAATCCATTTCTTGACTTTCCTTAGTATCAGATGGGATATAGTCTTCTCCTAACTCATATGACTCACCTTTACCCTCCTTTCCCACCTTCATGTTCTTAATTTCTTTCTCCATAGTCCTAGCCTTAAAAAATTCATAAATTAATAGCAAAAGTCCCTCATGGAAAGCAGGATTGCCAATGGACTTCTCCCTATAGTCATTGATATTTTCATTAATTAACGAATATAGGAAAAAAGGGATTGAAATCTTTGCCCCATACCTGAAATGGTTAAGAAGAATGAAATGATGAGTGTAGAGGCAATCAAATCTCATGTCTAGGGAGATGTACTTGATAATAACCCTAAACACAAACCTCCATAGAAGCTTGATAGAGCTTGATAGGTAGTAGGTGCTTATCTTTACTAACACCTTCTTTTCCTCCAAAGCCTCGGTAAATTCAATCATATCCTCCCCTGAAATACATCTATCTCTATAGAATTTCTTCCCAATAATGGGAATGCCCATCACCGCAGAAATAACCTCCTCAGTCACCGTGAAGTCCACCCCATCAATTTTCACAATCCCCTCATTCCAAGTCTTAACCATGATATGCATAAAAGAGGGTTTCCACCCATGAATCCTATTAATGAATGTGGTAACCTCTCCTTTCTTCAAAATACTCCACACCTTAGAGCACCGATACCACTTATTAGCTTCATTCTCAAGTTCCCTCCTATGTCTTTCCCCCACCATATTTCTATCCTCTCTGGAAGCTTTTCTCCTGGTAGTGATATCTTTTGAAGCCTGATTCCAATTGATATGTATAGTTTTTGCAAAACTTCTTTTCACCTCCTGGAAGTTATACCCAAAAACAAGCCTCGACGTGCGCTGATGATTTTAGAAAAGGTGTTTCATACTTTTGATATTGTACTTACACATCATTTTTCTATACTTATGCCATATAACATAACCTTTCATAAATAACATTTAATGTTTCCCAATCTGCCCAGGATCTGATCCCTTTTAATCAAATCTAGGATTTCTAGCAGAATATTATGTCCATTCATCCACCTTTTCATTTCATCATAGTTGACAGCCCAGTTGGCTAGCCTGTCAGCCACTTGATTATCTTCCCTATACTCATGAGCCACATAGATATTATCAAAGGACTTAAGGATTTGAATGCACTCTTCAATGATATTCAAAATCATCCATGTAGGCTTATTCTTCTCATTAAGATAGTCTATTACATTCTTAGTCTCCTTCAAGCCATAGTTTTCTGATGCCCATATCCCAAGAAAGTTTGATGGTTTGATGCACCGCAATCACCTCCGCATAGTGATTAGTTTGCAACCCCAAAGGAGCAGAAATAGAGGCAATTCCTTTGTCATGGGCATTTCTGATGATTCCACCCACCCCAGCCTTACCAAGGTTTCCTTTAGCAGCCCCATCAAAGTTTTCTTTACACCAACCCTCAGGTGGGAGAGTCCATCTACAATCCTCCCTCCTATTTCTATCATTTTCCATTGTGCAGAGAAGAGGGTTATAGCCTTTAATGATAGTGAAGTTCTCTAACAAAGAATTAAAAGTTTTGTGGAAGACAACTTTAGCATTAGTTTCTACCTCCCTAAATATTATGTTATTCTGCTCCTTCCATACTCCCCAACAGACATGAGGAAAAGTCCAAATCCGCAAGCCCTTATTCACAACCCCTATAGCTCTGTAGTGCCATTGTTCAAAGAGATCTGTAGTGTTATTGGGAAAACACCAGGTCATCTTGAAAAAAGACAAGAAATAAGACCATAAGTCTTTGATGAAGTGGCAGTGAATAAAAATATGGTCAACACTCTCACTTTGGTTTTTGTAGAGAATGCACCTATTAGGCATTAGATGACCCCTCTTGGTAAGGTTTTCCACCGTTAAGATTCAGTTTTGAAGCGTTATCCAAAAAAATATATTGATTTTGGGAATAAGGCTAGGATACTAGGCCCTGGCCCAAATAGGGATAGTATCAATTTTTTGCATGATTTCGTAACCTGAGGCAACAGTGTAATTTTCATCCTTAGTCTCCCCCCAAATAATAACATCCATGTTGAGGGATAGAGGGATATGCATAATCATGTCCATCAATAGCTTTAGCTCCTGGGACATCTCAATCAAATTCACCCATTCATTATTGACCCTATAGTCACACACTCTTTAGCCATATCTTTCCATACATATGTTTTCCCATCTATTATATGGCTCCATGTTCCATAAGGGCCCTTGTCTTAGCCAGTCATCATGCCAGAAATTAATATCCTCACCATTGCCTAGTTTCCATTTCACTTTTTTAGTGGTTATGCCCTTAGTCCTCAAAATGCCATTCTAGATTTTGGATCCCCTTGGGTCATAGTCCCTACTGATGAACTATTTGAAGTTAATATTGGCAGCATATTTATCCATCAAAATATCCCTCAATTCCCCTATGGAGATGAAGATCCTCCATATCTGTTTAGCTTGCAAAGCCCTATTGAACTGCTTCAGATTTCTTATCCCCAGCCCCCCCTACTTTTTGGGTCTGCAAATAGTCTCCCAAGCCACCAGTAGATATTTCTTATTTCCTTCAGTACCAACCCATAGAAAATTCCTCTAGATGGACTCCAAAGTATCAGCCACTTTGGTAGGTATAGAGAAAAGGCTTAAAGCATAAGTAGGCAAATTCTGCAAAGTAGCTTTAATCAAAAGCACTTTCCCAGCCTGACTTAGGGTAATGCCTTTCCAGCCCACTAGCTTTCTATTGAATCTATCTATGAGATTGTTCCAAAAGAGGTCAGGAGGTTTGGTCCCTAGAGGAATCCCCAAGTAAGTAGAAGGGAGGGATCTAATACCACAACCCAAAATGCCAGCAATTTTCCTCTATCTACCAGCAGGGGTGTTAATAAAGAAGACCAAGCTCTTGCTCTAGTTTATAAGTTGTCCCATGGAATTGGAATAGGTATTGAGTATTAACTTCACATTTCTAGCTTCTTTCACCTAAGCCTCTCCCCCTAAAATGGTATCATCCATAAATTGTTGATGAGAGAAAATAAAGGGCCCAGAAGAAGGTTTTAACCCAATAATATCCCCCCTACTCCTTTTGTCATGAATAATTCTTCCCAGGCATTCTACCAGAATGATGAAGAGGATCAGTGAGAGGGAGTCACCTTGCCTAAGACCCCTAGAGGATTTAAAGAAATCAGAGGGAGAACCATTAACCATCATTGTGAAAGTCACAAGTAGGGATGGGTCACTATGATAGAGATTGTTGCTAGTCTTTCTAATGTTGAATTTGAGGATCTAAAGGATTACACTATAGCGAAGCAAATGTGGGATAAACTTGCTCTAGTTTATGGTGGTGATGTGAATGTGATGAGAGCCAGAGTTGAAAGCTTGAGAGGAAAACTTGATGACATGAAGATGAAAGAAGGAGAGAACATCACACAATACTCAAACCAAATCAAAGAGGTATTCAATGCTATCTGAGGACTAGGAGGTATTATTTCTAGAGATACTATAGTTTAAGTAAGATACTAAGAACCTTATTGCATATCTATGCAATCAGAATATCTGCTATTCATGAAATGAGGTCTGCACCTAATAGCACTCTTACTCTTGATAGTTTGATTGGAAAGTTAACAACTTTTGAGCTAAATAATTTTAAGAATAGTGTTGTATTGAGTGTTGAGTCTTCTTTTATGTCATCTCTTAAGATTGGTAAATCTAGTAGTAAGCATAATATAAAGAATGAAAGTGACAGTAATACTAAAGATGAGCTTGATAAGCTTGAAGCACTTATGGCCCAGAGACTACAAAAAGGTAAAGAAAGGTATAAGGGAAAGTTACCTTTAGCTTGTTTTAACTATAAAGAGGTTGGACATATTGCTACTAGATTTCCTAATGGGAAAGAGGAAGATAAAGACTGATCTAGTGATGGAAATTTTGGCAGAAGGAATAATAGAGGAAACTAACACTACAATAGAGACAACCGAGATTACAAAGATAAAGGAAAAAAGGCATGTTACCTTGTTGGAGAAAATGAAGATGACACCAACACCGACACTGATGATGAAATTGAAGTAGTATTTGTTGCAATGAAAGATGATTCAGAAGAGGAGGAAAGGTATGTAGAAATAGCACTTATTTCTAAAGTTAGTAAGAATGATACTTGGACCATTGATAGTGGTTGTACACATCACATGATTGGTGATGAAGATAAGTTTGACCATCTTGAGCATTATAATGGAGGATCAGTAAAAATGGGAAATGATACACCTTGTTAGGTGAAAGGGAAAGGGTCTATCTTATTGAATGATAAAATTAGATGTGATAATGCATACTGGGTAAAAGGACTTAACTACAATTTTTTGAGTGTAGCACAGCTAAAAACTCAACTCACCGAATTGCATTTGAAAGTAAGAAGGTGAAAATCTATGATGAAAATGGATAGCTTGTTGGTACTAGGGGACAATCAAAAGGTAATTTATTCTATCTTGACAATGCTGAAACTTCTTTTTTAATGGTGAAGAATGAAGATGTATGGTTATGGCATAAGAGGCTATGTCATGTAAACTTTGATAACATGATTAAAATCAGTAGAAAGAGAAGAGTTAGAGGATTGCCGAGTCTAACCAAACCTGATCATGTTATGTGTCATCAATGTCAGAAAGTAAAGATGACCAAATCTAGTTTTAAAAGTAAGGACTACTCATCTAAAGGTATTTTGGAGTTAGTACACACCGACCTATGTGGTCCTATGAGAACTCAAAGCTACTATGGTGATAAATATTTTATTTTATTTTTTGATGACTATTCTAGGCTGATGATATTAATGTTCTTAAAAGAAAAATCTAAGGCATTCAAATTATTTAAATGGTACAAGGCTAAAGTTAAATAAATTGGAAAAGAATTGAAATGCTTAAGGTCTGATAGAGGAGGTGAGTTTGTTTCTGATGAATTCACTAATTTCTTTAATGAGCATGGAATCAAAAGATAGGTTTCTACACCTAGGACACTGCAGTAGAATGAAATTGCTGAAAGGAGGAACCGATCTATTGTTGATTGTGCCAAAACATTGATGATTGAGAAAAATGTTACACAAATGTAAGTTGGAGAGAGGCAGTTAGCAACTTAGCATTGCAGTTTACACCTTGAACCAAGTTCAACTGAAGAAAGACACAAACAAGACACCTTATGAGTTATGGTTTGGATATACACTGAGTGTAATTTATTTTAGAATCTTTGGTAGTAAGTTCTATATTCTAAAAGATGATAGGAATGGTAAATTTGACTCTAAAGGTGATGAAGGAATATTTTTAGGATATTCTACTAAGAGTAAAGCTTATAAATGTTTGAACAAGGCTAGTAATAAAATGATAGAAAGTGCTAATGTAAGAGCTGATGAGTTTGCTGAAAAATAATGATGAAGAAAGCATGAAGGAACCAAAAGAATATGGTAGGTTTACTTATGCTGAAGATCCAGATTATCTACCAAAGCCACAGGCTGAGTCTACTAAGCATCAGGAAAGTGCTACTGAGAATCAGCAAATGCAAACCGAGAATCAGGAAGAAGCTACCGAGCAAGAAAATGAACCTAAACTAAATGATGAGCAAAGAAAAGAAAAAGTGCTAGCAAGATTTTTTAGAAGACACCATTCATAGAATAAAATCATTGGAGATAAGAAAGATGGGATGATGACCCGAAGTAAGTTAAGACATAACACATGCTTAGTTTGTGAGTTTGAACCTAAGAATGTTAGGGATGCACTTGAAAATGAGGAATAGATCTATTAGCAAGTTCACTACACTATTGTATATGACTAGATTTAGTGTTTTCATTATGGAAACAAAGTCATATAGTGTTTTGGAGTCAAAGCACATTATCAGAAGATCAGAAACTGGTTAAGTATAGAAGACTCGACAGTTAACAGAGCACTAGTAGATCAGAGAATCAGCGCACATGTGTACGAAAAAGTTATGGTATGCACCCTAGAAGATAAGTTGGTAAGAGTGTATTCATGCTAAGTCTAAGAGTGCATGATCAGAAGATACAATATGGAAAAGATACATACAGTTGAAGTAACATAGACAGTGAACGCCAGAATAGAATAGAGTATGCAATTGACTGTTGGTAATTTGATTAGCAATGATATTATTGTTTTACAAGGCTATGTACCTATTGTAATTAAGTTATAGACATGTAATTATGTTTGTTTGTAAACACGCTTGAGCCAATTCACTTGGAAGCATTGTATGTAATCGGTTATAGGTCGACCTAGTTAATTGTTCTATTAAGCACATATAAATATTAGATGCACCCTTGTAATAAGGTATGGAAGTCGATATAGAGATAAGATAAGTAGAGAAGAAGTATGTGAAGAGAAATTAGAATGTATTAGAGCTTTGCAAGAGGTCAAATCATCAGTGCATCAAAGGAACCAATCAAATAAGCAGTGTCATAGTACAAGTTCATCCAACAAATATAGTGTGTATCTGAGATCAGAAGGTTGTAGCCTTCACCACTTGAGCAGTGAGCTCTAGGATAGTGTTTCCCCATCCCTAACAGGGTTATTGTAAAAGACTCCTAATAGGGTCTAACCCTTGACAAGGTCATCGTACTAAAAGCATTGTAAAGAACAACTCCTAACAGGGTTGCATATCTTCTAACAAGGATCATAAGACACTAGTGCAGTTCTTAGTGGGTGTCAATTCCCACCGGGGTTTTTACCTATTTGGGTTTCCCCATAACCATATTGGTTTTATGTGTTGTGTTTATGTATCTTATTTATGTTGATGTTCAATTCAATACTTAAGCATTCAATTTAAGTTTCAAGAGTAAAGTAAAAAGATTAGATATAGTGAACACTGATTCACACCCCACTCTCTCAATGTTCCCATTCCTAACAATTGGTATCAGAGTTGTGGTCCTCTAAAGATAATTTTAACCACTTGAGGAGATCAATGGGTTCAAAAGAAGCAAAACATCTGAAGAAGAATCTTATGGTAGCTGTTGAAGACCTTGATAGATCTAAGAAAGAAGTTGAAGAACTAAAATTAAAAGTTAGTAGTGCACAAGTATTCATCAAGAAACTGAGACAAGATTTGAAGGATTGTACAAACAATGATTTGGGAAAAATGGTTAAGAAGCTAAATGAGGAGAACACATCTTTACAAGATCGGATTGAAGAGTTGGATGAAAAGCTAACTAACAATCAAGAAGTTTATGATGAACAGATCAAAGAGAACCTTCAACTGAATGAAGAATTGAAGCAAGCAAACATGGAAATCTTGGAGCTAAGAAATAGAAAAGAAAAGATAGAATCTGAATTGATTGAAGCAAAGAATCACATTGATAAATTACACACAAGAAAGGATCTGATTAAATCTCAGTTATGTGCTCAGAAGTTTAAAGGAGATACTAGTGGCATTGGATTCAATGAAGCACAAAATCAAATTGATAACATGCGAGAAAGAATGAAAGCACCAGAAGACACCACAGATGCTAAGAAGACTGAAAATCAGACTAAAGACAATGTTGAACTATCTAAGGATGAGCACAAGCCAGTAGACCAAACTTGTTATGCATGTAACAAGCATGGACATATAGCAAGGAATTGTAAAGAGGTAAGACCTTTCAATGGTTACTGTTATTCATGCAATAAATTTGTTCACAGAGCTATGAATTGTAGAACAAGTTAGAAGAACAAGACTCAGCATAATCATAGAAATCAAAATCAAACAAATGCAAGAAGTTCTCAAAGTATTACTTTTCATATATATAATTATAATGGTCACTCAACTAGACAATATAAAATGGTAACCCATATCAATGCACCAAATAATTTAAGGCCTCTAGTTATTTGTCACTCTTGTAACAAGGCTGGATACATCTCAAAGTTTTGTAGATCAAGAATGCAAAGTTAGGAAAGCCCTAAAAAGCTAGAAGAATCAATATTAGATACTGAAGGAGAAGTCAAGTTTGTGAAAGTTGCAAAAGATGTGAGCTTGATTTGGTCAGAGGAAAAGAAGGATAAGGTTGATGAGTATGTATTGGATACATCCACAGTGGACGCATCCCCTACATCTAGATGAATGACCCTCAGGGTCATAGGGGGAGCTAATTTATCTCTAGACCCCTGCATGGTTGGTATACTTAGCCTCAGAGTATGTGTCTTTCGATTTAACCTTTTGGAGATTATTTGAGGATATGTGAAAGAGTGCACTACCTGATAAATTGCAGAATGAAAGTTTGAAATTCTTAGTCAAATTCTAGTTTACACGGCAAGCATTAATGGTGGAATTTTCACTTTAAAGTACACAAAGACTTGTAGATCACTCATTGTATTCGAGTTAGAGTGATTGGAGATCATAGAATCCCTAGTAGTTGATTGTGAAGTATTGAAGTTTGATTCACCAGAAAAAGAGCGTGATTGATTAATTGCAAAGCCCTAATCCATCATGATGATTCAAAAGTTCTTGAAACCTAGTTTGAAGTGATAAAACAAGTAAGTTATGGCTACACCTATTATGTTTTATAATGTAGAGAGGAAAAGATGTGTTTTCAAGAGGCACGCTTTTAAGTCTACCCTAGATGACCTAGAAGGTGCATTCTCAAGAACCCCTATGGGTGTCATGCATGTTGAAGACATTCGTGCATACATTTACTGCAAGAAAGAACCAGTTGGACTTGATATAATTAGAGCACACATTGAAACTATGATAAAGCTAGACAAAACCTTCCTAGATGAGTTTGCAAAACTGGAAAATCATCCCATAGTTGAATATGCTACAGTGTATGAGTTTTATGAGTCTGAATGGATCAAGATATTGCTCAGTGGGATTCATGATGACCTATTTGGGATAGGTGAAGTGCCAGTAAGAATCACAGGAGACCTTATTCATGAAATGACAGGCCTTTTAAGGACAAGCGTCGTTCACCTAGCAGGAAAGGATGTGAGAAAACTAGTAGAACAAGCATGTAAGTCAAGAAGTGATAGGCGTAGAATGACAATTGAGCCTATAGAGGAGAAAGACATAAAATTGATGTCCATTATATTAGGTTATAGGTTTCAACACACCAACAGGGTGAATAGTGTATCAGTGGCCACTATTCTAGCAACAATATTCAGAATTGTGAGAGAAAATGGTGAGTTCAATCTGTGTGAGATCTTGCACACACAATTGATAGATAATATTAGAGCCATCAAGCATGATAAGACCAAAATATTCAGGTTTGGGTCTTTGATTATCTACATGTACTTCCACATACTTGGAAAGATCTCATATTTGTATTTAGACAAGAGTTTACCTACAATGCCACAAATATCTTTTAAGGCATCTACTAAGAGTACATTGAAGGACTACATAGAGTTGGAATTAAAGACATTCAGGATAAGAATGTAGATGGCATACAGAATACCAAGGAGTATTGTTTAAAAATATAAAGACAGCATTTTCTTTATGGTAGAAACTGATATAACATGTATGGAAGCAATTGAACCTAGAACTAAGTGGATCCATCCACTTGGTTATGAGGTAGAGGAACCAATTTTGGAAGCATATGCACAAGTACTACTTTCAGCACCTAAGGACCCTAATCAACCTAGGTGAGGTACTTATGAAGAGAAGACAAGAGACGTTGATGCAGTTCTGAATAGCCCAGCAACTAAGAGGAAAGCCTCTAAGATTACATCTCAAATACTTAGAATTCATGGTGTAACATAGGCATATCTTGATAAAGAAAGAGAAAAAAAGATAGCATTGGAGATTGAGAGCACATCCTCAGTGGAAGCTAAGAAAGATGATCCCATACCAAAGGAAGTCAAAACTTATGATCCAAAGGATAAACATGGTAAAATAGATGTTATCTCTCCTACGCCCAAAGTGACAATTGATCTAACATCACCTCCAGAGTATAAAGAAATGGCCAAGAGGAAGAAGGAAACTAGCACAAGTCACCCATCCTCACAGGCAACCAGAAGTAAGAAAAATGCTCAAGTACCTCCAGAGGTAGGTTTTAGACCTAGTCTTCAAGTCTTGAGAACAAGGATTGTTGATGAAGGAAGATTAGATCAAATAGGAAAGTTTTATGAGATGTACAGTGAAATTGATAAATCAGAGATTCATAGCATGATCATAAAATATATGATTAAGTTCAAGAAGACAGTCTTGAAACTTAAGACAGTCATTCCGGATAGTGTTTGGAATATCTTGGAATCCTTCAAGAAATAGACTATTGAAGAAGATCTTAGAATAAGGGAAAAGATTCTAGATGAAAGCCTACCGGTGTGTTCCTTAGAAGAGAAAACACTATTGTTAGATCTGGTAAAGCCACATCTAAGAAAAAAGCTAAGAACACTACACATAATGGACAAAAACTTTAAGTTGACAACAAAAGAGACAGAGAAAGTTTTTGAGAAAGTTTTCTTCAACAGGCACATGTATCCACCTACTGCACCCACAACACAAGTGCCCTTAAAGGAAGATAAGTAGTCAGAGACAACAAATATACTAGTAACAAGTCCTTTAGATCCAACACCCATAGTGATAACACCTATAGAGGTAGTAAAGTCTGTGCCCATGACTGAGACACAAAAAGACAACACTATCATTATTGATAATGTAGAAATTGCAATGGCGTCCACAGACACTGACTTGGATAAGTTCAAGGAATCCTTTGTGAGAACACAAGAGGTTGAAACTCTATGCGGTGAAAATTCACCCAAGCTACAAGAAAAGTACTATTAGAAGATCTAATAGGTGAAGAAGAAGAGAAGGAAACAGAAAAAGAGATAGAAAAAGAGGAAGAAAAGGTAGAAGAAGAGAAAGGAGAAGAAGAGGTAAAATGAAGTGAACCAATAGATGAACCATCTATTGAAAATCCAATTAGAGTAAAGTAAGAAGTGATAGATAACACTCCTATCACTCCCTTACCCTCAGCATCATTGTTGTCAAGTTTGACAACAGACACCACTAGTTTGGACTCTTGGGGAGAAGACCTAATCAAGATTAGTGTCTTAGCTATGGAAAAAGAAAAAGAGAAACAAGTAATGAGGAACCCTTTGTTTGTTAAATCAGTCAACATTTTGAATAGCCTATTACCTTCAGAGAAGAAAGTGTCTAAGGTCCATATAGTTGATGATGTTAGCACCATCCTTACAGCCTTCAAGACTAACTTATCTAGCTTGGAAGAATATGCATCTCAAGTTGTAGAAGATAAATACATGAAAAATAGATTGATTGAACTGGTTAGTAACTTTTCACTTGACCTAAGTTCATTAAAGGTTGGTCAAGCATCTTTGAAGAATTTTTCTGCAAAGGGAAGGAAGATCATTGTAGATTGTATGAATCAAGATAAGCTAACTATTGATCACTACAAGAAAATCCAAGAGGCAGAGGCCATGATAGACCAAGTCAAAAAATTAGTACAAGATCCCACTTCACACATTAGCATGTGTAACAATGTATATCAGGGACAAGTGGACAAGATAAAAAAGGTGGAGAAAGAGATGTCTAAGATAAGGGCAAGGCAGACACAACTCAGGAATGTTCTTATGCTCTCTCTAGATATACTAAATTAGAACATCAAGGAGATCGATGCCACTATGGTAACATATGATCAAGGTTCAAGTATAGACTTGGAGAAGATGGAGAAGCTAAAATATGCCTTATGTTCCCATCTACAAAATTTTAATGCACCGATTGCATTTTGGAAACAAGAGATCTAGAACCTGCAGATTGCTTATCCAGATGTACTTTCTTTGTAATTACTTGTAGATACATTTTTGGAGCACCTTTTTCATTAATGTCAAAGGGGGAGTATTGTATAGAATATGGATTCTTATATATGTGTAAATAAGATGCATAGTAAAGAGTATAAGGGAGATATAAGTTAGAGTATGTTAAAGAGTTTTTGTATAAGGGTACAGTTAGTAACTTTGCCATATTCCTTTGTTTCCATTAATGAAAAAGGGGGAGATTGTTGGAAAGTTGACTACACTATTGTATATGACTAGATTTAGTGTTCTCATTATGGAAACAAAGTCATATAGTGTTTTGGAGTTAGCGCACATTATCAAAAGATCAGAAATTGGTTAAGTATAGAAGATTGGACAGTTAACAAAGCACTAGTAGATCAGAGCATCAGTGCACGTGTGTATGAAAAATTTATGGTATGCACCCTAGAAGATAAGTTGGTAAGAGTGTATTCATGCTAAGTCTAAGAGTGCATGATCACAAGATATAGTATGGCGAAGATACAGACAGATGAAGTAGCACATACAATGAATGCCAGAACAGAACAAAGTATGCAGTCGACTATTGGTAATTTGATTAGCGATGATATTATTTTTTTTAAAGGCTATGTGCCTATTGTAATTAATTTTTAGACATGCAATTATGTTTTTTTATAAACATGCTCAAGAGCCAATTCACTTGGAAGCATTGTATGTAATCGGTTATAGGCCGACCTAGTTAATTATTTTGTTAAGCACATATAAATATTAGATGTGCCCTTGTAATAAGGTATGGAAGTGGATATAGAGATAATATAAGAAGAGAATAAGTATGAAAAGAGTAGTTAGAATGTATTAGAGCTTTGCAAGAGGTCAAATCATTAGTGCATCAAAGGAACTGATTAGACAAGCAGTGTCACAACACCAATTCATCCAGCAGATATAGTGTGTACATCTGAGATCAGAAGGTTGTAGCCTTCACCACTTGAGCAGTGAGCTCTAGGACAGTGTGTCCCCACCCCTAATAGGGTCTCTTGTTTATGTTGATGTTCAATTTAGTACTTAAGCATTCAAGTTAAGTTTCAAGAGTAAAGTAAAAAGATTAGATATAGTGAACACTAATTCACCCCCCCCCCCCCTTCAATGTTTCCATTCCTAACAGGATCAATGCTATGAATGAGGAAATTGAACAGATTGAGAAGAATAATACATGGACATTAGTACCTAGACTAAAAGATAAAAATTTTATTGGTACTAAGTTGATTTTCAGGAACAAGTTAAATGAAAA
Organism: Chamaecyparis obtusa; assembly: GCA_027943335.1. Lineage (NCBI taxonomy): Eukaryota > Viridiplantae > Streptophyta > Pinopsida > Cupressales > Cupressaceae > Chamaecyparis > Chamaecyparis obtusa. Next base: position 216,713 of record BSBK01004654.1, read on the forward strand.
TGGTGGGGTCACTAGGAATAAGGAAAGACTTGTATGCAAGGGATATGCACAAGAAGAAGGTATTGATTATGGTGAAACCTTTTCACTTGTTTCTATACTTGAAGGAGTTTGTATACTACTTGCATATGTTTCACATAAGGGATTCAAAATATATCAAATGGATGTGAAATTATCTTTTCTGAATGGAATTCTTGTGGAGGAGGTCTACATAGAACAATCAGAAGGTTTTATTGATCTGAATCAGAAGAATATGGTATGTAGATTGCACAAAGCTTTGTATGGACTGAAGAAAGCACTGAGGGCATGGTATGAAAGACTACATACTTATCTTATTAGTAGTGGCTTTGTAAGAACTAGTGAAAATAGTAATTTGTACATGAAAGGAGAATCTAATGATAATATTTTGATTGCTGAAATATTTTTTGATGATATAATCTTTCATGGACATGATCTGATTTGCAAATCTTTTTCTGATGAAATGAGAAAGGAATTTGAGATGTCAATGTTTGGATAGATTAAATTCTTTCTAATTTTTCAGATTATACAATAGAATGATGGGATTTTCATCACTCAATCAAAATACATTAAAGAAGTGTTAAAATATTTTGGCATGGAAGATGCAAAATTGGTAGGAACACTGATGGTAACTCGATGTAAATTGACAAAGGATGATGAATCTACAAAATTAAATCAAACACTGTACTAATCTATGATTGGAAAACTGATGTATGTAGTACATAGTAGGCTTGATATTGCACATGTAGTTGGGATTATGGCAAGATTTTCTGCCAATCCTAAAGATTCACATATGGTTGCAATTAAAAGAATTTTTCAAGATACTTGAAGAAGATAGAAGACTAGTTTATGGTACACAATGGAAGGAAAAATTTAACTCTGAGTTTACACCGATGTAGATTGGACTGGAAACGTAGATGACCAGAAGAGCACAATTGGTAGAGAATTCTTTTTAGGGGAAAGGCTTGTAACTTGGATAAGCAAGAAACAAGCATGCATTTCACAGTCTACTACTAAAGCAGAGTATGTTGCTGCTACTATAAATTATTCAAATATTGCTTGGATTAAACAAGTGTTGGAAGGAATGAATGAGGTAATCATTGACCCAGTGATTATATATTGTGACAATATTAGTGCTATAAATATTTCCAAGAATCATGTGATGCATTCAAAAACAAAGCATATATCTATTAAGTATCACTACTTAAGGGAGCAAGTTCAAGAGAAGTAGGTGAAACTAGAATTTGTAACATCTAAAGAACAACTTACTGATATCTTTACCAATCCCTTACCGAAGGACACATTTGAATATTTGAGGACTAGACTTGGGGTTTGTCCCTTGTCTATCAGTTATTAAGGTGATTAGGAGGTTGCATCAACCTATATTAATCAAAAGATCATTCATGTTGATGCACATAGCTCACACTTTAGTTTTTCTAAGGTTGTGAAAGATTGTAGAAGTTAGAACAGAAATTTGTTTATTAGTACACTGAAGGTACCTGATATGAACCAAACAACAAAGAATTACTTGGCTGCTAGAGAGCTATTTGTATATTTTCTTTGGCATTGTTGTCAAAGGGAGAGAGATTGAAAGGGAGAGAGACTGCATATGAAAAATTAGTTAGTGAGAACAAAGAAATGGAGAGAGACTTCATATTGGAATATCTGTTGCTAAGAACAAAAACAATCTAAGAACTGAAAAGATCAAATCCGCAGGGAGATTCTACATGGAATGTTATTTTATTTTGTAGTGATTAAACATATTAAATGTCAAGCTAGGGAGAGCTTACCGAGCTACAAAATTTACTTACATAGTTGTAGAATAAATGTTTGGTATGTGTATGGCATATTTTCATATTGCTTGTGTTACCATCAATGCCAAAGGGAGAGATTGATGAACTACAATTGATTGAATATCTGGATGAACTGAAGAAATAGTGATTAGAAATCACTGAGCTACTAAAGTAATATGTAAGATGATTAAATCAGTCAATATATTTTCATTGATGTCAACTAGTTTTGACAGTAGTTATCATGATAGTTACAAACATCTAAACATCTATAGAAGGAAGGAAAGATGAAGAACTGAGATATCTACATAAGGAAAATATGGATATGACAGATAAGGATAAGGTAAACATTGGGTAACTTATTGATGAGTTTATGGCTTTATATTGTTGACTTGAGCATGTTACATTAATCTATTATGAAAAAGAGATTTGAAATTGAACAAGTCAATGTGGTCGATAATTAAAGATTTTTGTATACACCAAGCCAGTGCAGTGTATACCAAGTGACATTAATAACTGAGCTAGTTATCACCGATGTATTTCTATATTAATCGAGTATGGGTGAAAACATTAAATGCTAAGAACAGCCAACTGAATTTGATGAGCTGGAAATTGTTATGATTTCAAGGTTAAAGATAAAGTTAGTTATGAGATCCATGGCTGACAAAATTCAAAGATGATCTAAAGGATGAGATTGAAACATGTTAAAGACACATCTACCGAGGAAGGTTTAAGCAGAAAAATGGACGAAGGAGATTAAGAGGTAAAATCTAATGGCTGATATGAAAATGGTTTACTTTCCTATATAAGAGATATGAGTTTCATTATTGAAACATGTCGTACAGAAGGAGACTAGAGAGGGTTCACATGAAGATTGTATTCATGCATTCCTGATCAAACTAGTTATTGAAAGAACTAAGTTGCAGACATTACTAAGCGTCAGAGAACTATTTACCAAGTGAAAGTAAGTTGAGAAATATTGAGGAAGTGAATTGATTAATGATCAAAGGATTTTATGAGCATAGCATAGATCTAAATATTTTCAATTGAATTGTATTTGAATCAGATCAGTACTGTATCAGTTTAACCATTGATTCAGAAAATCTCTTAACCGAATGGACTTAACAAACTTATTCTACTATCCTATGACATTCATTGAATGTAAAGTGTTATCTTGTTGACCCCATAGTGAATGTTGGTCAAAATTTAACTGTTAGTGACAAATCCTCTAACTAGGTCACACCTAACAGTGTGCATTGTAACCTTTAACAGGGTTGGCTCTTTACCGAGCTCACTTTAGAAAAGTGAATTATTTGGGTTACCGGTCCCAAGTGGTTTTCCCCTTAGCAGGGTTTCCACATTAAATCATTATGTTATGTGTTATGTGTTATTTGTTATGATTATTTTTCTATCATACTTTACAACCTGCATAGTTGATTTAGTCGATAATCACAGTTTGGATAATTACTAGTAATCGGTAAAGTGAACAGACAGATTGATATTTTATGTTACCAAGCTGAATAATTTATTGAAATTGTTTTGTAAGGTACATATGTATATTTGGGATTATAGGATAACTAATCTAACTGATTCACCCCCCCTCTCAGTTATTCTAACAATAAGGATATATTATTGTTTGTGTAGATAGAGCTACAACTATTGAGAGATGATAGAGATCAACTTGAACAATGATTGGTAGAGACCGAGAATGAGATACAGGAGTTTCAAGGGAGACTACAAGGTCATTCATAGAGAAGCTCATCTAGGATCCATTCTCAATCTATAACTTCCTATAGACTATCTAGGACACCATGGTCATCCACTTCTCATTGTGGACCTAAGAGATCAAGAGTCATCATCCTATGGAGGAGAACTGATTTATTTAATGTATTATGTATGTTTTGAGATATAGAGGGGAAATTTTGGATAGTGTCTATGTCTTATTGAAATGTCTTGATGATTGATTATGTAACTATATAGGGGGAAAAGTGAGATGAGGATAAGAAGTGTAACACACCCCACTTTTTTGTGGCCAACTATACCTTGAAAGGGTCATGTAAAGGAATAGATCCAATAAGCCAAGTCCCAAAGGTTTTGGATCTAACTAGGTTAGCACTACCAAAGTGATGTAGGAGCACCAATGTAAACAAAGATCCAAAGATCCAAGAGCTAGGAAAGAAGATACAAGTTCATTTAAGCCTAGGGTTTGGAAATTAACTAGGAAAGAAGGAAAGATGCTAAATCTAAAGGTAAATACATAAAGTAAATAATGTAAATTGAAAACTCACCGTTAGAAGCAAATTCCTCTTCAGACCTATATTTCTGCACTCATAACTACTCAAAACAATGAACATGACTAAATCCAAACTATAAATTGCAAGATGAAAAAAACACAAAAATCCTTATGCTCTAGGACTAGGTCAATTTTTTAGGTCTATGATGACTTGGGGTCCTCCTAGACCCAAGACTAGGCTGAGCTTCATCCTAAACCTTCTTTGTTAAACTCTATGTCTCTAGATCTGTGATTGTATCCTATTTCAGAACTCCCAAAAAGTGGATCTAAAACTCCTAAAAACCTTATCCTACAAGAAAAATAGTTTTGTTTGGTTTTCTTGGCTCGATCAAGACCCAGTTGAGGAATAAACCTTAAATGTAAATATGAAAGTATGTATGTAAAAAGTAAAGAAAATGTATGAATTTGCCTTACTTTTGTAGAAACCCTTGAGGAGGATTCAGATCCATATTCCACAAGGATGAAGAAGTGCTCCAATGTAATTGAATCTTGTAGAAGAGTGGGATATCTCAATAAAATGCAATAGATCCACCTCACCAAGTCAATAGATCAATGGATGTAGATGTGCTTATGTACTCAAATCCGGTATGCAAGAATGAAGAATGAAGAAGCCCTTCCTTGATTGCTAACTCCACTATCAACAAGGAAAGAAGCTAGATCTTGAAAGGTGGATGCAAGAACATGAAAGAATGATGAAAATTACTCTAATGAACTCCTTAAAAGACCCTTGAAATCTCCTAGAATGCAAGATATCTCTTATTCTTGAAGTCTTGAAGTGTTGTAAAAGGATCTTCTTGAATACTCCAAAAATGCTTATAGAATACTCTTGAATGCAATATGAAAGCTTGTATGTGTGTGTGATTGAATTTAATTGATTTTTTATGTATCAAATGAATATTGAAGGCCTCTATTTATACCCATTTGATCTCTAAAATTGAAAAGGGCCGACTAGAAGGCGACATGAAATTTGAAATTTTGAAAGGGCCTAGGATCTTGAAGAGGGTGACCTCAAAGGCCAAGGATGAAATTCAGCATAGACATAAGGGTAAAGGTTGGAATTCAGCCTAGACCTAAAGGTCAAGACAAAAATTCAACCTAGATGTAAAGGGAAAAGCCTTCCATAATTTCCTTGGGGTCTTGGAAAGTGGGAAAAAGAAGCGGGGAAACGGACATAACTAGGCCCAAAATGGCATAGAAGCATATGAACATCCATGGATCTATAAAAGGCATTTGAATTGAGTCCAAAGAATCCAATAAGGAGGGATAAACATGTCCTAACATGGGTGCTTCCATTTTAAGATGATCCATCAAGCCCCCAGTGAGATTGAGTCCTTTTTAACTCCAAAATAATAACAAGAGAGATATCACTAACAAAAACAAAAAGAAAAGAAGTTTGATTAACTTGTCCAGTAAGAAGTGTACATCCTACTGTGAACCACACAAGAGATAGAGTTGTTGCAAAAGATGGGGTTGAATGGTCTAGAAAGTGTGTGTGCATGCTAGTCAACTCATTGAGGATTCACCCTTAGGAAATTCTTTTCTAAAAGATAAAAATTGAAAAAGAGGCGATCCATGTCTAAGGATGCATACATCCTTAAGGGATCAAAGAGAGAGTTTGAAAAGGGATCAAACTTATGGATTGTTTTAAATCTAAGAAGATATAAAAAGAGAATCTAGTCTTTAGGATTGTGTAGTAATCCATAAAAGGGATTTGATAAAGAAAAATTTGATTGTAAAAGTGAGGGTGTGTAAAAAGTGAGTAGAGTGTATGCCCCCACATTAAAGCTATTGCAAGCACCTTAACGGGACCAATGGCTTTAACAGAGCATACATGCATCTACTAGATATGTTTCCACTATGAGATTCCCCCAAGTGAGGGAAAATCAAGGGAAATAGGCACATAACATAAAGAGAAGCACGAAAGAGATCTACTAACTCTAGGGTCAGTATGATTATAAGATAATATGTGAAATATTATGTCAAATGAAATGTCATTATTCCCCAAAGGAAGTAGAACTACAACACAATGGATTAAAAACACATAAGAGTTACGAAGAAGAATCTTTTTGGGCTAGCATCACAGAGACCAAAAATATTTGGCGCTACCATGTCATAAATCCCAAGTGAACTACAAAAAGACATATTTATGAACAATAGCACATTTACAACACAACATGTAACAACATATAGAAGAAGAAAGATACAAATAGAAGAATGATACAACATTTTTTATTCCTTTATCACCTTGTGCCAATGGAGACATAAGGTTTATTTAAAAAAATCTAAACAAACATATAGAAAATACAACACAAGGGAAGCACAACACAACAGACAAGAACACAAAGACTACCATGCTACAGAGGATAATCAAGTGCATTTCTTCTCCCCCACCCCTCCGTCTTGGTCTATATCATGTATGGAAGGTGGGAAAATTGCAAGAGGAGTCCAAAATAGTAGGAAAAATAGCCAGTTCTAAACAAGGACCATTTTGAGGGTCACTATGTTCAAGACTAGGAGTAATTGACAATTGTTTTGAAAGCATGTTAGGAAAATCATGATTAATATCAATAGTTTTGTATTCATCATTATCACTTTCATGTAAATCATTGTTAGTATCAATAGGATCATCAAGTGTATCTTCCTCATCAATACTAATCACAATAGAATCCAAAATGTGAATAGAATCATCATGTTTTTCCATTTTAATAGTATTAAATTCCTCCATAGGCTCAAGAATGGGTTGGCCAAAGGAAGGTAAGGTGGTTTGGGAAGCATGTGCACATGCCTTGGCTTTATATTGATGTTTTTTTTTTATGCTCACAGGCATATCGGTTATGTTTGGTCTTACTAGAGATAGGTTGTAGAGTGAGATCAATCAACATCGGGTCCTTTTCTCCTTGTAAAGGGGGAAAATAAGGAACCAAACTAGGTTGAGAGATAGGAGTAGGATGTTTCTCAATAGAATTCAAAGAGTTAGAAAAGGGAGGTATAGGTGGTGTAGGCAAAATATCATGAGTAAGATCAAGCTTAGGTATAATTAACTCAGTAATCTTTCTATGTTTATAGGCTTGATATGATTGGAAAAGGTAATTAGGATGAGCCAGATGTGTTGTAGGTAAGGAAGGCCAAAATAATTCAAGGAAAACATAATCCCTAGGCCTAGAAGGGTGATAGAGAGTATGGTTAATTGTCTTAATCTAGCCATCATAAGGAAATTTAAAAGCATTTGTGAATAGGAGAAGTAATGTCTTGAATGGAAGATAACCATGGGAGACCAAGATTCACTTGAAATTGATCAGAATTAGGGATGACAACAAATTAATATTCACCACTTTACCAAAAAGCTCAACAGGAAAGGAGATAGAACCATGAGGTCTATAAAGGAAGTCATTACATGTTTGAATCCAAGCATCTATTGTATCATAAAAATCATGTTGTAAATATTTATGAAAGAGATTATCTTCAGTGATAACATTCATCATAGATGTAGGACCAACAATACAATAATAAGAAGGATTCCTAGCAACCCTAGCGGCAATGTAAAGTGGACCATTAGGAGCCTTAACATTTTTAGAATGGTAAAAGGTAATAACAAGCTCTCTAATACATTTAGGTTGAGGTTTAGGTGGAGGTTTATGCTCCACATGATTAACAACATCGTTGTTTTCTTCTTTCAACATTTCATCATAGGTAATCTGCATAGAAGATGAATAAGGTTGGGCCATAGTGTTGGTAGAATGCGAAGATAAAGGATTGGTATAAATCTGAAGATTTTGGTTAGGAGGTGCTAAAAATTTGTTTCCTCTACTATCATTGGCATAAATAGATAAATCATTATAATCAATCAAGTCTTGTGTAGTATTCTTCAATGAATAACACATCTCGGTATCATGGCCATAGTGACGATGGTATTGACAAAAGGCTTTAGAATTAAAGGACTTGGAAGCCATCATCGTGGGATGAATGAATATAATAAGAGGAAGTTTAATGATATTAGTATTTAAAAAATTTTCCATTACAAATTGTAGAGACTCTGAAAGAGGAGTATACTTATGATTCAGGTGGAAAATAGAGGAAGACGAAGCGACACCTTTGGATGCAATGACTACTTGTTCATCTACCATATTTGATACCTTGTTAATATTGACATAGTTGTTTGGTTTATGATATTTATTCTAATTTGAGGTGGTATCATCAAAAGGTACAGGATTCATTGGAGTGGTGCTCTCAAATTGACTCAGGTGTAATTGATAGTGGTGAAGTGTTGCACAAAGTTGGGAAAAAAGAGGTAAATTTAGTAAGAAAAATATTATCTCTAATGTATTTTTAGAAATTAGCAATAAATATGTGTTGTATATAAATATCAAGCATAGGATAATAAATATGAGCATATAAATTCTTAAATCTAACAATGAAATCAATAACTTTTTCTTTCACTCCTTGTTTATAATGCATCAAATCAGTCAAAGATACATGTGGACCAATATTGTTTTGAAATTTTTGTATGAAGGCATTAGCAAGATTTTAAAAAGAATCAATAGAGTAAGGAGACAAGGATCAATACCATTGTAAAGCCTTATCACGAAAGTTCCTAGAAAACAACTTAGCCATAATCCTATGGTCATGGGCATAGTCACTGCATAGGATTTGAAAGGTCATAACATGAGTCACAGGTCACCCTTACCATTGTAATTCTCAAGGTGAGGCATATCAACTTGTTGAGGGGAAAATATGTGGATAATGTCTAAGGAAAAAGGACTTCCCATGACACATGTAGGCACATTAAACTTAGATTGAGTCAAGGAGAAAAAAAAAATTATTGTAAGGACGAAACCGTTTGAGCAAGACTAATGATGGTGGAATCATTAGAATAATAAGAAGCTATAGACACATTAAATACACTAGGAAAAGTGTATGAAGTGGAAGGGATAGTAGATGCAACCAGAGGAAAACTTGGAACCATAGTAGGAAGAGGATTGGAATAGCTATAAGGGACACTATGATAAGAAGGTTGTGAGGTAGGCAATGAAATAGGTAGAACACTCATAGGAAGAGACAAAATGGAGGCATTAGGAAGACTCGCATTGATAGGATTTGAAACTTGTACACATGTGGTCACAAGAGAATTCTCATATGTAGGAATGATAGGCATAGGACTAGAGATAGGCAATTAAGGTTCAACACTAATAGTAGGTGGAACATATCCTAATTCCTGAGCTTCTTTGGCTAAAGGCTTAACATTAGAAGTAATGAGGTGAGAGATACCACACAAAGGTTATCACCATTCTCATCATTACAAATAACTTTCTTGATAGCTTCAATAGTGACAATAGTACTTATTTGGGTTATGATTATATTGAATAAGCTAACTTTCCATCTTTTTAATGTCACTAGTAAGATTTTGGACTTGAATGGGAGAACCTCTTAGGGCTTCATCTTCATCATGGGATGAATGAGAAGATTCATTCTCCATGGAAGGGTTAGTATCATGAGAGATCAAGTTATCATCAAGATTCCTAGGGATGAAGGAATAATTAGGGTCAAAGGAACTCATGAGTCTACAACTTCTTCTAACTGAAATGCTATAGGTGGGACTTAAGGTAATGAAGCTCATACACAAAGGAAAGTGAAGCTAAAGGGAGATCACACAAAGGGCTGTCAAACACCAAGGGGAGATCTAACCACAACATAGTAGAAACTATAGATCTAAATCTAACTATGAAAAGAAATAAAAAGAAGACACAATGCATACACAAAGCACACAATGTAATATATCTATGAAACAAAGAAGGTAAGACACACAAAGGGAATCTAACACCCAATCAAAAGATACAAAGCATGAAAGTGTTGAGCTCACCAAAATGTATAGGCAAAGAAATGAGATGAGGATAAGAAGTGTAACACACCCCACTTTTACATGTCTAACTATACCTCAGAAGGGCCACAAAGGAATAGATACTCTAACCAAGCCCCCAAGGTTTTGGATCCAAGTAGATTAGAACTACCAAAGTAATGTAAGAGCACCAATGCAAACAAAGATCAAAGATCCAAGAGCTAGGAAAGAAGATACAATTTCATTTAAGCCCAGGGTTTTGAAATTAACAAGGATTGAAGGAAAGATGCTAAATCTAATAAAATATTACAGATCTAAAAGGTAAATACACAAAGTAAATAATGTAAATTGAAAACTCACCTTTAGAAGCAAATTCCCCTTCAGACCTTTATTTCTACACTCATAAATACTTAGAATAGCGAATAGGATTGGATCCTAACTTGAAACTATGAGATGAACAAAACCCATAAATCCTTTTTCTCCAAGACTACGCCAATTTTTAAGGTCTATGCTAACTTGGGGTCACCCTAGAGCTTCTCTATTGAACTCTTTGTCTATAGATGTGAGACTCTGTATTGTTCTAAAACTCCCAAAAAGAGGATCTAAAACTCCTATAAACTTGATCCTACAAGAAAAATGTTTTTTTTTTTAAATAATTTGAGGGGCTTGCCTTGGTCAAGACTCGATTGAGGAATCGACCTTAAATATAATTATGGAAGTATGTATGTAAAAATTAAATAAAATGCATGAATTTACCTTACTTTTGTAGAAACCCTTGAGGAGGACTCAGATTTGTATTCCACAAGGATGAAGAAATACTCCAATGTAATTAAATCTTGTAGAAGAGTGGGATGTCTCAATCAAATGCAATAGATCCACCTCTCCAATTCAATAGATAAATGGATGTAGTTGTTCTCATGTACTCAAATCAGGTATGCAGGAATGAAGAATGAAGAATCCCTTCCTTGATTTCCAAATCCACTATCATCAAGGAAGGAAGGAATATCTTAAAAGGTGGATGAAAGAACATGAAATAAGGATGAAAAGGAATCAAATTAACTCCTTCCAATCTCCTTGAAATATCCTATAATGCAAGAGATCTCCTATGCTTGAAGTCTTGAAGTGTTGCAAAATGATACCTTTAAATACTCCTAAAATACTTATGAATGAATGTAGAATACTCTTGAATGCAATATGAAGATGTGTATGCATGTGTGATTGAATGTAAGAACTTTTGTATGTATCAAATGAAGAGAGAAGTCATCTATTTATACTCATTTTATCTCTGAAATCAAAAAGGGCCAACCAGAAGGGAGAAGAAATTTGAAATTTTGAAAAGGCTCAAGATCCTGTAGAGGTTGATCCAGAAGGTCAAGGCTGAAATTATGCCTAGACCTGAGGGTTAGGGCTGAAATTCAGCCTTGGGGTCTTAGAAAGCGGGAAAAAGAAGTAGGGAAAAGGATAATAAAGGACCTGAACTACCATAGAAGCATATGCACATCTATGGATCTATACGAGGCATCTGAATTGAGTCCAAAGTATATACTAAGGAGGGATACACATGTCCTAATATCGGTGCTTCCATTTTAAGATGATATAGTAACCAATGACATAAATATTAAAGTAATATGTAAAATAGTTATGATGATGTCAAAAGATTATGTAAAATAGATAAAGAAGTATTTTAGCCACAAAAGATAACTAAACATTGATCTATTCCAAACATAATATTTATGAAAAATATGCAAGTATTTTTTAAATAATATCCTAACCATAAATGATTATAATACATATTGCACATAATATTCAAGACCAAAACTTTTGCATTTTTGTCAAGATTGAAGGAAAACATGTAATAACACATAATGCTCTAAATGTAAAAATACAAGAACATGTGAAGATTAAGACAAACTAGATGAACAAAGAAGGAAGACAAAATCTAGGCATAGTACCAACGCAAATGAATAGCATTTATAGGGTCCTTAAGTGGTATATCATCCATGTTAGCTAATTTATAGGTGCCAAAACCATAGACTTCAATGATATTGTGTGGAACAAGGCAATTATGACTAAACTTACCTATTTCTCTAGGTGGAGGATTGACATTAATTTGATTCTTATAAAGAACCAAATCTCCAACTGAGAAAGATCATTTATTCACTTTGTGGTTGTATTTATTTTTAAGAGTTTTATGATATGATTTGATATGTTCAAGGGAATTAATGCATTGTTCATCTAACATTTCAAGTTGTTGAAGATTTTGTTCTCTCAAAGTGTCATTGTCAATTATGCCATTAAAGGAAACTCTCAATGAGAGAATTTCTAACTCCAAGGGCATAATCACGTCAACACCATAAACCAAATTATAAGGTGTTCCCATTGCAATCTAGACGCTTGTTCTATAATCCCATAAAGCATACGTTAATTGGGTAAGTGCACCAAGATGGTGTGCAAAAAAGGGGTATAAGTGGCCACTTTTTTTTAAGTCAGTTAAACCTAAACTTTGAAGAGAAATATGAGGGTCATGCAATTGCACCCAGAATTAGGAGTTGTGCAAAGAATATGAATTGTTTTACTTTGAATCTAGTTTTTAAACTACTAATTTTAAAAAAATAGATAAGATTAAGAGGGTCAAATCCTCCATGCATGAAAAATTGCTCCTGATTTTTCTAGAAAAACATAACATAGTTATTTGTGTGCCCTTCATAGAAGATATAGTTAGATTTAGTATTTTGCAAAACCCTTTTGTAGGATGATAGGTAAGAGTGAGATCTAGAAGTTGGGTATTTTTTTATAATTTTCCATTGAGTATTTTTTTAATGATTTTTTGAATTGATCGCATCTTGAAAATATGGTACCAATTTGTGCATTGGACATAACTTGCATCAAAATAATGGAAAATATAAACTTTTTTTAAAATAAATTGTATAGAATCAAGTGTAGAATAGTAAAATGTAATTATTTTTTAATTTGGTCAAGTAGATAAAGATGTATTAAGAAAATGGTAGACATATGTCTCTGAGGACTGTCAAGACACTAGTAAAGAAAATTAAAGTTTACTATTAGAATGTGGTCCAAAAATAGAAAACTTATATGGTTAGAAAGTTGAGAAGACGTGTGAGATTATGGTACTAATTTTAGAGATACCCACTTGATCATTTGTAAACTTGATGATGAGGAAGTTGAGAAATCATCTTGGAAGATTAAAAAACATGTTAAGCAAAAAAATGGAGGTAAAATGGGCATGCAAGCCTTGGGGTCATTTTCCAACCCTCTTACCAAGCCATAATGTGTACAGGTTCCTATGTACTAAATAACTGGCACGGGTTTTGTAAAACCAAAAGTACCATTCCAAATTCTACATAACCCATGCGGATTTTGTAGAACTAAAAGTGTCATTTTTACTTCAATAAAACCCAAACAGGTTATGAAGAAATAAAAATATATGCTTATAAACTAATAATACACTACACATATGTATATACTTACATATATAATATGTGTATATGTATTTATATAATATACATATATATATATATATATACATATATATATATATATACATATATACATATATATATATATACATATATATGTATATATATATATATATACACATATATATATATATATGTATATGTGTGTGTGTGTGTGTGTGTGTGTGTGTGTGTGTGTGTGTGTGTGTGTGTGTGTGTGTGTGTGTGTGTGTGTATGTATGTATGTATGTATACATCCATGTCTCTCCTAATTCCCTATCTCTCTCATCTTCCTTCCACTAGCACTTTCTCTATCTATTCTAAGGCCTAATTATCCTCTCTTTGTAATGCCCCTGCCAGGGAACCCATAAGGAACAGGTCTTAAGTACCAAATTACAAGTAACAATTTTTTTTTTAACATTACTAACATCTCAATGATTATATTTACAAATAAACATTTCCTTAAAGGTTCCCTTATTTATTCTTTTACCAATATTAAAACCAATTGCATTTCATTAATTGACTAATTGAATTCGTTTCCTTTACCTAATTTATATAACATTCAACTCTTAGATATGAAATAGAAACAAATAACACATCACTTATCTCATAAACTACATACATTTATCCTTTCCTCTTTCATTTATTTTCTCATTAACCTTATCTACACATGACTCATTTGTACTTCATAACATAAATAAGCTTTCCATTTACAACCCTTACTTATCATTTTTCATTTTAATGATTCAAATAGAGATAGGGTAAATTCTTTAACCTTAATTACTTATGATCATAAACTATCCATTGAATTATTCTTGTCACAAGCCTAACTACCACAAAATCATCTTCTACTACATTGTGTGCATCTAGTTAAGGATTGAGATTAAAATCTAGTTTTCTTAACCTCTCATCCTACACATAGGAATATACATTTAAGAGCATTAGAAATGAAATTACATCCTTATACTATTTTCAGTAACCCTGCATGTTCCATTCCATTATTATTTCACCTAGAGATACCCTTCTACCCTTAACATAAATTTTCACCAAACCACATATTAAATCAAGTTTCCCTTTAGAAGTTTACATCCATCAGTACATTGTATTACAAAGGATTGCATAGAATAGATACTTCAAGTGCAAAAAATATGTAAACATGCATTTTAGAATTCTTACTTTCAATTACTTTTCAAGACTCACAAGAGAGATAGGAAGTACCTAACTATAATCTTTTATTGATTTACCAATATACAATTCCCTTTTTACATTCCTAAAACTACCCTTCCCAAATGCATAGCTTCTTTCTTATAGTTTCCAAATTACAATTACAATTACAATTACTTCACATGGACCAAAGCCATACAAAGAGATAATTACATCAAGTTTCCCAAAGGCTTACAATACATCTTTACATTTTGCATACAAAAGATAGAGATACGTGATACAAAAAGGAAAATATTCACCACTGAATACATCTGAGTCCAAATCAAGACATGAACCATGAACAATACCTCAAAATAGATTTTCCACCCAACCATGTGAAACTAGTGAAGTTCCACCCCCCGTGCTAGGAGATAGAACCAAGGTACTCTCAAGACTTAAGGTAATCTAAGGCCAAATAAATCAAAGAAATAAAACTAAAAGAGCAAGAGTAAAGCATATGAAACATGACCATACTACAACATCAAGGTCAAGGTTCTAGGATACCACCTAAGTGAGTGTCATCACACAACTTGTGTATTGGGATCCTCCCTGGAAACCATGTAACCTTGGTCCCCCCTTTATGAATAAGTATCCACCCTAAAAATTACCCCTGGTCCTGGTACTCCAACAGGTCTGTGTGGCATTATTATTATTTTTCATTATCTTTTGAATCCCCCCTTCCCAAGTTAATGTTTAATTTTATCACTTGATTACAAACTCACCCACAGGATCATATGGAAACCACCTTGGGTTCCAACACCTATGGTGAGCCACTCACCTAGGGTACCTATTCCTCTACCCCATCACAAGCCAAAGATACAAGATTACACATCCAATGGTCTGATTTATAGGTCTAGGGAAACTCTCTTGCGCACTCAGGCCCTCAAGATGAATCCTAACCTTATCCATATGCATAACAAGAATCATAGAAAGGATGTAAAACACAAGAAACCTAAAACTCTAAAATATTAACTCACCTCATGCATTAACATAACATTCATAGGGGTGAAATGATGCAGACCAAACTCATGAGCACAAATGCAGATGTCATGGGCCAAAATCCAAGCCAAAACTGACCAAATTGGAACCTTAGGACCCCATAAGTCCCATAAATTAATTCTCATAGGGCCATAAAAGTATTTCCAAATTCCCATAAGAGTATACACCTAGACACGTACAAGTAAAAAGGTTCAGCGTTGTTTTCTCGTATGAGAACTGTCACAAAATGGCTCGAAATTGCCTAAAAATGGAAATGTAAAGTGTGAAGAGTGTCTGGGAAAGGTCCACTAAGGCATAAATGGTTTAGGTACCTTATTACCACATACATAATACCTTTCCAACACACCCTTCAACTCAAAACATAAACAGGTGATCAAAAACTAGGAAGTGAAATCAAAATCTGCATAAGTCACAAGAAGGGAAAACTCACTAAAAACCTTCCTAATCTTCCCTAAACTTTCCCAAAATTCCCTAAACCACATATACATAGATAAATATGCCAATTTATAGTCATATAATCAATCATAGACTTCCAGGAAGAGATTTGAACCAGAAATCTCACAGACATATTCATAAACACTTTCCATATGCAATATCTTTTTTAATAACCAAATAATAATATAATTATTCATATAACCATAGGAGATTTAAAACACACATTAATACATTATATATTTCATAAAAACACACACACAATTCTACAAGCAAGAAGGTGATTCCTCATGGTTCCAGATCCTACCTAGAGTCCTACGGAGAATCCTTTTCAAAGTTTGAGCACATCACAGCAACCTTCTGAGATTTGAATGATGATTTCCTTCCAAGATAATCTTCCTTCCTCCTCAAATAATTCAAAAACATCCTCAAAGAACTATAATGACTATTGAAAATATACATAAAACCCCCAAAACCATTATTTCCAGAAAACTCCTAAGTTTCTCCAATCTCTCAATTAAATCTTTCAAATCTACCATTTCTTCTCTGAGACAAATTATTCAAATTTTCTTTCAAAAAAATCTCCAAATATTTTCCAATTTCCTCCTTTGAGAATCTCTACAAACCCCTCACAACCAAAGCTATAAAATATAATTACGACAAAAACCCCAAAATTATTCACTTCCAGAATTTTCCCAATTTTCTTCCCATCTCCCCCATAATCCTCCTACACCAATAATTTAATGAAAACTATATGGTTGGAGGATTTTCTTTATGGGAAGAAACTTCTCCAACTACTATAGTTGGTTGAAGATTGAATTAAACAATCCTCATAACAACTGTATGATTTGAGAGATACAAATCCACAGAACGCCAAGAATACTGCATGTAAATAACCTGTTACAAGAGAGAAGTAGAAAGAAGCAAAAGGCAAAACTCATAAGTTACTCAAAATGTGAGAGAAAAATTATGATCCAAGTTAATTAAGAAAGAATTACAAGGTTCAACCTATAAGGTGAACAAAACCCTAAAGCCTAAAAAAGCTAGGTTGCACATTAATAATTAATAAAAGAATCAATTATTAATGCACCTAAGAGAAAGCTTAAGCACTAAAGAGTAATAAATTAACTAATTAAATCAATATGATTTAATTAGTAATTAAACTAAATATTACTCTAACACCCCCCCTTAAGCTAAGCGCAAGGGGTAAGGTAACCTAGCATAGCTATGAAAGTGGGAAATGGGTCCCAGCAACAAGGCCTAATCAGGTACCCAATACAAGGAAATTTCTATAAACCAGAGGCAAAGGAGAAAACCCAGTGGGAAAAACCCCTCCCCAAAAAGAGATAGAAAAAAGAAAAAAAATAAATGGATCAAGAGACTCTCTCAAAACCATAAGTACAACCAGACCCCCCATGAGAGAGGGAAGAGACACCAAAGCCCCCCCAAAATGATGGAACCCCTGTGGAAATGATCAAACCAATGGAACTCCAATGTGGAAGAAACAAAGGCACAGAACAAGGAAACCCTTGAATGAGAGGTGAAACTGGAAGGCTTAACTGATGCTCAAAGGAGAAAACACAAGGATCTTGAAAGGGAATCCCCAATGTAGGTGTGCAGACACTGTCATGAAAGAGGAGATGGATGTCCTTTGTAGAATCCTCAATAAGTGCACCTGGTGGCTCGATGAATGGAGCTAGAGGGTCAGGTAGTGCTGAAGAACAATCATGCTAAAGAGAAAAGACCTCAATAGGATGTGGTGTGGCAGTCATAGTAGTGATCTTAGGAACAATACAAAGGTTCAAGCGACCTGACTGCACCACATGATGCTCTCGCAAAAGAGAAGAGTTGTGCTCCGACAATGGAGATGGTGGACCAAAGTGTGAGAAGGTGTAGAGATGGGTGGAATGATCAACTGTCCCTTTATCAATAATGCCTCCTATCATACTATCCTGGATGAAGACTGAATCTGTCATGAACTCAACTATCTTCCCTGACCCACTGAATGTAATCTGATAAATCAAGAGAAGGTTTGCAGATAGAGATGGAACATACAATACATCATTGAATGTGCCATCCTGAATGCCTGTAGAACCTTTCCCGTAGACTGTCATAACAGTGTTATTCCCCATGAGAATGTGAGGAATAGGAGAAGCCTCAAAAGAAGAGATCTCCGGAGAAGATGTCATATGGTGAGAAGCACCTGAATCCAGTATCCAAGGGACCTGTGAAGGGGATACAAAAAAAGCCTGTAATGCATGACCCTATCCAAAATCTAGTCCATATGTCGAAGATGTGGAAGAAGACTAAAAAGTAGACCCCTGTGAGGCAGAAGAGGATGGAGAGGAAATAGTGCTCTTCTAAAGAAGAGCTTGCCAATCTGCAATCTATTTCTCATAGCCATCAAATCTCTTCTGAAAATAATGTGACTCATCATGAGGTCCCTAATGACAATAGGAACATGTAGGGTTCTTAGTCTTCTATTTCTCCTTCTTAGAAGAAGATGGTGGGCTAGTAGAGTGCTGAGAAGAGGAATCTGATATCGGCTTCAGCTTCGGCTTCTATGTACCCTGAGGTGTCTTGGCAAGCAATGTCTATGACTATGAACCTATAAGTGAATCCATCTAAGTGAGCTTGGACTGCTCATGAGTCAACCTATCATAGAAAGTCTCAAAAGAGGGCATAACATGTCATGCACCCAGTGCATCCATAGTGGAGTAGAAGGTAGAAGTGAAAATCTGATAAGGACCACAAAGCTTTGAGAGTATTAGAAAGATACACTCATCATCTGACTTCATCTTTCTAGAAACTTGTAAAATAGATCAAAGAGACTTGAACTTCATCAAGAAGTCCTCAATGCTGGTGAATGATTTAGGTACCAAGGAGGTGAACTCTACATCTATCTGTAGAACCCTAAACTGATTCATTGTGCCAAACAAGGTGGAAAACTTGTTCCACATAGCCCTGGGTGTGGTCAAACCATCTAGGTGGAACAACAATCCATCTAAAATATTCAATGCAATGAGGCCCATTGCCTCATCCATCCTATTTCTCTGCATAAGAGCCTCATAAGGCCTCTGTAGAACTGGCAGAGCCTCATCAAGGCATGACCATAACCCTTTTGCCATAAGCAATTTGGTCATCTGTCCTTTCCAAGTGTGGTAGTTGTGAGGTGTAAGGCAGGAAACAGAAGAGTCCACCATTGAGAGAAGGTAGACAGAAGTAGAAGGGTCTCTTTGAAATAAATGACAAAAAGAGAATTTGTACCCCCCCACAAAATATTATACTATCTCCCGTACACTTCAAATAAGTATGTAAGCACAAAAAAATAAGGAAAAAACCTAATTTTTAGATGCCTCCACTTTGATGCCAAAAAACAACTGATCAAATGGAAAAATTTGAAAATGAAACTAGTATGGTTGGATCAAGCTTGGAAAGAGCTTTCCAACGATATATCACACTTCAATTTTTTATACCGTACGCCGAAATTTTCAAAATTTTCAAAAAAACCCCTTGCAGCACCAAAACCTGCCCACTAAGCAATCAAAACCACCTGTGTAGAAAAAAGCTGCCTTTGTACCTTCTACGCTCAAATCTCAATGTCTCATGCCTCAAGAAGTGTGCCAGGTTCGTACGGCCCTGGTTCCAAAATAATTTGCCACAGATTGCTCTGGTACCCAAAGGTGGTCAAATTTTATATCAAAATTTGTCTAAAAAATCCTCTAAATCCATTAGTGAGGTCAATTTGAGCCCAAAATGCCTCCAATAAAAAAATTTCCCCATATCCAATAAAAAACTCTTCAAAAACTTGAAACCCTTAACCTCAAAACCTGCTTCAAAAACCCCAGAACAAGCAACGGCAGAGGAGCTCTGATACCATGTAGGATTTGAGAGATACAAATCCACAGAATGCAAGGAATACTTGCATGCAAATAACTTGTTACAAGAGAGAAGCAGAAAGAAGAAAAAGACAAAACTCAGAAGTTACTCAAAATGTGAGAGCAAAATTATGATCCAAGTTAATTAAAAAAGAATTACAAGGTTCAACCTATAAAGGTGAACAAAACCATAAAGCTTAAAAAAGCTAGGTTGCACATTAATAATTAATAAAAGAATTAATTATTAATGCACCTAAGAGAAAGCTTAAGCACTAAAGAGTAATAACTTAACTAATTAAATCAATATGATTTAATTAGTAAGTAAACTAAATATTACTCTAACAACAACTATAAAACTTTTTTATTATTTAATTAACTTATTAACCTAAACAAGACCATAACAAGAAAAGGAAAACAAGAGTTCTTAAATAACTCACATAGACCAATTGGAAACGTAATAGCCTAACATCTAGGAGGTCTCGATTTCAAATCACCTAGGTAGCTAGTTTTACTGAAAAGAGCCTTATTATACTTAATTATTATTTTTATTTAATAATAATTATTTAAACATTAAAGATAACATTACATTTTCAAATAAGAACATAGGTTATAATATTTATATATGTATAGGTATATATGTGTGCACCCATATATACATATACATATATAATATACATCCAGTAATAATACAGATAAAAATACAAATATATATATATATATATATATATATATATATATATATATATATATATACAAGAGATAAATCCAACTTAAAACATAAATCTCAATACAAAAATCATATCATTGCACACAAATCCCCAATTAAGGTAACCTCCTAAGCAGGAACCCAAGTCCACAAGAATTCGTTGAGAGTAACTTGGTAAAATCTCCACACAACAACAGTTCAAGGATTTTGAAGGCACACTCAGACCTGTGTAGCCAGGTGGAGTCGATGCCTGGTACCTGCATCCTGCAACACCAGTCGAGTACACCAACATGTATACATACATACATATACATACATATACATACATATATATATATGCACAAATAGTGGTAAACAAGGAGGGAGAGTGCAACATCATGTGGATATCTTATAGGAGTAACTACAAATGCCTCTCCTCATCCTACACTCACATTAGACAGTGTAATCAACAAATTATAAATGGGTCAGTATGGTTAGATCCAGAATAATCATTACTCCATATTGTATAACAAGAATGAATCATAATATAATCATGTAAATGTAGATTATTTACTAACTTTGATAAACTGGTTTTATCATCAAACATGTACTCATAATGTCTCATTATCTAATCAAAATGAACAAATTATATAATCCTTAATACTCAATGTAGTAATCATGTCTAGTATCGAGTATAACAAGTAGCATCCTTAGAGTGGGTAACACATCTAACCCTTAAGTGATTATAATCAATCAACCTAAGATAATCATAAACATTGATAATGAGTATCTCATAAAGAAACATATAGATCTATCAAGTGATCTCATCACATCATGGTCCTAAAATATCTCAGACACATAAGAAGGTATAAAGGGACATACTTTATCAATATTTACCATTTCCCAAATTAGAATGTGAAGTTATAGTGGTTGGAAGAGAGTTGGGTTAAGAAAATATCTCAAGAAAGATCATTCTCTTAAAAAAATAACCATACAATCACATATAACACTTCCTAACTTCCAGTGAGCATATCCAGGACATGTTAGAGTTGGAGGGGCATTACATCATCCCTCCCTAAGATTTGACTTACTGCTGGAAGTCAAAAATTACTAATCTATTGATCATTCATAAAAGTAACAATACTGCAAATATTTCTACTTTGGTCTAACATTGATATATTAGGCAGAATTTACACCTCAAGAGTTAGGAGTTCTTCTAATAACAAAACATATTTTAAGATTCCCAAATGTGACATGTAATTAAGAATTTAAGTCCAAAATTTATGCTCTAAACTAAATACAAAATTGATATGGGGGTTATTTATTCTTAATGGGAATACATAAGATACTACTATTACACATCTTCCTTTGTAAATAGTTTAAAACTAAAACCGTTCAAATATTCAAATTTGGCCACATATATCAACACATAGCTTTATGAGTAGCCTTGAAAATGAGGAAAAAATAGATCTCTTTTATAAAACAAGGTTGCTTTTTTGCCCAAAAAGGTCTATGGTATACTATAGGAGAATAACTAACATCAAACTTACATGCAAGACTGAATACACATCCTTTTCAAGGAATGTAATATACAATACCTTTTATGATTCTACTATAATAATTATTAGTATTATATTACAACAATATCCATACTCATAAAGATATTCCTAAGGAATTTCAACATGATTCTTTAAGCTAGAGTTTCAACTCAAGTCTTACTTATTATCTAGATAGAAAGCCAATTTTGTATCCCTAAAATTCATAATAAGTCATACAGTTTCTTATGAGCATACCTAATTCTAACATTAATATGAAAAATTTGTTGAATTTACTATTTTTCAAAAAGAGTCAGATTATTTAATAGAGAGAGAGAGATACATGAATCCTACGGCTACCCTTTTATTCAATCAAATATTTCATCAACACTTTCAATCCACTAGCCTTTTGCACATAAATTTCACAGTTATCTCAATAAGATCACATTTTAGGAGTAATCACATGTATTATTATCCTTATACGCATCATCAATATGACTCATATAGCATCACATAAGTATACATATTCTTCTAATATTCCTTTCTAAGAAAGATCTAAAGTTTGACTTAAATCTACTCTAATAAACATATAGTTATTCCTTTCATAATGACTCATCATTCATTTATACTAGTAAAGTTTCAACTCTCATTTTACACACAGATTGCCAATGAAGTATCAATTACTACACCAATTTATTTTTACATTACTCGAGTAAGATCCTAATTCCCTCACTAGGCATCTAGCAAAAAGGTACACTTACCAAGAATCATTTTTAAAAAAACCTTACTTTAATTCTGTAAAACTAGTCAATTTTATTTTCTTTTATATTGATACAATAATTCATTTATTTAGCACCATATTCTTCCCTTATAATTGATGATTTATATTAGTTTAACTCACACCACTTACATGGATCACATATAATTCAAAATTCTTACCATATAAATAAAACACTTCTCCTTTCAAAAAATTGTGTATTACAGTCTCATTTATTACAAAACCTTGGGGACATAGGTCCTTTACCCAAGGGTTTCCTCTAGCTAAGCACATTCTTCTCAATGACACATTGATTTTTTTTTCCTATGAAAGTTTAGTCCTTTAAATTTATTCCTTGAGAAAATAAGGGAGAGACACATTTGATTTCAACAATAGATTCACTCTCTTCTATTGAATTTCTTACTTTAAGAAGGTATATGAAACAGAGATACTCCTTAATCTTACCATATTTTGAAATATCAGAAATTACCTAATTTCAACACGTTATTTCATTTTCAAGAAAATATAAATTCATAAATCCCTAAGTTCTTGAGGAAGGTAAAAGATTTCAAACTCTTATATGACCTACAATACATATTTTATAACCACGCAACACTACAATCCTTTCAGTACTATGAACATCCATATAATCATGTCTTACTTCTTGCTACAAGTAAAACAAATGCTTCAAATCTATCTTGTAATTTCACATTAACTATCTTAAATATTCAAACATAACAAATCATGAAGTTAACTAGCATTTATAGGAAAGTAAATTATATAAATTTTTGAATCAACTTGGAAACTATTCCGGAAAACATTTATGATAGCATCATAGGATCAAGAGATAAGAGCAATTATAAAATGACTTACCTTACAATTCTTTGAGATTTTCTAGAATTACAATAAGAATACGACACTCAAGTATCTGGAATTCATTACCATTTTCTAAATACATCTATTTGAACCACATGGATCTTATAATACAAAACATAAGTCATCTATTCAAATAGACATTTCTTGAAAAAGGTGTACTCTTGAAACATAATACAGTGGGAATATAGAAAACATACCTTTTATGTCTAGTACTCAAGTTTGATATAAGGAAAATGTCAAAAGAAGAAACACAATGTATTCAAGTATCACAAATAGGCCAAGTATGAGTTCCAAGGTTCTCAGTGAGACAACCTAGGGCTTATATTTCTACCCCTATCATAAAGGTAAGAATGGTTTGCTTCCTCAAGGTTCACTTTGCTTCTGATAGGTTCTAGCCTTGGCAAAATCAGTTATTAGAGTTATCTCATTTGAGACCCCATGGAGTCATTACTCAAATTTTTTTCTCCCACATATTCCCCATGGGAAATTTCTTGTTAAGATGATGAGGGAGAATCTTGAGCTCTCTCCTTAGATCCTCCATGGTTCTCGGAGGCATCTTGGAAGAGTGATACAACATAAGTATAGGCATATAGTTTACCTTTAATTAATGAGAAGAAGTGACTAAGTTAAATGCAAATAGACCCTAGAGCTCCCAGTGTAGCAACCTAGGGCTCTGATACCAACTGTAATACCCCTGTTAGGGAACCCATAAGGAATAGGTCTTAAGTACCAAATTACAACTAAATTTATTTTTTAACATTACTAACATCTCAATGATTATATTTACAAATAAACATTTCCTTAAAGGTTCCCTTATTTATTATTTTACCAATATTAAAACCAATTGCATCTCATTAATTGACTAATTGAATTCATTTCCTTTACCTAATTCACATTACATTCATTTTTTATAAATGAAATAGAAACAAATAACACATCACTTATCTCATAAACTACATACATTTATCCTTTCCTCTTTCATTTATTTTCTCATTAACCTTATCTACACATGACTCATTTGTACTTCAAAACATAAATAAGCTTTGCATTTGCAACCCTTACTTCCCATTTTTCATTTCAATGATTCAAATAGAGATAGGGTAAAGTCTTTAACCTTAATTACTTATGATCATAAACCATCCACTAAATTATTCCTATCACAAGTCTAACTACCACAAAATCATCTTCTATGACATTGCATGCATCTAATTAAGGATTGAGATTAAAATCTAGCTTTCTTGACCTCTCATCCTAAACAAAGGAATATACATTTAAGAGCATTAGAAATGAAATTACATCCTTATAGTGGTTTGAGTAACCTTGCATGTTCCTTTCCCTTATTATTTCACCTGGAGATACCTTTCTACCCTTAACATAACTTTTCACCAAACCACATATTAAATCAAGTTTCCCTTTAGAAGTTTACATCCATCAATATCTTATATTACAAAGGTTTGCATAGAATCAATATTTCAAGTGCAAAACATATGTAAACATGCATTTTAGAATTCTTACTTTCAATTACTTTTCAAGAATCACAAGAGAGATATGATAGAAAGTACCTAACTATAATCCTTTATTGATTTACCAATATACAATCCCCTTTTGACATTCCTAAAACTACCCTTCCCAAATGTATAACTTCTTTCTTACAATTATAATTACTTCACATGGCCCGAAGGCATACAAAGAGATAGTTACATCAATTTTCCCAAAGGCTTACAATAAATATTTACATTTTGAATACAAAAGATAAAGATACATGATACAACAAGGAAAATCTTCACCACTGAATATATCTGAATCCAAATTAAGACACGAACCATGAACAATACCTTGAAAGAGATTTGCCACCCAACCATGTGAAACTAGTGAAGTTCCACCCCCCATGCTAGGAGATAGAACCAAGATACTCTCAAGACTAAAGGGAATATAAGGCCAAATAAATAAAGGAAACAAAACTCAAAGAGAAAGAGTAAAGTATACGAAGCATCACCATACTACAACACTGAGATCAAGGTTTTAGGATACCATCTAAGTGAGTGTCATCACACAACCTATGTATTGGGATCCTCCCTAGAAACCATGTAACCCAGGTCCCCACTTTATGAATAAGGATCCACCTTGGTAGTTACCCTTGGTCCCTGTACTCCAACAGATTTGTGTGCAATTATTATATTTTCTTTCATTATCTTTTGAATCCCCCTTCCCAACTTAAATTTTAAGGTTATCACTTGATTACAAACTCACCCATAGGATCATCTGGAAACCACTTTGGGTTCCAACACTTATGGTGAGACACTCACCTATGGTACCTAGTCCCCTACCCTATCACAAGCCAAAGATATAAGATTACACATCCAATGGTCTGATTTATAGATCTAGGGAAACTCTCCTGCACACTCAGGCCCTTAGGATGAGTCCTAACCTTATCCATATGATAATAAGAATCATAGAAAGTATTTAAAACATAAGACACCTTAAAATATAACATATTAACTCACTTCATGCATTAACATAACATTCATAGGGGTGAAATGCTGCAGACCAAACTCATGAGCAAAAATGCAGATGTCACAGGCCAAAATCCAAGCCAAAACTAACCAAATTAGACCCCTAGGACCCCATAAGTCCCATATGATCATTCTCATAGGCCCATATGATCATTAAAATAGACCCATATGAGTATACACCTAGAATCATATGAGTAAACAAGTTCAGGGTTGTTTGCTCGTACGAGAACTATCACAAAATGGCTCAGAATTGCCTAAAAATGGAAATGTAAAGTGTGGAGAGTGTCTAGGAAAGTTCTCCTAAGGCATGCCTAGTTTAGGAACCTCAGTACCACATCTATAACACCTTTCCAACACACCATTCAACTCAAAACATAAACAAGTGATCAAAAACTAGGAGATGAAATCAAAATCTGCATAAGTCACAGGAAGGGAAAACTCACTAAAAACATTCCTAAGCATTCCTAACCTTCCCTAAACTTTCCTAAACTTCCCTAAACCACATATACATAGATAAATATACCAATTTAAAATCATATAATCAATCATAGACTTATAGGAAGAGATTTGAACCAGAAATCTCATAGACATATTCATAAACACTTCATGTATGCAATATCTTTTTTAATAACCAAATAACAATATAATTATTCATATAACCATAGTAGATTTAAAACACACATTAATACATTATATATTTCATAAAAACACACACACAAGCCTACAGGAAAGAGGGTTATTCTTCCTAGTTCCAGATCCTACCTGGAGTCCTACGAAGAATCTTTTCCAACATTTGAGCACATCACAGCAACCTTCTGAGATTTGAATGATGATTGCCTTCCAAGGTAATCTTCCTTCCTCCTCAGATAATTAAAAAACACCCACAAAGAACTAGAATGATTATTTCAAATATATAGAAAACCCCCAAAACCATTATTTCTAGAAAACTCCTAAGTTTCTCTAATCTCTCAATTAAATCTTTCAAATCTACCATTTCTTCTTTGAGATAGATTATTCAAATGTTCTTTCGAAAAGAACTCCAAATATTTTCCAATTTCCTCCTCTGAGAATCTCCACAAACCCCTCAAAACCAAAGCTATAAAAGGTAATTATGGAAAAAAAACCCCAAAATTATTCACTTTTAGAATTTCCCAATTTTCTTCCCATCTCCCCCACAATCCTCCTACACCAATAATTTAATGAAAATTATATGGTTGGAGAAGTTGCTTTACGGGAAGAAACTTCTCCAACTATTATAGTTGGTTGAGGATTAAATTAAATAATCTTCATAACAACTATAAAAGGTTTTTATTATTTAATTAACTTTTTCACCTAAACAAGACCATAACAAGAAAAGGAAAACAAGAGTTTTCAAATAACTCACATAGCCCAATTGGAAACATACTAGCCTAACTTCTAGGAGGTCTCGGTTTCAAATCTCCTAGGTAGCTAGTTTTACAGAAAAGAGCCTTATTATACTTAATTATTATTTTTATTTAATAATCATTATTTAAACATTAAAGATACCATTACATTTGCAAATAAGCACATAGGTTATAATATTTATTTATGCATAGGTATATATATGTGTACACGCATATATACATATACATATATAATATACATCCAGTAATAATACAGATGTGTGTGTGTGTGTGTGTGTGTGTACAAGAGATAAATCTAACTTAAAACATAAATCTCAATACAAAAATCATAACATTGCACACAAAGCCCCAACTAAAGTAAACTACTAAACATGAACCTAAGTCCACAGGAATTCCTTGAGGGTAACTTGGTAAAATCTCTACACAACAACAGTTTGAGGATTTTGAAGGCATGCTCAAACTTGTGTAGCCAGGTGGAGTCGATGCCTGGTACTTGCATCCTATAATACCAGTCGAGTGCACCAACATGTATATATATATATGGGTAAAAGTAAAAACATGTGTCACACTTTTATAAAGGAAAAGGTCAACAACATGCAAATTTTTCAACTTTAACAACATAAAAGTGGCATTTGTGTTTAGAATTTGGAGATGATGTAAACTAATGAAATGTGTAAAATTGGATGAAGTTTATGCCTATAATGTTTTTTAAAAAAATTAAACAAAAATTGACATAGTTTTTTAATTTTTTAAGTCCATTTTTTTTATTGCTGAAATATGTTGAAAATCTAGGGTCAAGTTCCCACCAAAACAATATATGCAAATAATCTTTTTTTCCTCTAATTTCATAATATGTTTTAGATGACATGTATAGCTAGTGCAGAAAAAAGAAAGATTGGATTTTGAAGAATATTTTTTTTTCTGTTATAACTATCCAAAGTCGGCATTACTTGAAATCAACACTTTTTGGTTCCCACTAAATTTTCCCTATCAAATCTACACCATTAAGAAAAAAAATTATATATTCTTGAAGAGGACTCTCTCCTTTAGTGTTAAATACAAGTTTTAAATTATTCTGAGATGAATTTCTATTTTTTTTCTTTTTTCGAACGAGCGTGTTCTTAAATGTTCAAATACCTACTTGAAGTATTTTCAACTTATAATATATTATATGAAATCAAAATATTATAAAAATTATATGACCATAATCTTGACTCCGAGCTCTACAAAATGGTATTTTTAGATTTTATAGAAAGACAAATTTTAACAGAGAATTCAGATCCAAAAGTGAGAACTTCTGAAACTCACATTTTTATTTCTTATTTGGTTGCCAAATGGGATGCCACATATGTAGGTTCGGCCAAAACTGGTTCAGTCATACTTGCTTCGACCAAAACTAAGACCACCCAAACACAGTTGTGTGGATGACCACACCCCTCAAACCTCATATTTTAAATAAATTGAGAAATTGAGAAAAAATTTTAATCACAAGTGGTATCAAAGCTTGGTCATAGGTTTGAATCCCCTCGAGTAATGTTGAGGGGGAGATTGTTGGAAAAATGGTCAGTGCTCCCCTTAGGATTTTTGACATGGCTTAACTGCCTCATGTGTCTTCTATAAGTCTAGTGGTTGTATCGGGCATTAACAGGTCAATCTTTTGGTGCAACGGCAACTACTACTTGTAATAGAATAAAAGTAATAAAACAAAAAAATATGATCCAGTAAGGGATGACAAAATGAAAGGTCATACAAAACGTAATCAAGCTCGACCTGTTGAAGTTCGAAAAGAACCTATTGATATTCAATAAGATGCAATTCAAGTAGGGGAACAAATTGGTAGTTCTAAAGGTGGAAATATATCTTTTGGCATGGGAAATTTGATGGAGATGAATGAGGATTCACTTTTAAGTCAAATTTCATATGAACAAATGGTATTTGAAAGCACAATTAAAGTGCATTGCAAAAAAATTTGGGATGAAAATTTTAAAAATAAAAGTATGGTTGGAAGAGCTCAATTATTTGCTAGGCTATTCAGGAAAAAAAGAAATGACTCATGTTTTGGAGTTTTGGGTGTTGATAACAAGAAAAGCTCAAGAGATAGTGTAAATCAAACAATAGTTGAAAATTTGCAAGATGCATTTAACGACATTAACAACTCAAGTCGAGGAGCCGATTTAAGTGTTTCACATAGAGCATTGATGACTACTTTATCTAGTAGGAGGTTGACACAGAGAAAACAAGTACATGAAATTTTTTATTTACTGAATGTTTCTAGAAGAACTGTTCAAAGATATATCAGGAAGAGAAATATGTTAGATGAAAATATTGAAAAGAATTGGGTAAATCTTTCTAGACTTCTTTGAAAAGACAAAATTTTTGAAGATGTAAAAATAATGGTCATTGAATATTAGACCACACACTCCCGTGTTTCTTCTAATAGAAGGGATAAAATATAGATGAAAGATGAAGAGACTGGTATGAAAATTGCACATCCAAAACATTTTATAGATACAACACAAAGTGAATTGTTTGAAGCATTCAAGCAAGAATTTTCAGATGTGAAAATATGTCAAAGAATGTTTGAGAGGTTGTGCCCTTGCTTTGTATGCATAAATAAGGTTTGTGGAACTTGTTGTTGTCAAAATCATGTTGAGTTTCATCTATACTTGCAATCATACAAAAAATTTATAGCGGTTCTTGATTCAAATATGGTCATCCTTGGAAGTACGACACAGTTTGTGATGTCTATTTTATGTGATAAATTAGAAGATTTTGATGAGTTCAAATTACAATGTATAAAGAGTGCATGCAATGATTGTGGAGATTTGCATAAATTTACATTGAAAATTGAGAATATTAATGTTTCAACACCAGTTTTGTGGAAAAGATTTGAATATGAGACATATCGAACTAAGATCGGAGATGAATCCAAAAAAATTGTATTGAAGGAGAGTGAATTGCCCTACCTTGAGTTTATGACCAGATTTCATACTCTAATTTATCCACATATCTAGTATTGTCGTGGTGGACGATGGAAAGCTAAACAGTTTCATGATTCCAAATATTTTTTTCCACCTGGTTGTATTCTTTCAATTGTAGATTTCTCTGAGAACTATGCATTTTCCCCTCAAATGGAACTTCAAGCTCAATATTATCATTCTAAGCATGTTGCAATATTTGTGCAAGTGACCTATAGACATGCACAATTTGATTTGGATGAGGTAGAAAGTACCAATCCAAATGAATGCATTATCATCAAGGAGGTTCATTTCCATATCAGCGATGATAAGGTTCATGATAGGAGCTATGTGGCTCATTGTTTTACAATGTATTTTATAGATATTACGAATCATAGGATAAAGGCTTCACAACACTAGATTTGGTCTGATGGTTGTGCAGGTAAGTCTATCTACTTCAATTCATTTTCATTATCATTTAATTACTTGTTAAATTATTAAATGATTACATGTATGTATGCATGTACAACTTAATTTTGCAGACAATTTAAATATGCAACCTCTAATTGGCTAGCCATGCAACATGCTAGACACAATGTTAAGTTTATGTGGAACTTCTTTGAAAGTGGACATGGAAAAGGAGAGCATGATAGAGCATAAGCGTGTGTGAAGCGTGCACTTTTCCAACATGAACTTGTAGGTACAAATGGTGTTCAGTAGTTATATAGATAGATAGATAGATAGATAAATAGATAGATAAATTTAAAATAATATAATTTTAGCTTAGATCCATTTTCTTTAAACTAATGGTTCAAAAATGTATAGGTAACATGATAGAAAATTCAAAGAAAATTGTTGAATAGTGCCAAATTCATTTTGCTAGTCGGGACACCAAATACAACAAACGTTATTTTTGGGAAGTGAAACGTAATTTATATTTTGTTGTAAAATTTTAAATTAAAATTTGATTTCATGTTCATCTATTTTATCATAATTGTTGATCTAAAAATGTGCAACTTTCATTTCATATGTGTAACAGATATAGACTGATCTAATCCTTATAATTGTCAAAGAATTGTTGGTATTAGAAGTTTACATCAATTCATGACTACAGGACAACATAAGCCTCTTTTGATTCAAGTAAGAGAAATATCATGTTTGTATGCTCACTGCATTGAGGAAAATCCAACGAGTCAATGTAAGAATATTGCAAATGGATATGTTTCATGATGGGATATGAAGGAGTTAATCAGAATGCCTCCTTATGAAGATGATGACATGGACATAAATAGTCATGATTTTATATATTCAGTTGATTATGAGTGTGTTTCTGATTTAGTTGTTATAGGTGCGTACACATACATGTTCTTTTATTTAATTTATCATGCAAGTGATGTTTAATTTTAATAGAATCCATTTGTATAGGTGATATTTTTGTTGTAATTGTGGATCCTGACAATTCAAAAAGTGTAGATTATTATCTACTAAGATGCACAAAATAAAAATAGAAGTTGCCAGAAGAAAGTGCAGATGATGATGGACATACATATCCAACTGGTTCAGTTGTTATTGAAGGAACCTATTATAAGAAAATAAAGATCGACAAAAATGGTGTTCAATTTATTGAATACATGTATGGCCAAAAATTTCTACATTACAGTCACTTGGTTATAGAAACAAAGTTGCAATTCGAGACATTGCAAAAAAGAGGATGTGGCAAACAAAAGTGGAGGTTGTCTATTGAAGAACATGAAATAATTTTGGAAATAATAAAAGATAGAGAGGATCCAGACTACATGTATGAGGAGCTTTAGGATAAACTTCTTTTTGTAGCTCTCATACTTTCATATATTTAAACTCTACAGTTAGAACTCTTATTTAATGCATTAGATATTGGATATATGCTTTTATGTATGTTGAGATATATATATATATATATATATATATATATATATATATATATATATATATATATATATATATATATATATATATATATAGTTATGCATGCTTGGTAATTGTTAGTTACCTACTTAATATTATCTCGATCTATAAAAAATGGTTGTGCTACGGGATGTGTCTAATATCTCAGCTGTGGGGGCTAGGGTTTTTCCTTCCCCTCTCAAATCTCCTATATCTCATCTGCCCCTAAAGGTGCAAGCATGCTCAACTAAGTTGGATGGGGTTTCGAAGGATAATGAATCCTTCCTACTAGCACAGCTACAGCGACGGGAGGTCCACTTTGAACCTAGCAGAACCTCTATTGTTGGCCTACAGACCTCCACAGATATGGATGTGGTTTCAGGGGTGTCGTGCAAGTTGTCTGTGGTGTCTTTTGTGCATGTGAATTTTGTACCTAGCTAGAGACACAACACTTAAGTAAAACATTAGAGGTTAGAAAATAAAAAAATCTTCAATATAAATGAACTAAGCTAACTACGAGATTTACTGCCTTCTAGTAGGTGCAAGTATGGTATTCTCAGATTAAGACTGAGATCAATGACAATGCAACACTTAAACGAAGGATTTGAAATGATTGAAAGCAATGGAATATGGATGCAGATTAATCTATCTTTTTGTATTTTCTATGCAATATGATGAGAATTTGATATGGATTTGATCTAGAATGAATTGAAATGAATTACAATGCAAATCTAATAATGTTATGAATGCTATGACTACTATGAAAAAAAATGAATTGAAATAATGAAAATCTCACAATCACCTATTCGCAAGAGCTTGATTCTCCAAGGATGCAAAAACCAAAAGCTTGAAGGACCTTTTGTGAAGAGCTGAGCCTTGTTTTTATAGAAATCCAGGGCTTTGAGGATGCATTGAGAAAGCCATAAATCACTCTTGATAAAATCAGGTTGATTTTTGAGTTAACAAGAAATTAGGAATAGATCAACTCATAAAATCATGCAAAAGCATCTTTTTGACTCAAAATAGAGTTCGGATCACTTTTTCAACTCACAATCACATGTTGAGTTTAGAAAGTTAATAAATTGAAATTGATAACTGATTTAAAGTGGAATGCTTTTCTGATTGTGCATGATTTAATAGGAATTAATTTAATAATTAAGTGATTTATTCTCAACTTAACTGATTTTGAATTAAAATAACTGATTTATGGGTTAATCAATGATTCATAGGATTTTTCATTTATTGTCAAAATAAAAATAATATAAATTAGTAATCAATGCAATTAAATCTAATTGAATGATTAAGTGGCAAAATTAAACCTAATTAATCAAATATTCAAAATATTCAATTAATCAAATTTTAGGATAAATATGATTTATCGCCAAATAATAATCAATTAGGATAATTAGATAAATTAGGAATATTTAGGAAAAATTCCCCGATGCAAAATTACGATAAAATAAATTTAGGGTTTTGATAAACTAATGTGCAGATGTGCCTTAGGTTAGGACTTTGATGTCGACTTCGATCGATTTGTCGATGTAGGAGGTCAATGAACCTATAGCCCACTTTTGGGGTATTACATTTTTCCCCTCTTTGAATTACTATGCGAAGCACAGTGGTTCAAAGATTAATCTATTTTTGATGATGATGTAGACTCAGTTATGTGGTGGAGAAACTGATCCTAAAAGATTAACCAATTCTAAGACAGCAACTGATTAATAAATTTGAAGATGTTTGATTCAGGTCTTGATTGACCAAATAATTGAGATGATGTTAACTATATCAACAATGAGCTAGTGATTATGAAGGAGTTCCAAAACACCTGATTATGAACCTATGATTATGAAAAAGTGACTCTCCTGACTCTAGACTTGATTGTCCAAAGGAGTCGAAAGGATGCCAAATCTAAACCCTTCAGTTACGAAGAACCAAGGAAATAACACAACTGAACTGATGGTTACGAAGAGGTGATACAATTTACAAGATTGATTAGGATACCAGATTGATATGGATCTTGATGAACCTAATATGCCCCAAGTGATGTGCCCCAAGCGACGAGGACTTTTGATGAATCAACAACTAGACATGGTTGTTGTCATGATCACTGAAGGAAAGATTGATTTACAGATTTGATTGATGTGCAATACCATGCCCCCTTCGATATGAAAATTGAAATCTGACAAGAAAAGTCAGTGTTAAATAGATTAGAAGCATGTTAATTGATTTAAGAAGTGGTTATACACATCCGAAAATGCGTTCTATGTCATTTGGAGGTCATGTAGACCAAGTTTGACTAGGTTTGACCATGAGTTGACCATGGTTGACCAAGTTAAAATTTTGATTGTTTGATGTGAGATAATCAATTAAGTTGAATTCTAGATTTCATTGATGTTTAGAAGGTTGATTATGCAAGCAATCAGTCGTCCTAGGTCTGAACATTTTAAATTATGATTTTGGCAAAGTAAATGATCTCAGATTTTGATTTTGATTCCGAAAATGGGTTCAAAATGTTGAAATTAACCAGGGGTGCAATTTTCACGCAAAACAGAGCACTTTGAAAAATTAGGTCAAAACCTATATAAGGGTCAAAAGGGTCATTTTTAAATCATTTCAACCTTTTGTCTTTTGTGAGCCTTGTGGAGCCCTCTAAGAGAAAAATGGACAAAATGGAAGTGCATGTCTCCTCGCATCGATTTGAGCGCAGCCGGCGGTTCCAGCTACCTCCCCAATATGGGAACCCAGTAAGTGGACCTCTGTGCCTCTCTATGAATTCAAGTTTTTCCTGATTTAAGCATGTTTTTGAATTTTTCATATATTTTTAGCTTTTTGATTTTTTGTACCATAGAAACTCGTGCGACAGTCTAGTAGGACTCATACAACTTTTAAATTTCATTTAGAGTGTCGTACCTGTTCAACCTATAACTCATATGAGAGGGACCCATTTGTTGTACGACATTTCATCAGGTCCCTCAAGTGTCGTATGGGAACCTGTAGATTGTCGTATATGCATGAAATGTCATGCGGGAACCCATAGAAACTCGTACGAGTTTTGATGCCAGTGTGAAAACTCGTATGGAAAACAATGAGTGTTTTTCTCATCCTTAGGTCAAATTTTTTATTTTTCTAATTTTATAGGCTGATTCCTTAGCATTTAATGCACCTTCTAAAGTTGTTAATTTCTCATTTCTATACTTATAGCCTGATTTTCAACCAAGTGACTAATAGGTATCCCCATTCTGTGTTGTATAGGTTCATTATCCAGATGTACATGTCCAGATCTCACATCTTGTGACCCAGAGGTTATGTGTGGCACTTCCTGATCCTCTCAAAGTTCATCTAGCTACGTGTGGGTTCAAGTACTTGATACAGTTGCCTGATATTAGGGTGAACCATGATTACTGCACTGATTGAGAGATTCCACTTTGAGACTCAGATATTCCACCTGCCCACTGGAGAGATCATTGTGATTCTGGAGGATGTGTATAGGATTCTTTGCATACCATTTCATGGCCCTTGCTTAGACTATATTAGTGCAGGTAATAGTGGTCTACATGCTTTTAGGACTCTATTTGGTGCTGATGAGCAGATCACTCAATCCATCTCCTGGGTGACTCTAACATAGAGATATGGTGAGTCACACAGACTAGAGTGTATCATAGCAGGGATGATCGGAGGGATTATCATGTCTGACCGTCAGTAGAACGGTCTTCTGATGGGCTGGGCCCCGATGGTAGCATGCCTGATGGCTACACCTTCTAAGCTGGAATGGGGATAGTGTCTATTAGCACACATGTTCAGTGAGATGCATGAGATTATTTACCATGAGGCTAAATCATTTTCTTTAGGTGCACTTGTTCTATAGATTTGGGCTTGGGAGCACATCCCGATATGTGGTGATGAGAGGCAGCCACATGAGCCTCTTATATACAGATATTCTGGTTATGTTACATAGGTCCAGATGGGTTGTACTAATTATTGGAGGTGTATTCTAGATGACATGACCTTTGTCATTTGGAGACCGTACCTACAAGTAGAGGCATGGCCAGCTACACGTGATCAGTTTGGGTACTTTTGTCAGAGCAGGGTCTTGATAGGATGTTCCACCACTGTCTTAGAGAATTTCATCATTACACGAATATGGAGATAGTATGGCATCATACAGGATGCACCATAGGATTACGCTACTTATGCATAGTTGGTTTGAGAGTTGGGCTTAGGCTGGATAGCTCAGTTGTCATATGCTCTTTGCAGTCATGATTATATCGGGTATGTGGCCAGAGACTAGGATTACAGGCCACAGGTTATTGATGCAGGTGCTACTAATGCCTTTACCACTTGGATTGCAGAGCATCCGATGAGGAGATTTTTTTATCCGACTGAGTTGATTTAGACTATGGAGGAGGTCAAGGATGTGACAGGTGCACCCATGGGTAGAGGCCAGAGATGATGAGATGTTCAAATACCATTGGTGTAGCCTACACCACCTAGGCCTAGAGTAGTGGTTACCCCACAGAGACCAGCAGGATAGATGAGGCCCCCATGACCCATAGTGTTGCAGTGCAAATATACTAGGGGTGAGAGTGGTACATTGGGCAGTGTTGGTAGTGCTGATGATGTCTTAGGAGCACAACAGGATATGGGTACTATGGATGATACATAGGCTACTCCTGATTTTGATTTGGGTACTAAGGTCCGATGCCATAAGGCGCATAGAGAGATAGTTGTTGATCATCCTATGGAGGATACAGAGGTACCGACAGATGAGGTAGATCCTAGACTGAGACAAACCCCACGAGACATTATTAGGTGACTTAGGCTGCAAATTAGGGACTTGATATTGCAGAGTGCTACATTTGAGATCTAGTTGAGGGAGTTTGAGAGACAGAGACTAGAGTGAGAGGTCGACGTGAGGCAATTACAGGTAGAGGTGATCCATTAGACTAGTTGGGCCTCCTACTATGTTTCTACATATTATGTGAGTGTACCTACTGAGCAGAGAGTCCCTATGTATTCTGTGTATATGCTTGCTTCTAAGGGAGCTAGAGCACAGCGGGCTGATCCACCACTAGAGGCACCTGACCCACCACCACTAGATGTGAAGGAGTACGCAGACAGTTGATCTACCTCAATGTTCTTTGATTTTTCTTTTTTCATTTTGTCTATATACTGATCATATCTGATAGCTCACATGAGCTCATTCTTTTGTATACTGTGCCAGTAGTGCACCTGGCTATTCTAATGTTTGATATATATATATATATATATGAGATCGATTTTGGTTGTGACTTCATATGTACTTGTCATTTTGTTTATGAGTATTATATTATGTGATGCAAATGTTTGAAATGCTTTGATTAGTATGGCATGTATGGAATATGCAATGCAATGATTTCTTTCAAATGTATGGATCTTATGCAATGTAATGATGGATAGAAAATGTATGATTTGTGTATGGTTTATGTATGTATGCAAATGGATATATGGAATGTTCATGATATGTAATGTAAATGTAGAGATACACATGATATATTTTGCAGGCATTGATGAAGACAAGTACTTGGTCATTTGTCAAAAAGGATGTTAACCTAGGATGGTGACTGCTTGTTGGTTCAGTTTTAGAGGACCTTCATACAAAGCTCAGCCCTTGTGTCATGTTTAGCATAGTTTAGGAGAATCATTAAGCATTCAAGTTGATTTGTGAATTTGTGAGATCATGCAATCATGCAAAGTGCAAAATGAAATGCAAACCTAGGACCTAGGACTTAGCCACTGATCATGTGTCGGTCATTTTCATCACTAAATATTTTTTTGTTCTTTTCCCTTTAGGTAACATTAGATAGATCAATACAATGTCCACTATCAAGACAACCATACACATATGAATATTGATTTTTGTTTTATTATGTCGGATTTAGATATAAGCATCAAGGCACAAAAGGCAAGATGACCTAATTATCATGTCCATTTTGATATAGCAATTTGTATAAGCATCAGAACATAAACGTTGTGATGACCTGAATATGCCTTGCGGAATAAACATGCCAAGAAAAGGAGAGATCATTCTCATTCTTATGTGAATCTACCTATGTAATACCCCAAATTTGGCATCTTGAAATCCTAACCAATTTTGTTGCATTTAGTCTCATTCCTTCAAATTTCTACTTCATCAAAGTCCTATTGTACTAGGCAATTCTATCTCCTAATTGACTTTACTCGACCTAGTGTCAAATGCAGAAAACCTCAAATTTACATTAATCACATGCCATATTTAATTCCTAAATATTAAACATTTATTGGCTAAATAAACCCTGTGATTGATTAATTTAATTACAAAGTCCTAGCACTTTAATTAAATTAATTCCACCCCTTTTAGCTAAAACACATCAAGAGGAATTAAATAATATTTAGTTCTTTAAATGGATATCCTCATTTGAATTTAATTATTCAAAATAATTGGAAAAGTCACCCATGAGGCCATATTTCATTTAATTAATTAAATATTCTCTCCAAAATGTTTCACCTCCCCCCATGGAGACGAAGGGTCGACCGTTTCTTTGCAAGAAACTATTCAATCTCCACCTGGGCTTCTCTATAATAGAACCCTCTCATTCCTTATTTGAGGAGGTAATTTTTAAGTATCAAAACTTTGGTGAATTATTATCTCACACTTTTGCATTCAAAGCTATTTTCATATTGCATATTAGAATAATTTCCATTTCTTAGAATTATGATGCATTTGTTCTTAATTTAGTTGTTTTTATTGCTATTAGATTCATTTTCTTACATGCTTTTAGATTAATATTGCTCTCTCATTTTAGCATAAAATATCAAATTTCATATTCGCTTAAAATCCTCCATTCTAGAGTTTGGTCTATGGTTGTTGGACTCTCAATTCTGAGAGTTACTCAAAACCCCACCTAGATAGGAGGCAACAGATCAATTCATAAAGGCATGCGAAATGGGTAATTCCATATTCATTTTCATATGTGGCTGATGAATAATGACTATGTTGAAGTCTATGGCTGAATAAGAGGTCCACATTTAGCTATAAACAACCCGCAGTGACCCTTTATCATTCACATCCTTGGATAATTTTGCATTTCACAATAGATGAGAAATTACTCAAAAAGATTAAGTTAGAGAAAACTTCCTTGAATTCTCTAGGTATCAATGGTCAAGGTACACATGGCCACCCAATACATGATGGAGGCGCTTATAGTGGACACCAATTCAATCTAGAATTTCCAAAGTTGTTAGATTTTCACTCAAAGCAGAAAACAAAGAAAAGATTATGTCCCCAGTCATCACTCTCTAAATCCTATAAAGGACATCATCAAAGAGCTCGAGGAAATATAATATGAAAAAATCTCAATGTGAATTAGTAAACATTCAAAGATGATTTAAACATGTCGCAACGATTGTTTTCAGGTTGTTGATGTTTGTTTGTAGTTGATTGCAAAATCCTTTCTGGTAAAGAGACTGACTGACTGACTTGGATGAAGCTTCAAAGGACTCTGACTAGATATGACTCATCTGAGGTACTGAGGACTTTATGATATGACTTTTATTGCCCCCCAAGTTTAGGCTTTGATAGGATACAGTCACTTGTGTTGGGTTGATGCTCAGACTGACTTTATTGAAAATAGGATGCAAAAGCAAACTAGGAGATATGTACAAACTAAAGCAGACTGAAAGCTGGGAAAGACCAAGATTGCGCTGATAGATGGAGTATTTTTTAACAAGTGGCACCCGTTTGCTAGGTTTTCACCATCTTGGTAGAGATTCTAT
Source organism: Chamaecyparis obtusa (assembly GCA_027943335.1). Classification (NCBI taxonomy): domain Eukaryota; kingdom Viridiplantae; phylum Streptophyta; class Pinopsida; order Cupressales; family Cupressaceae; genus Chamaecyparis; species Chamaecyparis obtusa. Next base: position 257,054 of record BSBK01004654.1, read on the forward strand.
TTTTGCTACCAAGGTGCCTATTTCCAGGTTTTCACCAAGGCACTTTTTCTTTTTCTTCTTTTTTTGTATTTTTCATTTTTTTAATTTTTTTTTGTACTTTTCTAATTTTTTAATTTATTTTTTGTGATACATCAAGGTGTCTATTGCTAGGTTTTCACCAGGATGTTCATTTTTTTAGGACTTTTTCTAATTTTTCTAATTTTTTTTTTAGGACATTTTTCAATACTGAATGCCTTAGGCGTAGAATTTCTTCAGATGGAGAACGTTGATTGGTTCTTGGAGTTGTTCTCCTTCAGTCATTGAAAGTTGATAGGATCCAAATCCAAAAGTAGCAGTGATAACAAAGGGACTCAGCCAGTTGGGTTCAAACTTCCCCTTGCATTCTCTATGTGATTGATTTTTAGGATTTTCTCTCAAGACTAGATCACCAACCTGAAATTCTTTGTGTCTGACTTTCTTGTTGTAGCCTCTAGACATTATTTTCTGATATACTCTAAGATGATCATATGCTACTTGTCTGCGCTCATCTAGTAGTTCAAGTTCTTGCAACCTAGACACTATGTAGTTATCATCAGTTACTAGGCCATGCATTCTGATTCTTACTTATAGGATTTCAACCTCAATAGGTAGTAACCTCTTCATACCCATAAACCAAAGTGAATGGTGTAGCCCCAGTGGGCATTCTGATACTTGTTCTATAGGCCTAGAGAGCTGGATTGATCATGAGATTCCAGTCTCTTCCTATTTTATTAATTGTGTGATGTAGGATCTTCAACATATTTTTTTTTATGCTTCTGCTTGCCCATTCCCTTGAGGATAGTATATGGATGACCAATATTGCGTAATCATGAATTTGAAACACAAGGAATCTAAGTCCTTATTCTTGAATTGGCCACCATTATCTATGACTATAGAATATAGGATTCCATACTGACAAATGATATAGTTCAAAATGAACATTGAGATTTGTTTGTCGGTTGCTTGAGTCAAAGGAACTGCTTCTACCCATTTTGTAAAATAGTTTGTAGCTGTAATGATATGGGTGTGTCCATTGGAAGAATGTGAATATATAGCTCCTATAAGATCAAACACCCATTGTTGGAAAGGCCATTATGTAGTAAAGGGAATAAGATCTCTCCCTGGTGCATGAATCAAGTTCCCATGTACTTGGCACTTTTGACAGTTCTTAGCATATTTGATAGCCTCTTTTTCCATTTTAGGCCAATAGTACCCACCCCTAATAAGTTTTTGAGCTAGTGTTAAACCATTGGAATGTGAACCACATATACTATAGTGGACTTCCTCTAATGCACGTTGAGACTCTTCACATTCTAAACACCTAAGAAGTGTACCATCTAGACTCCATTTGTATAGATCTTTACTAATGATGACATACCATGATGCATTTCGGATAAGGTATCATTTCTCATGGTATTTGAAGGTATGAGGGATGATTTGGTCTTGTAAGGTAGGAGAAAAGGTGTTTGTATCTAGATGAATCATGACAAACAACAGTGTAGATCATACAGGTTTCAGGGGAATCATATGTAGGAAACGACAGTGCTTCAACCAAGAACTCATAACGTAGCTCATGTTTGGGCTATTGTAGTATAGATGATAGCATTTCCATAGCATCAATAGCTTTCTTCTCCATTATAGGAATCTTCTCAAACGTGATAGATATGAAATATTTCTTTTTAAGTCATCTTCCATGCGTTTGTATGGAACTAGTTTCTCATCTTTCATCTAGTACACATCATTGACTTGGTGTATGACTAGTTGTGAGTCTCCATGAATGTGTAAATTTTTCACTCACCACTCAATTGCTATCTTCATGCCATTAAGTAGAGTTTCATATTCAGCTATATTATTTGTACAAGGAAATTTTATTCTGAATGCTTAGGGTATTGAATAACCTTGTGGTGTGATGAACAATATGCCTACTCCATATCCATTTTGTGTGTAAGATCCATCAAAGAAAAGACGCCAAGTCCAAGAAGACATGTGCATGATGGATGAATCAGGAAATTCCATCTATAATGGTGTATCATCAAACATTGGTGCTTTAGCCAACTAATCTACAATCTATAATCTACCTATGAGGGAAGCTTTGCTTAATAAGTATTTCAATGGATCTATCTTAGCTATCAATTGTGTTGTATGAGCTAACATGTAGTGTCTCAGCTTCTGTGATGCAAAGATGATAGCTAGACACACTTTTTCTATCATGGAACAGTTCTTCTCATAAGCTACCAATGTTCTGCCGATGTAGTAAATAGCTCTCTCCTTTTTGTTTTCATCATGTTGTGCTAGTAATGCCCCCAGTGATGTATTTGTGGTGGAGACATACAGAATCAATGGCTTCCCTTGAATAGGAGGCATCAAAATAAGAGTATTCACCAAATATTGTTTGATGTGATTAAAGTTCTTTTCACACTCCTCATTCCATGTAAAAGTCACACCTTTATATAATGTCTTTGTGAAAGGTTGTGATATATCCGCTAACTAAGATATGAAACGTCTGATTGATTGTACCCTTCCTTGTAAGGTTCTCATTTGACTAATATTTTTGGGAGGTTGCATCTCCATGATAGCTTTGACTTTATTAGGATCTACTTCAATGCCCTTCTTTGAAACAATATAGCCTAGGAGCTTTCCAGAAGTAACACCAAAAGCACACTTTTTAGGGTTCAGTTTGAGACTAAAATTCTCCATTCTACCCAGTATTTTTCTCAAATCATTCAAATATTATTATCTTATCATAGACTTAGCTAAGGTGTCATCAACATAGTCTTCCATAGTTCGATGCATCATATCGTGAAAGATAGATGTCATAGCCCGTTGATATGTAGCACCGGCATTCTTAAGACCAATTGGCATGACATTCCAACAAAAAGTACCCCATGCACATGTGAAAGCAGTTTTCTCTTGATCTTCTAGAGCAATTTTGAATTGGTTGTATCGAGAGAAACCATCCATTAAAGAATACATTTCAAAGTCTACAGCCATATCCACTATCATATCGATGTTTGGTACTGGAAAGTCATCCTTAAGGCATGCTTTGTTTACATCTTTGAAGTCTGTGCATACTCTAATATATTTTTTAGGTTTTGATACTAGAACAATGTTGGAGATCCATTCAGCATAATCAATAACTTGGATAAATCTGGCTTTTAGTAACTTTTCTAGCTCAGCTTTGACTAGGAGTGCAACATGTGGATGTATCTTTCGCAATTTCTGTTTAACAAGTTTAACTCCAAGAGCTATAGAAAGATGATGTATTATCAAATTTAGATCTAACTTGGCATATTTGAATACCTCCATGTGAAGTTGATTTTCTTTTCTATCAGGAAAGTAGTGAATGCTTGTTTTTCTTCCTCTGATAGGGATTGTGCTACATGAATCAGTTGTGGCTCCTTTATTGTACCCAAGTTGATAGATTAAGTGGGGTCTATCAATACTGGAGACCTATCCTATAAATGACTTGGAAGGACATCAAATATCTCATACTTAGGTGCCTTAGAGAGGTTTTCATCTTTGGATATGTATTTTGTTTTTACTATTTTAGGTTTTAAGACTACCACAAAGTGGTTTTCACCCTCATAACTCTTTTTCTTTTTGCTTTTGTTTTTCTAACTGAGATATTTGATATCCGACTCTTTCATGCTAACACTAAGTTCACTAATGGAAGTCATCATAGGTTCCACTGCATTGAGGTAGTAGGAAAGAGCATAGTCATTTTGAAAGGTATGGATATCTTGGCTCGGATCAGTAGACGTTTGGTCAATAAGTTTTGGATGTTGGATAGTCAATGTAGGGGAGGATTGGGAAATGGTGTTCATGCATATGGTGTTGTCATCATTGGTCCTAACCCGACTCTCGAATTCAAAGGTGATATTACTACTTAGAATGTTCAATTCATGAATAGTCTTAATGTCATTATTGGATTCCACTTCAGCCATAGGTGGATTAGACTCGTTAAGTTCATCATTTCACTCTAAACTCACATCAGTTTTAGGTGAATATTGGTGAATGACATCAATGTGTTTTTCAGTGATAAGCTCATCTTCTGGAATAACTCCCCATTCATAGGCATTTGATTCTTCATCTGGATCTATCAGGAATCTAAGAACATGTGTAAAGTTAGGATGAATCCCCCAAGAAGGATTGACTTCAGATTTTGAGCGGAATTCATATTCATGGGAGTCTGTTTCTGAATCACTATTGTATCCCAAGTGTTCAGTTATTATGGTAGGTTTACCTTCTTCTTGTTTAGTAGTAGGTTCTTGTGTATCTACCACATTGATATTCTCCTTTTTTCTTCATCTTTAAGAAGATCTAGTATTTCTTGAGGTAAATGTTCATAAGGAATAAGATCAGTGGTGTTTGAATCATCACTATCTGATTGTGGTGTTTCTTCCTTTAGCTAAGTTTCTATTGATGGTTCAATCTGCTCTAAGACATGTGAAGAATTTTTCTAAGATGAAAAGGCTTCTTTTGATATCCCAAGCCTGTAGTATCTTTGGTCATCCTTCCATAGTGTTCAACTAGTTTTATAATGCCTTTTTCCTAGAGGTGCTTTTCCAGTGTATCCCATTTTAGACATAAGTTTGTAACCTTGTCCATAATATTCAACAAGGGTTTTAGGTGTTTTAGAGTCACATTTCTGAACTATCTGGGATTGAGACTCATCTTTTTATAACCATGCTAATATAGCTTCTTCCTCATCAAATTCTTATTTGGACACTTTTTCTTTGATAAAACTTCCATTAAATATGACTTGAGATTCTTTAGCTGTAGGTTTCACCTTGTCTGAAGGTTGTCCATAAGATTTTGGAGACAATGGGAGAGATGTGAGAGATAAGACTAGTTCCATAGTATATTCTCCCATGCCTATGTCCTTGATTTTGAATTCTTTGGCAATGTCTTCCATCTTGGATGTTGATGCAATATATGTTTGCTTGGTGAAAGATTCTCTATTATGTGGAACAAGTTTGTCAACACTTTCTTTCAAGGCATTACAAGATGTAGATATGTTAGCTGGAATTGTTACTTCTACTCCATCATAAGGAAACTTCACAAATTGATGGTATGTTGATGGAATAGCTTGCATTTCATGTATCAAAGGTCTCCCTAGAAGAACCTTGTAAGCCAATGGAAGATCTAGAACTTGACAAATGATGTCTTTGATAATTGGTCTTGTTCTGATAGGTAAGACAATTGTTCCTTTGGGAAGATCTTTCTTGCTCATCATATGCTTTTATGGTTATCTTCTTTTTAGGATCAATAGTATCTTCTGATAATCCCATTTGTGTGACCAATTTGTAGGAACGGATATTTAGACCAGCGCCTCCATCTATCAACACATGTTTGACACAACAATTTTGGATCAAGACTTCAATGTGCAAGGGCTGGTTATGAGGATGACTCAGTGAATTTTCATCTTCCTCTGAAAAGTAGATATACTAGGGGGATGTCAAATGACCAACCATAGTCTAAAATATATCTAGATCAAGATTGTTAGGAACATTGGAACCGAGCAGAGCTTTATCCAGAATAGCCCTATGAGCAGGAGATATCCAAAGAAACTCAAACATGGATATTTTTGCATTAGTATGTTGGAGTTGTTGGACAATACTATATGATGTTGGCCTTGTCTCTTTAGGATTTGATGATTTTGAGGTAGCCCTCTATTTAGAAGTAGATGAAAGATTGAAAGGCATCCTAGGGGCATTTGATGAACCTGAGTTTTGTCCTTGTAGATGTACCTGAGCTTGTGATTGAGTTACTGCATTTGTTGATTAATTATCTCTATCTCTTTTTACAATAGTGATGACATTGCAATGTTCAGATAGGCATGGGTCAACCATGTTGATGACATCATTGTTTCCAAAGTAGGTGTAATTGACTTTAGCACCCGTGTTAGGCTTAGAAGATGAATCTCCTTGATTATGCTTTGGAAATGGTTCCATGAATGTTGTATGATCATTGTTGGTTTTATGATTGTCAATTATAATTTCTCCTTCATCAATTTTATCTTGAATGAGATTTTTTAAGTGCATGCAGTTATTGGTTTCATGACCTTTGTTTCGATGGAAGTCACAGAAATCGATCTCTTTGCACCATTTAGGTTTAACTTCAGGATCATATGGTTTTATCTCAAGCAACGTGATGATTTTATTTTCCAATAGTATTTTCATGGCAGATTTTAAGGACTCACCCAAAGGAGTAAACTTGCGCTTTGGTTTTGTAACCCATGGTTTATAGTCATTAGACTTTTTAGAAGATTCAGATGCCTTTTGTTCATAAGCTTTTATGGCTTGAGTGCCCATGGTGAGATTGAATGTAGGTGCCTTTGATGGAGCACTGATGTGATCAATAACACCATCTGTTACAACATTCTTGTTCTTGTTCTGAAATTTGACTTTGTCTTTGTTGTTGGAACTAGAACTAGATTCATACTTGCTATCTTTGTTAATCGATATGTCTCCCTTACGAGAAAGCACAATTTTCAATTTTTATGGCATTTTCTACCATTTTCTCAAAAGAAGTATGATTATGCATTTGCAGATGATAATTGAGTTCCAGAATTAGATTGTTGATGAAGTTCTCGAGTTTTTCAGTTTCCAGAATAGATCAAGCATAAAGTGAAAAATTCTTCCTCCATCGCTTGAGGAAAGTCAGGAAGGGTTCTCTATCTTTTGTTTCAGATTGTAGATATCGATCATAGTGACTGGATGTTAAATATTGTAGGAGTATTGTTGGTAGAACAGTTTGATCAACTCCTCAAAAGTTTTGATTTTTGGAGGCATTTTAGAGAACCAATGAATGGTTGCTCCTCCCAAATATCAAGGGAAAAGATGCATTAGGTAGGTTGGTTCATGCATGAACTCCATAGATTGAGTATAGAATTCTTTGACATGATCTTGGGGATCAGATTTTCCATCATACTTATCATATTTTGGTATCTCCACTCTTTTTGGGAATGGTGGCATGTACAAGTTTTTATCAAATGGAAAGGGGCATAGAGCCTCCATGGAAAATTATTTAGGTTATTTCTCTTTTTCCATCTTCTTTAACTTGACTTGCATAGCATACATCTATTCCATCATGGTTGTGATAGGAGTTTCTTCCTCTTGAGTGATGATATCTTCAACATTAAAGTTTGGAGGCTCCTTGTCGAGCTAGTTCTAAGAAGTAAGCCTCTTTCTCTTCTTGTAGGAAATGTTTCATCATTTTGAGAAAGTCATCATTATTTCTATACTACTCCATTTCAGATGGTGTTGGTTTGGGATCTCCACCATGATTAGAATGATGACCTTGGGAACCTTGGTTTCCTCCTCCTTGAGACATGGTGTTGTTATGAGGAATACCAGGGATTGATTGATGTAGAATTTGTTGACTACCTCCTTGAACCGATAGAGGAGGGGTGACGTAACCACCTTTCAAGTAAATATTTCCAAGAGTGTCTTCTCCAAATAGATTGGTGTCGTAAGGCTAATGAAATGTTTGAGCAATCATAGAAGATTTTGCTAAAGAGAGTCTGGGTTGTTCTCTTTATTTTCTTTGTGAGGAAGCTCTAGTTTCCACCATTAACCTTGGGTAAAGAAAAAGAGCAAGATTAAGATGACTAATCAATGATCTGGTTCAGGAAAAATGAATGATGCAACCTTGTCAAGATTGGATTGGTTGATTGATAATCTAGATGTAAATGTAGGATAATGCTCCCTAGATGTATGGGTAGATGCCCAAAAGATGACGGACACGAGCTCACAACACTTAGCCATTTTGTTGAAGACTAAATTGAAAATGATGCTGATAAGGCTTTGACACAAGATGAAATAGGATTCAAATCAATAAATCAAAAGGCTAAATTAGACTCAAAAGACCACATTGGGCAAATTGATTGGATTCTTCTGATTTTCTGCTTTGTTCCCGACACAGTGAATATTTTGACAGAATCTAGAATTTGGCTGTAAAAATTGGATTTCTGACAAATTTTGGATGTTTCTAGAAACTTTGATATGAGTTTCTCTAGGCTCATACAAGTCTGGGTTGGGTCTGGCATGACAATTGACAAAGCTCGTATGACAGTTAATACCATAATTGACTTTTTTGCTTGTTCTTCTGACAATACTCATACAAAAATATACAATCTCCCGTATGACTTTCAGGGGGTTCTGATATGACAATTTGGAAAACTCGTACGAGTTTTGAACCTTCAAAATGACTTTTGACAGTAGAAAGGATTTTTGCTTCAGATTTTGCAATTTTTTAGTTTTTAGTGTTTTTAGTATCAAGTTGTTTGCAAATTTCTCTATCCAGGTTTGAAGATCTGTGTAGCAGTTTGTCTCAGGTTCATTCATTTTAAATAACCAAGTAGATATCAGGAACACAAGACATCAATCAAGGGAGAAAGCAATCATCTTCAAATAATGAGAAAGGGACAAAGCAACCTTGCACATGAACAATAATAGTGACTTATTGTTCTAATCCCTAAGAATGCTACTTGTGTATGTTCTCAAAGATTTGTAAGCATGCACATAATCCTATAAAATAAAAATTTGGTTGCACTAGGGTTCTTAGTAATGGTCTACTCTGCAACTTTTGTAATCTCAAGAGGGCGAAATCCAATGCAGGCGCACCGGGGTTTTGACACAGTCCGGGAATTTAATCAATCAGGAGTTGCTAAGGAGATCTGACAGCCCAACAAGAGACTACACCTGTGGAGATTTCTTCCACAAGGACATTTATATAGCGGCTACTGCTACCATAGTGAAAATGGTCATTACTGCTTGAGGTTTTTTCCATGTAGTTGACCCAATAAAGGGAATGTCCACTACAATTAACCCTCTCTATCAAGGAGACTCACAAAAAGGACTACAGGGGGACTTAGTTTAGATTCAAGGATTTGAGTTTCTAATACTACCCAAAAAGGGAGTAGAGCATAATCCTCTAGCCTCTTCACTTCACCCAAACATGGTAGACAGATTATTTGACACACTATCTTGAAACTACCCCACCAAGGTTTGTATGTCAACAACAATGGCTACCAAGCTCTCTTAAGTGGGACCAAGTGAGAATGTACCACCAAAGATTGAGGACAAAAACCAAGTAAGACCATGAGATAATATCAAATCCTCCCTACCTACAAGGGGATCTATCTTCGAGAAGAGCTTCGCATGCAAAACAAGTGAATGAAGCCCGCTCTCTCAAGAACTCCACAAATAGTGTTCATAGGGCCTAATTACTATGTGTAACAGATATGCAGAAAGCAAATCTATGTTCATTTTTTTAAAGCCCAAAATGAACGTGTGATTTATGAAATAAAGAAACACTCAAGCTAAACACATGAGAGGTTTGTTTGATGTCCCAAAATTGAAATGTTATCAGATGTAGCAAAATACCTTAGATCCCACATAACGCGCTTAGTAGATTTTACCTTTTTTCAATTTTGTTATGCTTTTCCATGAGCCAAAACAACAAGTATCAATCAGAGACAGAAAGTATCAATTGTTAGGGTTAGTTGTCAGTCCAAATCTGAGATCAAAATCTGAAAGCCTACCTAGGAATCTGATACGACAATTGAAATTTTGATGCCAAAACTCGTATGACAGTGTGATACTTCCCGTACGACAGTTCAGGCACGAAATGATAGTGGGTTAGTATGCACACGACAATTAAACTCCCAAACAACAATACACATACAATCAGCATGACACTCAAGATTATCATCTATCGTATGATATACAGAGAGTTATGGTACAATAATCTATCAAGTGTCATACAAAAATTATACGGACAGAAAATAAAAATCGCAATTTTGAGAGAAATTGCTAAAAAATTGATAGAAAAGAATGGAAACCTGTTTCAGGGCCCCACGGTGGGTGCCAAAAATGTGTGTGTGAATTTTGTACCTAGCTAGAGACACAACACTTCAGTAAAACATTAGAGGTTAGAAAATCAAGAAATCTGCAATATAAATGAACTAAGCTAACTAGGTGATTTACTGCCTTCTAGTAGGTGCGAGTATGGTATTCTCAGATTAAGACCAAGATTAGTGACAATGCAACACCTAAATGAAGGATTTGAAATTATTGAAAGCAATGGAATATGGATGCAAATTAATCTATCTTTTTGTATTTTCTATGCAATATGATGAAAATTTGATATGGATTTGATCAAGAATGAATTGAAATTAATTGCAATGAAAATCTAACAATGCTATGAATGTTATGACTGCTATGAAAAATAATGAATTGAAACTATGAAAATCTCACAATCACTTGTTCGCAAGAGCTTGATTCTCCAAGGATGCAAAAACCAAAATCTTGAAGGACCTTTTGTGAAGAGCTGAGCCTTGTTTTTATAGAAATCCAAGGCTTTGAGGATGCATTGAGAAAGCCATAAATCACTCTTGATAAACTTAGGTTGATTTTTGAGTTAACAAGAAATTAGGAATAGATCAACTCATAAAATCATGCAAAAGTAGCTTTTTGACTCAAAATAGAGTTCAGATCACTTTTTCAACTCACAATCACATGTTGAGTTTAGAAAGTTAATAAATTGATAATTGATAATTGATATAAAGTTGACTGCTTTTCTGATTGTGCATGATTTAATAGGAATTAATTTAATAATTAAGTGATTTATTCTCAACTTAACTGATTTTGAAATAAAATAACTGATTTATGGGTTAATCAATTATTAAATCAAACTTTTATCTCAAACTATATCATTAAATATTGACAATTGGACTTAATTAATTAAATAAGAATTTAATCAATTATTCATAGGATTTTTTATTTATTGTCAAAATAAAAATAATATAAATTAGGAATCAATGCAATTAAATCTAATTGAATGATTAAGTGGCAAAATTAAACCTAATTAAACAAATATTCAAAATATTCAATTAATCAAATTTTAGGATAAATACAATTTATCGCCAAATAAAATTCAATTAGGATAATTAGATAAATTAGGAATATTTAGGAAATATTCCCTGATGCAGAATTAGGATAAAATCAATTAGGGTTTTGATAAATTGATGTGCAGATGTGCCTTAGGTTAGGACTTTGATGTCGATTTCGATCGATTTGTTGATGTAGGAGGTCAATGAACCTATAGCCCATTTTTTGGGGTATTACACCTTTAGGAAAGCCTCCACGTTTTGGGGTCCCTCCTATTTCAGGGTCCCTTACTGGTGCTAAGCAGTGTGTTGAGGGGTTGATGATAAAGAAATGCAAGGACCTGGAGGTGTTTGCACTCAGTTCACAAATATAGGAGACAATAGGGCTACTTTTTAGGGGCTAAAGTTACAGAGACTACCCCAAAAATGACTAGGGTCTCAAAAGACCATTCAACCTAAGGTTAGGCATGTTTATATTTCATCAAAAGAGCCTTATGTTAATTTGGATGATGCTGCTAATGAGGAGGTAATTCATAACCTCTCAATTTTTTTTGAGTTGGGTTTGATCAGACATTTTAGGGGCTTTTGACCAAGTTTACAACAACTTCATCCTTGGATTTCTAACAACTGGGAGCCCATCCTCACTGGTTGGGTTCAAATATACCCCACTGCTAAGGGTTTCTTTACTATAGTTTTTGAAATGATTCAAGACCAAAATATGATTCTATGTGACCAGGTGTACTATTGGGAAAAGAAGTTTGATTTAATCCTAAAACCTTAGCATCCAGATTTCAGCCCAAGTTCTGAAGTGTTTGAAAAAATTCAAATCTGGGTAAGACTCCCAAATATTCCCCTTCATTTATGGTTTGATTCTTGTCTTGAAGCAATTGGGGATTCTCTTGGGTGGATGAAAATTCTTCCAATCTGCATCACTCTACCTTTGCCCGTATATTAGTAGAAATGGATATTGTTAATGGTCTTCCTGCTGAAATTAAGATTAAAACCTCTAAAGGATGTTGGATACATGCTTTAGATTATGAAGGTATATCCTTTAGATGTAGAATTTATTTCTAGATTGGTCACATGGTAGTGAAATGTGACAAAATGCAATCACAGAAGGTTGTTTCATGGTGGAAAGATGTGACCGCTCAACACTATATGGTAGAGAAGAAAGGGGTGAATCAAAAGAGATTCTCCTAGGCTATAATGGGAGAAACAAAGAAAAATGTTTCTTGTCCCACTGCATAGGAGGTGCACCTAGACACACAATCTTCTTTGTTGATGGGGATGAATAGGGCACTTCAATAGAGTGCAGGTGTGGGGACTCTAGAGGGCAAAGAAAAATTTAAGTCTCTGGGCTCCCAAGTGCATAAGGTGAATGAGGGAAAAATAGAGTAGGTACAATAGGATGTTTTAGAGGCATATGAGCAAGAGCTTTTTCCTAAGAATAAATATGTTGGATGGGAGTCTGTTGCTGCTTGAGTGGAAGACGGGTGGCATTCTGTAAAGAAGAAAAAGGAATGAAGGTTGAAGGATGTATCTTTTGACATGACCCTTCATTCTCAATCCAAAACTCGAGGCAAAGTTTAGGTTCTTTGGTTTCTTTTATAGTTGGAAATTGTTGTTTTTGTGATCTATTTACATGCAAAGGTTATGGAGTGTGTGATTCTAGGATAGTCTTGGTGTGTGTTGTTTCTGCCAAGAAAGTAGCACTTTGCATTTCCTTCTTTACCATCTTTAATAAAAACTATTATTACAGATCAAAAAAATAATTGTTACTTACTTACTTAATTAATTGTATGCTTTTATGTGTGTTAAGACATCCCCTTAAGACATTAGTTAGTTAAATAATTGTTTTTTTACTTACATGACATTAGTTAGATTACTTAATTGTATTTTATAGTTTGTACATGTATATACTTTGATGGTTCAATAGTTTTAATATATATTTTATGTGCATGCTTTTATATATATATTGTGATGCATTACCTTCCCTTAAGACCTCCCCTTAGGACATTAGTTAGTTACTTAATTA